>OU974076.1:9167086-9767086 GCA_918843875.1 Diadumene lineata
AAACGCAAAAAATGCATTGTTTGAAAAAAAAAACTTGCATAAATTTGCATTAAAGTGGAAACTTTTGATTTCTTCATTAGTAGATCACTATTGTGGAACTAATTTTTACAAAAACAGCTGTGATTATGCAAATCCGCGAAAAAAGTAGCAAAAAAACGCAAAAAATGCATTTTTTGAAAAAAAAAATTTGCATAAATTTGCATTAAAGTGGAACTTTTGATTTCTTCATTAGTAGATCACTCTTGTGGAACTAATTTTTACAAAAACAGCAGTGATTATGCAAATCCGCGAAAAAAGTAGCAAAAAAACGCAAAAAATCCATTTTTTGATAAAAAAATTTGCATAAATTTGCATTAAAGTGGAACTTTTGATTTCTTCATTAGTAGATCACTCTTGTGGAACTAATTTTTACAAAAACAGCAGTGATTATGCAAATCCGCGAAAAAAGTAGCAAAAAAACGCAAAAAATGCATTTTTTGATAAAAAAATTTGCATAAATTTGCATTAAAGTGGAACTTTTGATTTCTTCATTAGTAGATCACTCTTGTGGAACTAATTTTTACAAAAACAGCTGTGATTATGCAAATCTGCGAAAAAAGTAGCAAAAAAACGCAAAAAATGCATTGTTTGAAAAAAAAAATTTGCATAAATTTGCATTAAGGGTCCTGACTACTTTAGAACAACAACGACGCTTGAAACCTGTGCCCGCGAGCAATTTACCGCTGAGAACGCCGCGCGCGCCAAATCCCGCCAAAAGACAACATAAGTCCAACATAAGAATAACACAAGGAGCCTTCGAAAATTATACTTCAACCAGCCGAAACCCTCATTTTTTGCGCGGGACTCTATATTTTTCTTCATTTTTTCTGAAAGATTTTGTAAAAATCTTTCTTTTGACAAGATTTGAAAAAATCCTGATGACTTTTCAACATTACACGCGATGGTAAGTAGTTTAGGGTTTCACTTTTCAAAGCGATTTTAAGTCAAAGACGAAAACAAAACTGTAAATTTTGACAAAATTTTAAAACATATATAATTTATTTTCCCATATTTGTGTAAAATACCGTCTGGTTGAGATTGCCTATAAAAACTACGTCAATAGCTTTATTATTTTTTGAGTAATAATTTTTTTGTGAAAAATGCATTTTTCGTCATTTGTTCTTCAAAAATGTCAAAACATGGTTCCGTTCAAAAATTTTTATCTCGAAAACGGGCTCGGGACCATGTAGATTTCTATCCATTTTTCGATTAAGTGATAAATGCTCTATAAAATATCTTTCTAAGAAAAAATCGTGATGACTTTTTGCTTAAGTAATCAGGACCCTTAAAGTGGAAACTTTTGATTTCTTCATTAGTAGATCACTATTGTGGAACTAATTTTTACAAAAACAGCTGTGATTATGCAAATCCGCGAAAAAAGTAGCAAAAAAACGCAAAAAATGCATTTTTTGAAAACAAAATTTGCATAAATTTGCATTAAAGTGGAACTTTTGATTTCTTCATTAGTAGATCACTCTTGTGGAACTAAATTTTGCATTAAAGTGGAACTTTTGATTTCTTCATTAGTAGATCACTCTTGTGGAACTAATTTTTACCAAAACAGCTGTGATTATGCAAATCCGTGAAAAAAGTAGCAAAAAAACGCAAAACAAGCATTTTTTGAAAAAAAAATTTGCTTAAATTTGCATTAAAGTGGAACTTTTGATTTCTTCATTAGTAGATCACTCTTGTGGAACTAATTTTTACAAAAACAGCTGTGATTATGCAAATCCGCGAAAAAAGTAGCAAAAAAACGCAAAAAATGCATTTTTTGAAAAAAAAAATTTGCATAAATTTGCATTAAAGTGGAACTTTTGATTTCTTCATTAGTAGATCACTCTTGTGGAACTAAATTTTGCATTAAAGTGGAACTTTTGATTTCTTCATTAGTAGATCACTCTTGTGGAACTAATTTTTACCAAAACAGCTGTGATTATGCAAATCCGTGAAAAAAGTAGCAAAAAAACGCAAAACATGCATTTTTTGAAAAAAAAATTTGCATAAATTTGCATTAAAGTGGAACTTTTGATTTCTTCATTAGTAGATCACTCTTGTGGAACTAATTTTTACAAAAACAGCTGTGATTATGCAAATCCGCGAAAAAAGTAGCAAAAAAACGCAAAAAATGCATTTTTTGAAAAAAAAAATTTGCATAAATTTGCATTAAAGTGGAACTTTTGATTTCTTCATTAGTAGATCACTCTTGTGGAACTAAATTTGCATTAAAGTGGAACTTTTGATTTCTTCATTAGTAGATCACTCTTGTGGAACTAATTTTTACCAAAACAGCTGTGATTATGCAAATCCGTGAAAAAAGTAGCAAAAAAACGCAAAACATGCATTTTTTGAAAAAAAAATTTGCATAAATTTGCATTAAAGTGGAACTTTTGATTTCTTCATTAGTAGATCACTCTTGTGGAACTAATTTTTACAAAAACAGCTGTGATTACGCAAATCCGCGAAAAAAGTAGCAAAAAAACGCAAAAAATGCATTTTTTGATAAAAAAATTTGCATAAATTTGCATTAAAGTGGAACTTTTGATTTCTTCATTAGTAGATCACTCTTGTGGAACTAAAATTTTGCATTAAAGTGGAACTTTTGATTTCTTCATTAGTAGATCACTCTTGTGGAACTAATTTTTACAAAAACAGCTGTGATTATGCAAATCCGCGAAAAAAGTAGCAAAAAAACGCAAAAAATGCATTTTTTGAAAAAAAAAAATTTGCATAAATTTGCATTAAAGTGGAACTTTTGATTTCTTCATTAGTAGATCACTCTTGTGGAACTAAATTTTGCATTAAAGTGGAACGTTTGATTTCTTCATCAGTAGATCACTCTTGTGGAACTAATTTTTACCAAAACAGCTGTGATTATGCAAATCCGTGAAAAAAGTAGCAAAAAAACGCAAAACATGCATTTTTTGAAAAAAAAATTTGCATAAATTTGCATTAAAAAAAAACTTTTGATTTCTTCATTAGTAGATCACTCTTGTGGAACTAATTTTTACAAAAACAGCTGTGATTACGCAAATCCGCGAAAAAAGTAGCAAAAAAACGCAAAAAATGCATTTTTTGATAAAAAAATTTGCATAAATTTGCATTAAAGTGGAACTTTTGATTTCTTCATTAGTAGATCACTCTTGTGGAACTAAAATTTTGCATTAAAGTGGAACTTTTGATTTCTTCATTAGTAGATCACTCTTGTGGAACTAATTTTTACAAAAACAGCTGTGATTATGCAAATCTGCGAAAAAAGTAGCAAAAAAACGCAAAAAATGCATTTTTTGAAAAAAAAATTTGCATAAATTTGCATTAAAGTGGAACTTTTGATTTCTTCATTAGTAGATCACTCTTGTGGAACTAAAATTTTGCATTAAAGTGGAACTTTTGATTTCTTCATTAGTAGATCACTCTTGTGGAACTAAGTCTTACAAAAACAGCTGTAATTATGCAAATGCGCGAAAAAAGTAGCAAAAAAACGCAAAAAATGCATTGTTTGAAAAAAAAATTTGCATAAATTTGCATTAAAGTGGAAACTTTTGATTTCTTCATTAGTAGATCACTATTGTGGAACTAATTTTTACAAAAACAGCTGTGATTATGCAAATCCGCGAAAAAAGTAGCAAAAAAACGCAAAAAATGCATTTTTTGAAAAAAAAAATTTGCATAAATTTGCATTAAAGTGGAACTTTTGATTTCTTCATTAGTAGATCACTCTTGTGGAACTAATTTTTACAAAAACAGCAGTGATTATGCAAATCCGCGAAAAAAGTAGCAAAAAAAACGCAAAAAATGCATTTTTTGATAAAAAAATTTGCATAAATTTGCATTAAAGTGGAACTTTTGATTTCTTCATTAGTAGATCACTCTTTTGGAACTAATTTTTACAAAAACAGCTGTGATTATGCAAATCTGCGAAAAAAGTAGCAAAAAAACGCAAAAAATGCATTGTTTGAAAAAAAAAATTTGCATAAATTTGCATTAAGGGTCCTGACTACTTTAGAACAACAACGACGCTTGAAACCTGTGCCCGCGAGCAATTTACTGCTGAGAACGCCGCGCGCGCCAAATCCCGCCAAAAGACAACATAAGTCCAACATAAGAATAACACAAGGAGCCTTCGAAAATTATACTTCAACCAGCCGAAACCCTCATTTTTTGCGCGGGACTCTATATTTTTCTTCATTTTTTCTGAAAGATTTTGTAAAAATCTTTCTTTTGACAAGATTTGAAAAAATCCTGATGACTTTTCAACATTACACGCGATGGTAAGTAGTTTAGGGTTTCACTTTTCAAAGCGATTTTAAGTCAAAGACGAAAACAAAACTGTAAATTTTGACAAAATTTTAAAACATATATAATTTATTTTCCCATATTTGTGTAAAATACCGTCTGATTGAGATTGCCTATAAAAACTACGTCAATAGCTTTATTATTTTTTGAGTAATAATTTTTTTGTGAAAAATGCATTTTTCGTCATTTGTTCTTCAAAAATGTCAAAACATGGTTCCGTTCAAAAATTTTTATCTCGAAAACGGGCTCGGGACCATGTAGATTTCTATCCATTTTTCGATTAAGTGATAAATGCTCTATAAAATATCTTTCTAAGAAAAAATCGTGATGACTTTTTGCTAAAGTAATCAGGACCCTTAAAGTGGAAACTTTTGATTTCTTCATTAGTAGATCACTATTGTGGAACTAATTTTTACAAAAACAGCTGTGATTATGCAAATCCGCGAAAAAAGAAGCAAAAAAACGCAAAAAATGCATTTTTTGAAAACAAAATTTGCATAAATTTGCATTAAAGTGGAACTTTTGATTTCTTCATTAGTAGATCACTTTTGTGGAACTAATTTTTACAAAAACAGCAGTGATTATGCAAATCCGCGAAAAAAGTAGCAAAAAAACGCAAAAAATGCATTTTTTGATAAAAAAATTTGCATAAATTTGCATTAAAGTGGAACTTTTGATTTCTTCATTAGTAGATCACTCTTGTGGAACTAATTTTTACAAAAACAGCTGTGATTATGCAAATCTGCGAAAAAAGTAGCAAAAAAACGCAAAAAAAGCATTTTTTGAAAAAAAAATTTGCATAAATTTGGATTAAAGTGGAACTTTTGATTTCTTCATTAGTAGATCACTCTTGTGGAACTAAATTTTGCATTAAAGTGGAACTTTTGATTTCTTCATTAGTAGATCACTCTTGTGGAACTAATTTTTACCAAAACAGCTGTGATTATGCAAATCCGTGAAAAAAGTAGCAAAAAAACGCAAAACAAGCATTTTTTGAAAAAAAAATTTGCATAAATTTGCATTAAAGTGGAACTTTTGATTTCTTCATTAGTAGATCACTCTTGTGGAACTAATTTTTACAAAAACAGCAGTGATTATGCAAATCCGCGAAAAAAGTAGCAAAAAAACGCAAAAAATGCATTTTTTGATAAAAAAATTTGCATAAATTTGCATTAAAGTGGAACTTTTGATTTCTTCATTAGTAGATCACTCTTGTGGAACTAATTTTTACAAAAACAGCTGTGATTATGCAAATCTGCGAAAAAAGTAGCAAAAAAACGCAAAAAATGCATTTTTTGAAAAAAAATTTGCATAAATTTGGATTAAAGTGGAACTTTTGATTTCTTCATTAGTAGATCACTCTTGTGGAACTAAATTTTGCATTAAAGTGGAACTTTTGATTTCTTCATTAGTAGATCACTCTTGTGGAACTAATTTTTACCAAAACAGCTGTGATTATGCAAATCCGTGAAAAAAGTAGCAAAAAAAAGCAAAACATGCATTTTTTGAAAAAAAAATTTGCATAAATTTGCATTAAAGTGGAACTTTTGATTTCTTCATTAGTAGATCACTCTTGTGGAACTAATTTTTACAAAAACAGCTGTGATTATGCAAATCTGCGAAAAAAGTAGCAAAAAAACGCAAAAAATGCATTTTTTGAAAAAAAAAATTTGAATAAATTTGCATTAAAGTGGAACTTTTGATTTCTTCATTAGTAGATCACTCTTGTGGAACTAATTTTTACAAAAACAGCTGTGATTATGCAAATCTGCAAAAAAAGTAGCAAAAAAACGCAAAAAATGCATTTTTTGATAAAAAAATTTGCATAAATTTGCATTAAAGTGGAACTTTTGATTTCTTCATTAGTAGATCACTCTTGTGGAACTAATTTTTACAAAAACAGCTGTGATTATGCAAATCTGCGAAAAAAGTAGCAAAAAAACGCAAAAATTGCATTTTTTGAAAAAAAAATTTGAATAAATTTGCATTAAAATGGCACTTTTGATTTCTTCATTAGTAGATCACTCTTGTGGAACTAAAATTTTGCATTAAAGTGGAACTTTTGATTTCTTCATTAGTAGATCACTCTTGTGGAACTAATTTTTACAAAAACAGCTGTGATTATGCAAATCTGCGAAAAAAGTAGCAAAAAAACGCAAAAAATGCATTTTTTGAAAAAAAAATTTGCATAAATTTGCATTAAAGTGGAACTTTTGATTTCTTCATTAGTAGATCACTCTTGTGGAACTAAAATTTTGCATTAAAGTGGAACTTTTGATTTGTTCATTAGTAGATCACTCTTGTGGAACTAAGTCTTACAAAAACAGCTGTAATTATGCAAATGCGCGAAAAAAGTAGCAAAAAAAACGCAAAAAATGCATTGTTTGAAAAAAAAAATTTGCATAAATTTGCATTAAAGTGGAAACTTTTGATTTCTTCATTAGTAGATCACTATTGTGGAACTAATTTTTACAAAAACAGCTGTGATTATGCAAATCCGCGAAAAAAGTAGCAAAAAAACGCAAAAAATGCATTTTTTGAAAAAAAAAATTTGCATAAATTTGCATTAAAGTGGAACTTTTGATTTCTTCATTAGTAGATCACTCTTTTGGAACTAAAATTTTGCATTAAAGTGGAACTTTTGATTTCTTCATTAGTAGATCACTCTTGTGGAACTAATTTTTACAAAAACAACTGTGATTATGCAAATCCGCGAAAAAAAGTAGCAAAAAAACGCAAAAAATGCATTTTTTGAAAAAAAAAAATTTGCATAAATTTGCATTAAAGTGGAACTTTTGATTTCTTCATTATTAGATCACTATTGTGGAACTAATTTTTACAAAAACAGCTGTGATTATGCAAATCCGCGAAAAAAGTAGCAAAAAAACGCAAAAAATGCATTTTTTGAAAAAAAAAATTGCATAAATTTGCATTAAAGTGGAACTTTTGATTTCTTCATTAGTAGATCACTCTTGTGGAACTAATTTTTACAAAAACAGCTGTGATTATGCAAATCCGCGAAAAAAGTAGCAAAAAAACGCAAAAAATTTGCATAAATTTGCATTAAAGTGGAACTTTTGATTTCTTCATTAGTAGATGACTCTTGTGGAACTAATTTTTACAAAAACAGCTGTGATTATGCAAATCTGCGAAAAAAGTAGCAAAAAAACGCAAAAAATGCATTTTTTGAAAACAAAATTTGCATAAATTTGCATTAAAGTGGAACTTTTGATTTCTTCATTAGTAGATCACTCTTGTGGAACTAATTTTTACAAAAACAGCAGTGATTATGCAAATCCGCGAAAAAAGTAGCAAAAAAACGCAAAAAATGCATTTTTTGATAAAAAAATTTGCATAAAATTGCATTAAAGTGGAACTTTTGATTTCTTCATTAGTAGATCACTCTTGTGGAACTAATTTTTACAAAAACAGCTGTGATTATGCAAATCTGCGAAAAAAGTAGCAAAAAAAACGCAAAAAATGCATTTTTTGAAAAAAAAATTTGCATAAATTTGGATTAAACTGGAACTTTTGATTTCTTCATTAGTAGATCACTCTTGTGGAACTAAATTTTGCATTAAAGTGGAACTTTTGATTTCTTCATTAGTAGATCACTCTTGTGGAACTAATTTTTACCAAAACAGCTGTGATTATGCAAATCCGTGAAAAAAGTAGCAAAAAAACGCAAAACAAGCATTTTTTGAAAAAAAAATTTGCATAAATTTGCATTAAAGTGGAACTTTTGATTTCTTCATTAGTAGATCACTCTTGTGGAACTAATTTTTACAAAAACAGCAGTGATTATGCAAATCCGCGAAAAAAGTAGCAAAAAAACGCAAAAAATGCATTTTTTTAAAAAAAAAAATTTGCATAAATTTGCATTAAAGTGCAACTTTTGATTTCTTCATTAGTAGATCATTCTTGTGGAACTAATTTTTACAAAAACAGCTGTGATTACGCAAATCCGCGAAAAAAGTAGCAAAAAAACGCAAAAAATCCATTTTTTGATAAAAAAATTTGCATAAATTTGCATTAAAGTGGAACTTTTGATTTCTTCATTAGTAGATCACTCTTGTGGAACTAATTTTTACAAAAACAGCTGTGATTATGCAAATCTGCGAAAAAAGTAGCAAAAAAACGCAAAAAATGCATTTTTTGAAAAAAAATTTGCATAAATTTGCATTAAAGTGGAACTTTTGATTTCTTCATTAGTAGATCACTCTTTTGGAACTAAAATTTTGCATTAAAGTGGAACTTTTGATTTCTTCATTAGTAGATCACTCTTGTGGAACTAATTTTTACAAAAACAACTGTGATTATGCAAATCCGCGAAAAAAAGTAGCAAAAAAACGCAAAAAATGCATTTTTTGAAAAAAAAAAATTTGCATAAATTTGCATTAAAGTGGAACTTTTGATTTCTTCATTATTACATCACTATTGTGGAACTAATTTTTACAAAAACAGCTGTGATTATGCAAATCCGCGAAAAAAGTAGCAAAAAAACGCAAAAAATGCATTTTTTGAAAAAAAAAATTGCATAAATTTGCATTAAAGTGGAACTTTTGATTTCATCATTAGTAGATCACTCTTGTGGAACTAATTTTTACAAAAACAGCTGTGATTATGCAAATCCGCGAAAAAAGTAGCAAAAAAACGCAAAAAATGCATTTTTTGAAAAAAAAAATTTGCATAAATTTGCATTAAAGTGGAACTTTTGATTTCTTCATTAGTAGATCACTCTTTTGGAACTAAAATTTTGCATTAAAGTGGAACTTTTGATTTCTTCATTAGTAGATCACTCTTGTGGAACTAATTTTTACAAAAACAACTGTGATTATGCAAATCCGCGAAAAAAAGTAGCAAAAAAACGCAAAAAATGCATTTTTTGAAAAAAAAAAATTTGCATAAATTTGCATTAAAGTGGAACTTTTGATTTCTTCATTATTACATCACTATTGTGGAACTAATTTTTACAAAAACAGCTGTGATTATGCAAATCCGCGAAAAAAGTAGCAAAAAAAACGCAAAAAATGCATTTTTTGAAAAAAAAAATTGCATAAATTTGCATTAAAGTTGAACTTTTGATTTCTTCATTAGTAGATCACTCTTGTGGAACTAATTTTTACAAAAACAGCTGTGATTATGCAAATCCGCGAAAAAAGTAGAAAAAAAACGCAAAAAATTTGCATAAATTTGCATTAAAGTGGAACTTTTGATTTCTTCATTAGTAGATCACTCTTGTGGAACTAATTTTTACAAAAACAGCTGTGATTATGCAAATCCGCGAAAAAAGTAGCAAAAAAACGCAAAAAATGCATTTTTTGAAAAAAAAATTTACATAAATTTGCATTAAAATGGAACTTTTGATTTCTTCATTAGTAGATCACTCTTGTGGAACTAAAATTTTGCATTAAAGTGGAACTTTTGATTTCTTCATTAGTAGATCACTCTTGTGGAACTAATTTTTACAAAAACAACTGTGATTATGCAAATCCGCGAAAAAAAGTACCAAAAAAACGCAAAAAATGCATTTTTTGAAAAAAAAAAATTTGCATAAATTTGCATTAAAGTGGAACTTTTGATTTCTTCATTATTACATCACTATTGTGGAACTAATTTTTACAAAAACAGCTGTGATTATGCAAATCCGCGAAAAAAGTAGCAAAAAAACGCAAAAAATGCATTTTTTGAAAAAAAAAATTGCATAAATTTGCATTAAAGTGGAACTTTTGATTTCTTCATTAGTAGATCACTCTTGTGGAACTAATTTTTACAAAAACAGCTGTGATTATGCAAATCCGCGAAAAAAGTAGCAAAAAAACGCAAAAAATTTGCATAAATTTGCATTAAAGTGGAACTTTTGATTTCTTCATTAGTAGATCACTCTTGTGGAACTAATTTTTACAAAAACAGCTGTGATTATGCAAATCCGCGAAAAAAGTAGCAAAAAAACGCAAAAAATGCATTTTTTGAAAAAAAAATTTACATAAATTTGAATTAAAATGGAACTTTTGATTTCTTCATTAGTAGATCACTCTTGTGGAACTAAAATTTTGCATTAAAGTGGAACTTTTGATTTCTTCATTAGTAGATCACTCTTGTGGAACTAATTTTTACAAAAACAGCTGTGATTATGCAAATCTGCGAAAAAAGTAGCAAAAAAACGCAAAAAATGCATTTTTTGAAAAAAAAATTTGCATAAATTTGCATTAAAGTGGAACTTTTGATTTCTTCATTAGTAGATCACTCTTGTGGAACTAAAATTTTGCATTAAAGTGGAACTTTTGATTTCTTCATTAGTAGATCATTCTTGTGGAACTAATTTTTACAAAAACAGCTGTGATTATGCAAATCCGCGAAAAAAAGTACCAAAAAAACGCAAAAAATGCATTTTTTGAAAAAAAAAAATTTGCATAAATTTGCATTAAAGTGGAACTTTTGATTTCTTCATTATTACATCACTATTGTGGAACTAATTTTTACAAAAACAGCTGTGATTATGCAAATCCGCGAAAAAAGTAGCAAAAAAACGCAAAAAATGCATTTTTTGAAAAAAAAAATTGCATAAATTTGCATTAAAGTGGAACTTTTGATTTCTTCATTAGTAGATCACTCTTGTGGAACTAATTTTTACAAAAACAGCTGTGATTATGCAAATCCGCGAAAAAAGTAGCAAAAAAACGCAAAAAATTTGCATAAATTTGCATTAAAGTGGAACTTTTGATTTCTTCATTAGTAGATCACTCTTGTGGAACTAATTTTTACAAAAACAGCTGTGATTATGCAAATCTGCGAAAAAAGTAGCAAAAAAACGCAAAAAATGCATTTTTTGAAAAAAAAATTTGCATAAATTTGCATTAAAATGGAACTTTTGATTTCTTCATTAGTAGATCACTCTTGTGGAACTAAAATTTTGCATTAAAGTGGAACTTTTGATTTCTTCATTAGTAGATCACTCTTGTGGAACTAATTTTTACAAAAACAGCTGTGATTATGCAAATCCGCGAAAAAAGTAGCAAAAAAACGCAAAAAATGCATTTTTTGAAAAAAAAAATTTGCATAAATTTGCATTAAAGTGGAACTTTTGATTTCTTCATTAGTAGATCACTCTTTTGGAACTAAAATTTTGCATTAAAGTGGAACTTTTGATTTCTTCATTAGTAGATCACTCTTGTGGAACTAATTTTTACAAAAACAACTGTGATTATGCAAATCCGCGAAAAAAAGTAGCAAAAAAACGCAAAAAATGCATTTTTTGAAAAAAAAAAATTTGCATAAATTTGCATTAAAGTGGAACTTTTGATTTCTTCATTATTACATCACTATTGTGGAACTAATTTTTACAAAAACAGCTGTGATTATGCAAATCCGCGAAAAAAGTAGCAAAAAAAACGCAAAAAATGCATTTTTTGAAAAAAAAAATTGCATAAATTTGCATTAAAGTGGAACTTTTGATTTCTTCATTAGTAGATCACTCTTGTGGAACTAATTTTTACAAAAACAGCTGTGATTATGCAAATCCGCGAAAAAAGTAGCAAAAAAACGCAAAAAATTTGCATAAATTTGCATTAAAGTGGAACTTTTGATTTCTTCATTAGTAGATCACTCTTGTGGAACTAATTTTTACACAAACAGCTGTGATTATGCAAATCTGCGAAAAAAGTAGCAAAAAAACGCAAAAAATGCATTTTTTGAAAACAAAATTTGCATAAATTTGCATTAAAGTGGAACTTTTGATTTCTTCATTAGTAGATCACTCTTGTGGAACTAATTTTTACAAAAACAGCAGTGATTATGCAAATCCGCGAAAAAAGTAGCAAAAAAACGCAAAAAATCCATTTTTTGATAAAAAAATTTGCATAAATTTGCATTAAAGTGGAACTTTTGATTTCTTCATTAGTAGATCACTCTTGTGGAACTAATTTTTACAAAAACAGCTGTGATTATGCAAATCTGCGAAAAAAGTAGCAAAAAAACGCAAAAAATGCATTTTTTGAAAAAAAAATTTGCATAAATTTGGATTAAACTGGAACTTTTGATTTCTTCATTAGTAGATCACTCTTGTGGAACTAAATTTTGCATTAAAGTGGAACTTTTGATTTCTTCATTAGTAGATCACTCTTGTGGAACTAATTTTTACCAAAACAGCTGTGATTATGCAAATCCGTGAAAAAAGTAGCAAAAAAACGCAAAACAAGCATTTTTTGAAAAAAAAATTTGCATAAATTTGCATTAAAGTGGAACTTTTGATTTCTTCATTAGTAGATCACTCTTGTGGAACTAATTTTTACAAAAACAGCTGTGATTATGCAAATCCGCGAAAAAAGTAGCAAAAAAACGCAAAAAATTTGCATAAATTTGCATTAAAGTGGAACTTTTGATTTCTTCATTAGTAGATCACTCTTGTGGAACTAATTTTTACAAAAACAGCTGTGATTATGCAAATCTGCGAAAAAAGTAGCAAAAAAACGCAAAAAATGCATTTTTTGAAAAAAAAATTTACATAAATTTGCATTAAAATGGAACTTTTGATTTCTTCATTAGTAGATCACTCTTGTGGAACTAAAATTTTGCATTAAAGTGGAACTTTTGATGTCTTCATTAGTAGATCACTCTTGTGGAACTAATTTTTACAAAAACAACTGTGATTATGCAAATCCGCGAAAAAAAGTACCAAAAAAACGCAAAAAATGCATTTTTTGAAAAAAAAAATTTGCATAAATTTGCATTAAAGTGGAACTTTTGATTTCTTCATTATTACATCACTATTGTGGAACTAATTTTTACAAAAACAGCTGTGATTATGCAAATCCGCGAAAAAAGTAGCAAAAAAACGCAAAAAATGCATTTTTTGAAAAAAAAAATTGCATAAATTTGCATTAAAGTGGAACTTTTGATTTCTTCATTAGTAGATCACTCTTGTGGAACTAATTTTTACAAAAACAGCTGTGATTATGCAAATCCGCGAAAAAAGTAGCAAAAAAACGCAAAAAATTTGCATAAATTTGCATTAAAGTGGAACTTTTGATTTCTTCATTAGTAGATCACTCTTGTGGAACTAATTTTTACAAAAACAGCTGTGATTATGCAAATCCGCGAAAAAAGTAGCAAAAAAACGCAAAAAATGCATTTTTTGAAAAAAAAATTTGCATAAATTTGCATTAAAATGGAACTTTTGATTTCTTCATTAGTAGATCACTCTTGTGGAACTAAAATTTTGCATTAAAGTGGAACTTTTGATTTCTTCATTAGTAGATCACTCTTGTGGAACTAATTTTTACAAAAACAGCTGTGATTATGCAAATTTGCGAAAAAAGTAGCAAAAAAACGCAAAAAATGCATTTTTTGAAAAAAAAATTTGCATAAATTTGCATTAAAGTGGAACTTTTGATTTCTTCATTAGTAGATCACTCTTGTGGAACTAAAATTTTGCATTAAAGTGGAACTTTTGATTTCTTCATTAGTAGATCACTCTTGTGGAACTAATTTTTACAAAAACAACTGTGATTATGCAAATCCGCGAAAAAAAGTACCAAAAAAACGCAAAAAATGCATTTTTTGAAAAAAAAAAATTTGCATAAATTTGCATTAAAGTGGAACTTTTGATTTCTTCATTATTACATCACTATTGTGGAACTAATTTTTACAAAAACAGCTGTGATTATGCAAATCCGCGAAAAAAGTAGCAAAAAAACGCAAAAAATGCATTTTTTGAAAAAAAAAATTGCATAAATTTGCATTAAAGTGGAACTTTTGATTTCTTCATTAGTAGATCACTCTTGTGGAACTAATTTTTACAAAAACAGCTGTGATTATGCAAATCCGCGAAAAAAGTAGCAAAAAAACGCAAAAAATTTGCATAAATTTGCATTAAAGTGGAACTTTTGATTTCTTCATTAGTAGATCACTCTTGTGGAACTAATTTTTACAAAAACAGCTGTGATTATGCAAATCTGCGAAAAGAGTAGCAAAAAAACGCAAAAAATGCATTTTTTGAAAAAAAAATTTGCATAAATTTGCATTAAAATGGAACTTTTGATTTCTTCATTAGTAGATCACTCTTGTGGAACTAAAATTTTGCATTAAAGTGGAACTTTTGATTTCTTCATTAGTAGATCACTCTTGTGGAACTAATTTTTACAAAAACAGCTGTGATTATGCAAATCTGCGAAAAAAGTAGCAAAAAAACGCAAAAAATGCATTTTTTGAAAAAAAAATTTGCATAAATTTGCATTAAAGTGGAACTTTTGATTTCTTCATTAGTAGATCACTCTTGTGGAACTAAAATTTTGCATTAAAGTGGAACTTTTGATTTGTTCATTAGTAGATCACTCTTGTGGAACTAAGTCTTACAAAAACAGCTGTAATTATGCAAATGCGCGAAAAAAGTAGCAAAAAAACGCAAAAAATGCATTGTTTGAGAAAAAAAATTTGCATAAATTTGCATTAAAGTGGAAACTTTTGATTTCTTCATTAGTAGATCACTATTGTGGAACTAATTTTTACAAAAACAGCTGTGATTATGCAAATCCGCGAAAAAAGTAGCAAAAAAACGCAAAAAATGCATTTTTTGAAAAAAAAAATTTGCATAAATTTGCATTAAAGTGGAACTTTTGATTTCTTCATTAGTAGATCACTCTTTTGGAACTAAAATTTTGCATTAAAGTGGAACTTTTGATTTCTTCATTAGTAGATCACTCTTGTGGAACTAATTTTTACAAAAACAACTGTGATTATGCAAATCCGCGAAAAAAAGTAGCAAAAAAACGCAAAAAATGCATTTTTTGAAAAAAAAAAATTTGCATAAATTTGCATTAAAGTGGAACTTTTGATTTCTTCATTATTACATCACTATTGTGGAACTAATTTTTACAAAAACAGCTGTGATTATGCAAATCCGCGAAAAAAGTAGCAAAAAAACGCAAAAAATGCATTTTTTGAAAAAAAAAATTTGCATAAATTTGCATTAAAGTGGAACTTTTGATTTCTTCATTAGTAGATCAATTTTTTTGGAACTAAAATTTTGCATTAAAGTGGAACTTTTGATTTCTTCATTAGTAGATCACTCTTGTGGAACTAATTTTTACAAAAACAACTGTGATTATGCAAATCCGCGAAAAAAAGTAGCAAAAAAACGCAAAAAATGCATTTTTTGAAAAAAAAAAATTTGCATAAATTTGCATTAAAGTGGAACTTTTGATTTCTTCATTATTACATCACTATTGTGGAATTAATTTTTACAAAAACAGCTGTGATTATGCAAATCCGCGAAAAAAGTAGCAAAAAAAACGCAAAAAATGCATTTTTTGAAAAAAAAAATTGCATAAATTTGCATTAAAGTGGAACTTTTGATTTCTTCATTAGTAGATCACTCTTGTGGAACTAATTTTTACAAAAACAGCTGTGATTATGCAAATCCGCGAAAAAAGTAGCAAAAAAACGCAAAAAATTTGCATAAATTTGCATTAAAGTGGAACTTTTGATTTCTTCATTAGTAGATCACTCTTGTGGAACTAATTTTTACAAAAACAGCTGTGATTATGCAAATCCGCGAAAAAAGTAGCAAAAAAACGCAAAAAATGCATTTTTTGAAAAAAAAATTTACATAAATTTGCATTAAAATGGAACTTTTGATTTCTTCATTAGTAGATCACTCTTGTGGAACTAAAATTTTGCATTAAAGTGGAACTTTTGATTTCTTCATTAGTAGATCACTCTTGTGGAACTAATTTTTACAAAAACAGCTGTGATTATGCAAATCTGCGAAAAAAGTAGCAAAAAAACGCAAAAAATGCATTTTTTGAAAAAAAAATTTGCATAAATTTGCATTAAAGTGGAACTTTTGATTTCTTCATTAGTAGATCACTCTTGTGGAACTAAAATTTTGCATTAAAGTGGAACTTTTGATTTGTTCATTAGTAGATCACTCTTGTGGAACTAAGTCTTACAAAAACAGCTGTAATTATGCAAATGCGCGAAAAAAGTAGCAAAAAAACGCAAAAAATGCATTGTTTGAAAAAAAAAATTTGCATAAATTTGCATTAAAGTGGAAACTTTTGATTTCTTCATTAGTAGATCACTATTGTGGAACTAATTTTTACAAAAACAGCTGTGATTATGCAAATCCGCGAAAAAAGTAGCAAAAAAACGCAAAAAATGCATTTTTTGAAAAAAAAAATTTGCATAAATTTGCATTAAAGTGGAACTTTTGATTTCTTCATTAGTAGATCACTCTTGTGGAACTAATTTTTACAAAAACAGCAGTGATTATGCAAATCCGCGAAAAAAGTAGCAAAAAAACGCAAAAAATGCATTTTTTGATAAAAAAATTTGCATAAATTTGCATTAAAGTGGAACTTTTGATTTCTTCATTAGTAGATCACTCTTGTGGAACTAAATTTTGCATTAAAGTGGAACTTTTGATTTCTTCATTAGTAGATCACTCTTGTGGAACTAAATTTTGCATTAAAGTGGAACTTTTGATTTCTTCATTAGTAGATCACTCTTGTGGAACTAAGTTTTACAAAAACAGCTGTGATTATGCAAATGCGCGAAAAAAGTAGCAAAAAAAAGCAAAAAATGCATTGTTTGAAAAAAAAATTTGCATTAATTTGCATTAAAGTGGAACTTTTGATTTCTTTATTAGTAGATCACTCTTGTGGAACTAATTTTTACAAAAACAGCTGTGATTTTGCAAATGCGCGAAAAAAGTAGCAAAAAAACGCAAAAAATGCATTTTTTGAAAAAAAAAAATTTGCATAATTTTGCATTAAAGTGGAACTTTTGATTTCTTCATTAGTAGATCACTCTTGTGGAACTAATTTAAAATTATAAGCGAGTAAAAACTGTAGAAACTATATAATTCTTGACCCTTTTGAAACTTCGGTTAGAATTCGATCGATTTCTGTTGTCCAAGTCAAAACGTGATCGCACGAATTTGCACATAACAAAGCCGCAAGACTAATAAAAACCACATTGTCTTCCTCTAGAAATATCGCTAAAAAAGGACTCTATTTGGGAAATAGTTTAAGGAGATTGTCTCTGCATCAGGTATAGAACGTTCTTCAAAAGCTTTTGCGTATGGCTTCATCCTCGGTTTAAAATTCCATAGATGGTATACGATGTCACGTCAAAATCCAATATCGTACCCCGAGTCCTCGTTGCTTCTGCCAGCGGCTCTAAACAAGGACTCTGGCATAATCCACTCCAATCTCGTACCCTGAGTCATCGTTACTTCGAAACAAGGACTCTGGCATTTCTTGGACTTCCGGCTGCGCATGCGCCTTTACGGCCGATGTACAAACCGACCAATGGGGAATCGAGATTATGTCAGAGCTGATATTTAAAAGTAAAATTCGTTGTAATCCTGATGGAATCGATATCCAGCATCGATCAACATACGGCGATATCGTCAATGAAAATGGATTTTTCCTAGTGATATTGTGGAAGTTTTGAAAGAAAATTCATAAATTGTAATGATTATTTATTGAGTAAACATAATCCGAAGGGATTTTAGGTTAATTTGTGATTTTCGACGAGCTAGAAGAGAAATTCTGTCGGCCGTTGGCAGCCGTATGTGACGTAGGGCGAAACATTAAATAATTTCCTAACTATTGCTTCAAATTAAGTAAATAGCAATACACAAGCACAGACTTAATTTTTTATCATATTTTATATATTTTCCACTGCTAAAAACGGTCACAAAAATCTAACTTTAGTTTATTTGTGTTTCCGGTTGTTCGCGCTTGCGTGGTTGACCAACCAAATTTGAGCAAAAATCGGATTATGTCAGAGCCCTTGTTATCCGCTGCTGGCGAGGAAAAACGCGGGCTCTGAATATGAGATTGGTCAAAATATTGTACGAATTTGCACATAACAAAGCAGAAAGACTCATTGTCTTTTCCTTTAAACATCGCTGAAACGACTATCACCTGAGGCCCAGTTAGGGGTTTTGGGGATCCGGTATATTGGATGAAAAACTTAGAGGGATAAGGGATACTTACACTAAAATTTAAGGGTATAAGGGATCTTGACAAACAATTATGTGAATAAGGTATACGACACATAAATTGTATTCCGGCCGTCTGAACAAATCTGGCCAATCAAAAATGGCAAAACCAGACGTAGAAATAACTTTACAATTAGGCTTACTGTAATCGACGAAACGAAATGAGAACGAAATGAGAACGAAATGACAACGAAATGAAAACGAAATGAAAACGAAATGAAAACGAAATGAAAATTTAAAAAAAACCTTGATAGAAAAGAACTCAAAAAGGACTGTCAGTTGACTGACAAATATGGCGGCAATATGCTTACATCAGAATCACATCACGCTTTCGCTAGATTTGCCAAGCAAAACTATACATACCCTCAAATAATATTCCCACAGAGTTCTATGAAAGGTCGATGATAGTTATGTAGGCATGCCATTCTTAATTTTGTAGTATCATTCACAGGACGGTCTTCAATCATCGTTCAAGACAACACGTGAGACGACGGGAACACATGAAACAATATCTCGCCGATAAACTTCACTTTTTCGCCGCTACAAACCACAACTGACGACCTAAAACTATGCCATGACAGTAGTACTTGCACAATTGTAGGTTGTGGAATAGCAAAAGACATTAAAACAAGGGATAAAGTCCTCATTTCGTTTTAATTTCGTCGCTTTACAGTACAAGTTTGTCAGATGGTAGTAAAAAAAAGGCCGTATTCTTCGTGTATTCTTCGTGGCGTTTTTCAATCATTACTGATGGACTAATCTACTTTTAAAGTAAAATCAACGGCGACAAAACATGAAAACAAAACAAATATGCGCTGCATTTGCAGCAATTCAAAACAGATAAAAAGCAAGACCTCACGAAAACGACTCACGAAGATAACTTCACTCTGTTCATTCATCATTTTTTACAAGCAATTCATAACACGGAGAGCTTTAGGATCAATACAGATTTATCAACTATTCACAACAAAAACATTTTCATACAAGATGTTTGTCAACAAAGTAGGACTGCCAGTTCAGGGAAGGAATGAAAATGCAAATTTTAGCACAATGTGTGATCGACCAACAAGCTTGCCATCGCCGTTCAGTTGAACTGTGTAAACGTTTTAGAGGCGGTGAAAATGGTTTTTGCCACTTTTAAAATTCTAAAAACATGAACAAGCTTATTGTAATCAGAACTGAGGACAAAAAGTTCAGTGGAAAAGTGACAGTACAGGACAAGAAACTTGGCGCCTGTATGTTTACATTTTTTGACGATCTTTAATGAATTTCTTTTTTACCATCCATATGAAAGCAGTTTGCAATAATTATATTTACTTGTTTTTGTAAGATATTTATCCATCGTTGATATGTTTATGCGTGTGGGTGTTTTTAATTTGATTCTTGTAATTCTTTGATTTGTTATTGAAAATAAAACGCTTGTATGAATTCGTCAGTGTACTTACTTATCTACAAGTTAAAATTTCAAAACTTCATACTAGCTATTTTTTTAATGAGTTACGCAGTATTCACATGTGATAATTAAAAATTCACAACCGTTTTAGATAGCTAGATTACCAATAAGTAATTCATACACATTTCACTAGAAAAGTAAAATTTTTGTCGATTGTTATAACATTTTTTTTCAAACGTGAAAGAGAGTAAAGCGAGAAGCGCGCAGTGATTTGTTTACAACTCAAGGAAGCCATTTGAGTGCTTTTCTAACTTCTCATTGGACAATCAATTTTAATTGACAAGTGCTATTTTTACCATGCATAACAACATATTTTTCGCATGTTTGCGTATAATAAAATGTTGTCGCATGCATAAAGCTTTGTGTATTTCAATTGATTATATGATTATTTGATCATGAAAAGAAAATAACATAGCAAAAAAAAAAAAAAAAAAAAAAATTGATCAAGAATAATTTGTAGTGAATGAACAAATGAAAGAATGAATGATTGAATAAATAATTTCATTAAATCGGAGCTCCGCTATTAGGTTTACCTAATTTTTATATTATACGAAATACCAAAACAAGAAAGTCTTCGCGATAAAGTACCTAGTACCTTTAAATTTTGTAATACGTAGCGCTGTAAGTCTGTTTTAAGGTAATTCCGTAGAAATAAAACTGCCCGATGAAATTTTTTTATACTCGTTCTAACAAACAATTTTGAGAAAAGCTTTCAGAAAATACAATAAAAAAGGGGAGTCACCGACTTCGTTTTTGTGCTATATGACGTCAAAGTTCATACATTTTGGTGACTTGAGAACGTAAAGAAATAAGCTCAAAAATGGAAGAGAAACGGAACAAAAACACAGTAATTTGTCTTTTAAGAGCAAAATTCGCGTTTTGTTCAAATGTCTGTACTTAATTTTATTAAAAAAATATGAACAGATGTTTAAAAAATATGTTATCTTGAAGAAATTGACGAAATAGCAACGTGCGCACGACCTGCTAATTCATTCGAAAAAGGCCTAAGCTGAAAGTATTTTGGAAATTTCTCAAAAGTTAGCCCGATGACCTATGCTCAATTTTAGATATATTTGATGTTATGTTATAACAAATAATTTCATCAAATAAAATACATAGGTCACCGAGCTAGTTTGCGAAATATTGCAATAAATATCGTCATTTTATTGTCAAAAAACAGTTTTTCCGAGAGAGGACTGGGTCGAGTTTCAAAATTATCACGTTTTCTCGCTCGAAAATATCGCAATTCTTCGAATTTTTAATTCAAAGTACTTTACAAACATAATTTGACTAGATTACATGATAAAAGTCCTGAAACCAAAAATTTTGAAACATGCGCAGAACTATGCGCAGTGCAAAACTACGGAATTACCTTAAGCTGTTCGTCACCTTCCCAATCGCTGTTTCTGATGCTTGACGAACCCGCCATCTTTGATTTGAAACCTCGACCGCTGTACGCAAACATTGCTGGCTATGAGAACGCTGGGCCGCCGACAACATTTGATTTTGAAAATGAAATTAAAAATCAAATGTTTTTTTTTTTTTTTTTTTTTGGAAAATTAAATGTTTTTTGTTTTTTTTAAATCAAATGTTTGTTTGTTTTTATAATTAATTTTCTTTAATTAATTATTTTTGGAAAATGAAATATATTTTTTATTTTTTTATTTTATTTTATTTTATTTTAAATTTTTTTTAATTAATTTTTTTTTTTTTGAAAATTATTATTATTTTTTTTATTTTTTTATTTTTTTTTTAATTGAATATTTTTCTTCTTTTTTAATGATTGATATGTAAATTTACTTTGAGAACGATGGGCCACCATAGCCTACTACTATAAGTCTGTGCTTTTTTTTTTTTTTTTTTTTTAACTCAACAATTCGAAGTGATATATTTTTTTAAGAATCATTGATTATTTAGTGAGATACTCCGACGTATTAGTTTTGTTTGAGATAAACTTTTGTTTTTTCTTCTTTGTGGGTTTATCTTATATAGACTGTGATTTTGTGAGTCTATCTTACATAGATTATTTGCTATTTAGTCTACATTCAGCATGAGACTAGCTATTGGTTTATTTGTGGGTCTATCCCTCATATATTATTTGTGATTTGATGACTTGCGGGTCTATCCCGCACTAAAGGAGTATTGAATTACAATACGACCTTTGTTGGTGGGATTGTCCCACACCAAGTCTAATCTATTGAAATGCTCAACTCTGATTGGCTAACATGCAGCATAACACACATAAAACTCATCATTTTCATAAGAACAGATTAAAATTGGAAAGTACAGATTTAGGAGATGGAGAATCTTGATCGCCAAAAAGAATGCTGACGCAAGTTTATGAAATATCCGCTGATGGTTCATGACAACGAGCCAATCAGAGCGCGCGTTATACCGTGTCTATGTTATTAAAATATTTGTACTTTCCCAACCCCCCTCCCCTCAAATATCTTAGTTAAACCAGTTTTTCAGTCTAGGCCGTTATTAAAACGATCACATACGATCAGTGACTTTCATTGTGAATCGTTTTATTAAACTGACATGGTTCATCCTACGTTACTTTAGAATGCTATTATACTCATTGGCAATGAGAATAGTTACGGTTGAGGCCCAGAACTGAGTCACAAAGCGACGAGAGTTTTTCTAAAATTATAAATTATCATGGTGTTAGTGCATTCGCAGTAGTGGACTATCGTCAATTTTAGTTCTGTGTAATTCAGGATTGATCAAAAGTACTGGCCCAAGAGCTCCAGTGCTTTTGCTTGTCCGATTGAAAAGGCTCTTTCATATTACGGTCATTAGATAAACTGCTGTTTCAGTCTAAATCGTTTGTGAAACAATCAAATAAGAAGACCTCATTGTGAATCATTGCATTAAACTTCCATTTTTTTCCTACTTTTGAATACTGTCTTAAATCGTCGGCAATTTTGGCAGTTACGCCTGATCTTCTGTCGACGTAGTTTTAATTGCGAACTTCAATATAAAAAATAGTTACGAGGTAAAGGTAAAAATTATAAGATAGGAATTTTGGGTATGTTTAGCATGAGAAGATGAATTTAGCAAATAGAAATGAGAATCAGTGGTTTGTAAAAAACGGTGGTAATACTGACATTGATATCAAGAGACAGAATTTTCCTCTGATCTGCCATGTGAAATCAAAAGCGGAAACGCATTAACGTAATTAAAAAAAATGAGTTACTTTAAAATTGTCATCAGGTTAAATGTGGTAACCACTGGCACATCACTAAAGATTCTATTGAAATATAAACGACCAAACACTTTATGAGCCACCCCGTCATTCTTGCAACAGATTCCAGCCCCCCGGGGGAGGGGGTACTACCCTATATCGACCATACGGGGATAAGCTGCTGAACAGGGTAAGGTTTTTCGACCTTGAAGTCATGATCTGAACAGGGTATCGAATTCTACTCTATTTTCGATTTAATCCAGGATTTAATCCAAATTTACTGTCATACTCAGGGCCCAGGAAATGAGAGGAATTATTTTGCAGAAAGAGATCGTTCACTTTAATAAACGAATATTTGTGATATATATACCCAGATTTAAAACGCACAATACGTATATGATGTTTTCATTATCGATCATCAAAAAAGGCTGAATTATTGGAGACTTGGGACATAGCTGTAGCCAATTGTTGTCAGAATATTACATTTGGGGGGTTTTGCGTCTTGTTGAACACAAGTGATCTGCGAGAAACTGAGGAAGTCTCGCTTGAACTTCGTCCCCAGGGCCCCTCTTCTCGCTATTGACAAGATAGTGAGAAGAGAGGCCCCGGGGACGAGGTTATCGGCGCCATTTTGTTTTCTGCACATGAGTTCTTTCCTCGAAGGACTCGTAGATGACTGAATGGTAACGTCTTTAGTTAAAACCTATGAGGATTTCTGATAAATGATAATGGTTATCTTCCGACTCTAAATTGGTCTCATAATGCTGAGCCAAATTGGACAAAAGAAGGTAATCTCATTTTTAAAAGTTAATTGACAGTTCGCATGCATTTCAAAGTGAACTTATAGCACTAGTGGCTTTGCGGATAAATGTTATTTTATTCTATAATTTTTTTCCTTAGAAAAAGGAAGCTGTACGGCGTCTATCGCAAAGTGCAGCTCGTAAGAAAGCACAAGAAGATAGAATTACCAAAAGATCACGGATAGCCAAAACTTCTCCAGAGTCCAGTGAACTATCATGGGTAGATAAACCATCAAATAACATAATCAACAAAAGTGTCTTTTGGGAGTTAAAAGATACACCAGCGGCTGATAACCCAGGGCCTACAGTAACTGGTTCAAATTCTGAGACAGCAACAAATGATCAGAAACAATCAACTGATTTATCGGGATTCTCAACCCAAACAAGCAAATCATCATCATCAACTTGTGTCGAAAAAAAACCATCATACTTGTATAGACTGACTCCACAAAATATTGCAACTTCAGTATTACCAGGTCAGGCGACCTCTGGCTTTGGGAGTCAAGCATTCTTGGGGTTTCCAGTCAGTCAAGAGACCTCTGGATTTCATGTCTCGACTGGCCAAATGGCAGCTGGATTTCCTGTGTTAAGCAGTCCATTAACCTCTGGATTGCCTGCCCAATCCAGACAATCAACTGTATTTCCAATGTCAACAAATTCAATGACTGCAGGATTTCCTTTGTCAAATATTCAAGTAACATCTGCACTACCTGTGTCAGCCAGTCAGACAACATCAAAATTCAGTGTGCCAAATAAGGAAGTTGGATTTGGATTACCAATATTAACTAAAGAAAACTCAAGTATGGTAAGTTGCTGTGAATTAATCTATTATGACCAGCATACATTAGGTGCTCCTGCAAAATATGTTCCCATAACAAATGTCCTTTGTATCTAATAACAATTTCAAACATAAAAAAAATGCTGCGCATCAAAACTAGCACACATGTGGGTGCTTGTTCTGGAAATACTCCCTCAACGGATTTTCTACTGGAGCTGGCTCTCTCATATTTAATGATTTGATATCATGGGGAAAATCTAGGAGCAAAAGTTGTGATTGGGGTGGGGGGCGGGGATGGGTTCATTGGTAGAGACAATGGGGCCTTGAGTGTGTTTCAAGAACAATATTGTCCATGTGTATACAGACCTTTATACGTGGGAAGCGATGAAGAAGTTTGCTTATATAGATGCTTGAAATATGAATATAAATATTTTCACTTGTAAATATAATAAACAATTACAAGGTATCATATTTTTAAAATGTGTGAATAACCAAATTTCTAAGAATGTCCCCAATACTACCATTTGCAAACAAGCATGAAGCGTGCAGTTTTTAACAGTTTGTTAACATTTTGAAACGCGACGTTGTCTGACGAAAAAAGAGTGTTTGTGTGCGTGAAGTCTAAAGTTTTAATGACATATGTCAAAGTTTGACAGGCATTACAAAAGGTTTTGATACAAGTAAACCCAAATTTTGTGCGGTCAAACAGGTTTTTCCCGCCATCAAACTTGTATAGAATAGAATATATCCGCATGAAAAAGTACCTAAATCCAAGCTTAAGATGCAAGTTAATCAACAAGGTCGTTCGTTTTTATCAGGAGTCGCTCTTTCGCATGATATGAGGTGCCTATTGATGAACTCTGTCGCCTTGGTGGAGATAGAACCTTCCTCCAGGCTCTTATACTTTCACTTCAAAACGTTTTAAAGTGTCCCTAAATACCGTTAAAAAAGTGTGCATTCAGTTTTGTGAGGATTATTCATCAACAAGAAAGAATTGTGGAGGTGATTGTCGTAGTAAACTATCACCAGAAGACTTAAAGCTCATCGAAGTAATAAAAACCTACAGGGGATCTGTTTCTTTAAAAGAAATTTATTCATTATTGGAGGAACTAGGGACTATAGGAGGAAATATTTCCATTTCAACGATTTCAAAGGCAATAAAGTCAAGAATGATGTCAGGGAACGAGTACAGTTGAAAGAAAATAACACAAATTGCTTGTGAACGCTTTGGATTCAACTTATTTGATACGCAACTTTTCTTGGATTATCTAAGCTCCAAGGATCCGAATTCTTTGAAGTTTTTTGATAAAGCAGGGGTGAAATATGGAGATGTTGGCAAGCGTATATATATATGGTCATTCACCGAAAGGCGAGCGGTGCATTGAAATCTTAAAGAAGTGTGAATTTCCTAATTCAACTGTTAACATGCTTGTTTCCTTGAATACTTAGTTGTCACTTTATGATTGATCTTAAAATGATAACGCATAATAACAAATTAATAGAGAAGTTCTCCATCAACAATAAAAAAAGTAAGGCTAATATTAGTGGTAGTAGTTTGTAATAAACGAAAGCTAATAGTCTAATACAAACCAGGCATATATCCCATTAATATGTATGGATATATTCATTGCAAAACGGTATATTTTTATTTATAAATATAAGCGAAAATGTTATCATTACTATTACAAATAAATACATTTAATTTGTTCAGATTGCTCTCTAATGTGGCTATGTGTTTATACTTTGTGTTTGTGAAGATTATTTACCAATTAGTTTGGTCTATTTCTAATTCTTTCCATGATTGCCGGAAAACAAATCTATTGAACATTTTTTATATTTTATTCATATATTTTTTTTAAATCACCAAGAAATTCATATTTCAATTTCTATATAATTCTTTGTAATAATTATGATTAATAAAGATTTTAATTTGTCTTCTGGTTAATTTTTGGATATCTCATTGTTGTTTTTCGCAGCACTTCACTTTTGATAGAAATCGCTAGTCAGTAATATAAACCGAAATGACATTTGGTTCCCCACCATCTATATATTTTTGTCATATTCAGACAGTTGAATTTGTAATGTTAGTTTTACAGTTATGACTCTAAGTAGAATTGTCATTGTTGTTTTTCATTCTAGAATGTTATTTCTGAAGGCAAGGGATCTGGAGTAGGACTGAAAAAGTCACCATCAAAGTTAAGCAACATTACTTCATCCCAGCTAAAATCAATACCAGAATCTACTGAGTCAGGCAACAGTCAGATTAGTAGTCTACCAGATATATCAACATTAAAGTCATTAGTTATCAGAGATATACCACCAGACTGCAATAAAAACACTTGGCTAAAAAGGTTTTACTCAAGATTTGGTGAAGTTGTGAAAGTATTGTGCAATGTAAACAAAGCGAGTGCCACCGTTACCTTTACAACACACGTAAGATGTATTCCTTAGAGTTGTTTGTTAAAAACCTGTGAAACAAAGCACAAGCGAAAGACAAACAAACAAACAAAATAATGCAATTTATAAGGCATTGGTAGGGATTTTTATGGTGTCGTTCTTTGTTTTTGTTGTTCTTTTGTCTTCAGCTTGTGTTTGGTCTTATACTTATTGCTATGCTTAAAAATGTTCATGTCTTTTGTCAAAAGTTTGACTTCATTCCTTAGCTGTTTTATCCCATGTTTTCTGCTTATTTACTTGTTAGCAGCCTTCAAGGGACACTATCATGAGGTGCACATGCACGAGTAAACTTAGACTAATTTTTTCAAGTTAATAAATCCAATATGAAAAAAACTTTGATATTATGTGGGTTTACAAGGTTTTGTAGCCAAAAAGAGCTGTTTCAATGTATTTTCAGGAAGCCGCAAAGTTAGCTAAACTAAAAGGAAAAGTTCTTCAGAAGGGCATGAAGCCTGTTAATGTGTTTTGGAAACAGGAAAGAAAAAGAACATCAAGCAGCTCGCAGGGTATAAAACAATTATTAATAATTCATTCCTTGTGCTTAGCATGTTTGTAGGGTGAAAAGACACAATGGTAATGATGTGGATTTTAAAAATAAAATACATAAAAGCATTTGTTGATTTTTGATTACTGTAATAAATAGCAAAACTGACAGTGTTAAATTGAACTCTTTTACTTTTAATCTTTTTGAACAGATACACAAGAACAGATGAAAAGCCATCCTATTAACCAGGTATTCAGAGTACTGTTTGGAAATGACATTTATTTTAGTTCAGTTTACTTTACAGCCAAATTCGTTTTATCGAGACCTGCCATTTTAAAACTTTGTGTTGATTTGGTCTTTTCTGAACCGTCAATCAATTTCAAGGGCGGAGTTTGTTTTAAACTAACCAATGACAGAAATTGTTAGGGCAAGCTCTGCCCTATGAAATTGATTGACAGGTCGCGATACAACGAATTTGGCTGTAATTATTGGCTCATGACGACAAGTTTAGTTACGAGAAGTTCATTTACAACCCAGCTTTCCAATGTTTAGCAAGTAAATTAAATTGTCCTGTCAGATTGGGTTTAGGGTGCTCAATACTACAAATGAATGTGAACTTTTCTAATGGTGCTGTTTAGGTAAATTTATTGGGTATCACAGGACCCTAAAAATCGATGTCCTCAAAACACCTTAGAGCGAACTATTATAGTTGCTGCTATATATTAAGTATACATTTTCTAGAGGCTGAATAAATTGAGATTACAATATTATTATAGTATAAAATTGTTTTGATCAAATTAATTTTTTTTTTTAAATAAGTGTTTTGTGATTTTCGACTGTCTCTTTTCCTGAAATTCCAGAAACTTTTCAATCGTGTTTAAGTTTTGCATTGATGTAGCTTCGTATGTTGACATAAAAACTAATAAGTTTGAGGCCAGAAAGGGAGATTTTCTAAAATTGTTTGATATAAGCCGAGTCAAAATTTGAAATTGTGTAGTCTTTCCTTTGACTCTGTTGGCCAGCTGCAGTCAACATTTCAGGATTTCTGCATTTAATTCAGTACTCCATATATTACAGTTAATAATACATCCCATCATCTATTACTGAACAGCTAATGCTTAAGTTACAGCTGGCTCTGTCAGGGGCAGGGGAAGCAGGACAACACCATTCATAGGGGCTGATTCAGGGAGTTTGAATGTGGTTGCACCTTAGTGAATTTCCAGATTGTTATCCATTCTACTCACAATGCTCTTATTTCAAATGACAGCAAAGGAAAGTTCACAATAATGCATGTGCCATTGAATGTATTTTTTTTTTATTCTATCATAGGTGTTTAAGAATAAACCAAAGGAAACAGTCTCATTAGTAGGTAATGTTTATACAATATGAGCAACCGGTCACTGCAGTGTGCACGCTGCACGCAATAGGCTATTGTATGATGACATTAACTACAACTGCCAGTATACATAATAGCCGTTTTTCTTTTTTTTTTTTATTTCAAAAGCAAATCAACTACTGATATAGAACTGTCCTAATTTGCATAAACTTCAAACTCTATTTTCTCCCGATAAAGTTGAAAAATTCTCAAGTTTTTGATGGAAAAATATAAACATACATTTGGAGTTTTAGAAGCAATTTATAAAATTGGAATTTATGTTTTATTTAACACTATAGATAGATTTATAAGATATAAGGCTTCACCTTATATCTTATAAATATTACTTACAGATCAGATAAGCATCATGATTCTAAAATGAAATGCAGTTATAAAATGTATGCTGGTAAATGCTGTAGTACATAGTAGGAAATACATGAAAAGCGTATGGATTTTATTGACAAGTCGTAAAGTAACATTTGTATTGTGAATTTGTAAATTTTTTTATTGATTTGTACAAATATTTATTGATGAGTGAATTGAAAAATGTAAGCGTGAATGGGCTTTTCATGTTGTTTTCTGTTACCAATTCATACTTAACACATGTATCAATATTTTATTCGTTGTGAAATATAAAAATTTCAAAACTTTAAAAAAAGTAATTGGTTAAAAAAAAATTCAGCTAATTTAACTCTTAAGCTTCAAAAAAATGTAAAACAAATAATGATCATTGTAGTTGCTCAGGAAAGAGTATGTAATATAGTTCTGAGCTTGGTTTTTCAACCCTCTACAAGATTTGGACCAAGCTGATTTTAGATGTTGTGCCACAATCATTGTAAAGTATTGTGCAATCTCTATGACATTAAATGTTTGACATTATTGCTTCAAATTTTATTGCAGAAATTGATTCTTTACCTGTGGCAAAGACAACTGGAGAAAAGTTTAAAGTTTTAGAAATGATTGATGCAAAGCTCAGAGAAGGTATGCAAGGATGGATTACAATTACATACCAATTACCAGATAACTGCAAAGATTGACTTTGAACAAACTGTCCATGCATCATTCCAAGATCACTTATGATAATATGACAACTGGTTCTGCCATGAATAAAAACATTTGTATGTCGGCTAAACATTCACACAAAATGCTGCAAGGGTTCAGAAAATGAGTTTCAGTGTGATAGATATAGACTTGCAGCAATAAAAGTAGTGACAAATGGAACTTCTTCACTACGAGATTTTATCTACATCAAATATCTGAAGTACGTTGCACACATTTGTAGAAGAGACAACTCACATCCGACAAAACAACTTCTATTTATTGAACCAACAGCTAAATATGTAAGGGATCCATGGATCAAAATAGAAAAACTACTTATTAGTCGATAAGAACCAATTAATTGTAAGAGCATGTAAAGATAAAAAACCTTCGAGGAACTACTTAAACAGAACTTTAGTTAGTAGTAGATTAAAGCTCCCATGTATGATAAGTATCATTTAATGGAAATAAAATGTAATGTAATGTTATGTGGCCATGAATGAACACATCTCTGTCAATTCTTTGTTGATGAATCATTCCATATCATAATTGTTTTTATGATAAAGTATAGCTATATGTATTATGTGTTCAAGTGAAATCAATGAAAATAAAGAATATGACACAAATATTGTCACTTGTTTGCTTTGATTGAGTGCAGGTTTAACGAAAGCAGGGGATATCAGCACTGCTAAAGCTGTGAAAGGAACCTGTCCAGATATGTGCCCAGAAAAGGTAATTGTTGTAAATGTTCATGTATTGTACAGTAGTGATTGATGTAGTAATGGTTCAGTAACTGTTTGTTTTGCTTTCATAAGAAACATTGGCTGTCTGTCATCTTATGACACATCTTTTTAACCCTTTCGCTCCTGGAGATTTTTGGCGATTTTAGGCGTTTTTTGAGGCGTACAAACTTTAAGCTTGACTGTTCAGAACAGTTTGTTGAAAACATTTTGAATCAAACTACTGAAGCAAATTTAAATATAATTATGTACCCTTGTAACATGAATTTCTGTTCTGTGTGATGATCAGACTTAGTCTAGTATCAATCAAGAATCTTTAGTTAAGATTTAACATACCTTAGCATAAGAAAAACCTAATTTGCATTTTTTATCTTGTTATGTGAAATTGTTCGTATGTGGAGCCCTACTGTGAATAAATAATTATATAAAATATTTCAACAGGAAAGGTACATGAGAGAAGACCGACGCAGACTTCATGTGTTTGAGATGATCCCTGGAACAGGAAGTATGGTAAGTATAAAGGCCAGCTAGCAACTCTGCTAGATTTATTATCCAGGAATTAAAGGCTGTTGTCTACATAAAAGCAGTCAACTTTCAGATTTTACTTTTTTGCAACATATCTTATCAAACCTCATTGCCTACCCAATTGACAATTTAAAACTTTATATGAATGTCGAATGTGACTTGGTGTTTTTGTTATGCATATATATATTTACAGACTGAGTATAAAATATGAATCCCACCAGAACACACAATATCTGCTATAACTTGCCTTGAACTCTTGTTTTACAAACAATCTCTTATTATGTTTTTAATGATGTTATAGGAAGAAAACCCTTTGGTTGACCATACTAAGGCTGTGAAAGAATACGACAGATCTGCTGCAGATAAGGTGAGTAAATGGTTATTATATGATTTGATCTGTTGATTTGTTCTGTTCAAGATTGAAGCTAAACTACCCATAAATTAAAGTATCCATTCCGGTAAAACCAACTAAGGTACTGATTCATAAAAGAAGTGCTTTTTAAAAACAAAAACTATGTTCACCAAATCATGTCTATGTGTCTAAAAATTAGCAAATGAAGTTGTATGTTTCGGCCTAATTAAGTCATAAAAATAGTAAGAAAGAGTACACATAAATACTTACTTAGTTTTTACATAATAATTATACTCAGAATATCTCCTATGTACACAGGTTCTCAAACTGGGAAAACATGTAAATTTTACTCATAGCAAGTCATTGTCATCAATTCAAAATGGCTTTATGGCTTGTATAGGAAATAATAGTAAAAAGCAGACATGATTTTAGTTGTTTTTTAACTGGTTTAAGTGAAATCCACATACAAAAAACACTAGATATAATGCAATTTATCCATATTTGGTTTTTCCAGATTGAAATCCAAATAAAAATGGCTAAAAAATAACTGAAACCAAGTCCAGTTTTCAATTTTTTTTCCTGTGTTGTAAAGATGAGGGTCAAGACTGTTGTTTCTAACAAATTGTCCCACATTTGTTGATGTTGTTTATAGGAGGAGCCGTTACCCCATGAACTAAGACCAATACCAGCATTAAGAATGACTATGGACTATCTAGTCACTAATATTATGGACATAGGGGAAAGCAGATGGGCTGATTGGTTTGATTTCTTATGGAACAGGACCAGGGCCATTAGAAAGGTAATTATATATTTAATTAATAAGCTATAATACATCAAAGTGAGCGGGAGATCTGTATGAGATAAAGTGAGCTGTTCAAAACCTCATACAGATCTACTTGTATATCAGTTATCAAATGCCAGAGGTTAATGCTGCTATTTTAGATTTCAAATTTTGAAAAAAAGATTTAATTTGGCCAAGATAATTCAAGCTAAACCTATGCAAATCAGGGTCCAGTTGCTTAAAGCTCAGTTAGTGCTAACCCAAGGATAACTCTAGTATAATTATGTTTTAGAGTTAACCTAGGATTAGTGCTAATCGAGCTTTGAACAACTAAACCCAGCCCAGGACAAATTATAATTACAAATGCCTCTACGGTAGTGATTATACATTGTTCCTGTATTGCTCTAGGTCATGCATTATCAATAAATTTGATATTGTGTAGTACACACAGATTGCATTGGTATGAGGCCACACTTAACCTCACCACAGACATGCCTCCATGATACAATCTGCATTTTCCAATTAAATTGCATTCAAGTTGCGATTTTTGGTACCATTAATATGTTCCGTGTGTATGTCTTTATGGTATCCTAAAATTTAATATTGAATTATTCATGTCATGTATAATATGTGAGGCTTTAAGCATCTTACCAGAAACTTATAAGTGGTCTGAAACTTGTAGCACGGATCCATTCTCCAAAATATTCACTCTTAGGCATCATCACTAATCAGAATAATAAATTTTGCACACAGTATTTTGGTCAACATTTGATGCTCAGAGTTCGGGTGCTGGAGTTTTTAGAATAAATTTTCCTTGCAGCATGTTAGTATATGTAAGTTTTTGGAATCATAAAAAGCTTTAATTTTACTCTAGTTACTTTTCAACAAAAAAATGAATATTTCGAAGCATGTAACCGACGCAATGTACTGCCACAACACATTTTGATCCCCTTTGAGTTTTTGATTTTATCCAATGTTGCTACACTGTCAATACTTTTTCAGCAGCATTGATTGTTAAATATTGCTGGATTATAGCATTAGGTTTGTTTTGCAAGATGTTAATACTCTGTTTTGTAACATGTTAATACTCTCTTTACCTGTTCAGGACATAACCCAGCAGCACTTATGTGATCCAGAGTCGGTTGATTTGATTGAGAAAACTGCAAGGTGAGTTTTACTTTAACACCACAAACATGCATCTTGACCACAAATAGAAATAATATTTAGCATTGAGCATTTTACAGTAGAGTTTTGAACAACAAATTAAGCAAAGTGTGGTTTGGACAGAACCAGTTCATAGAAAATACCGCATCAAGAATCACTGATAATTGGAATATGTTCTAAGTTTAAAATTGGTTGGTACGTGGGCATTGTTAAAAAGTCAATTAGTTGTTTTTTCCACGTTTTATTTATATAGCCGAGCTTTCGCGCTAATCGCACATCTTCAGGGCAAAAATGGATGTGTTTACAATTATTTTTTTTACAAATTGGAAACACATCCATTTTTGCCCTGAAGATGCAAAATTAGTGCGAAAGCTTGGCTATATAAATAAAACGTGGAAAAAACAGCTAATTGACTATGTTCAAAGTTGTTTATTTCCATGAAAAATCAACTACATGTTAGTTTGGTTCTAGCTGGGCCTTTTATTGTATTTTGTATTTAATTTTATTGTTTTCTCTATCTTTCAGATTTCATATCTTTTGTTCACATTATTTAAGTGATCAGGATTTTGGGGTGTTTGATCCTAAAATAAACACAGAAAACCTCACCAAGTGTTTGCAGACATTGAAACATTTTTATGATGACCTCAATGAACAGGTAGACTCATTAGAATATTACACTGTTGCCTTTTTTCATATTACGTTCCAGATATTATCATCAATTTGATCATTTGAATATTGGGCTGTTGTTTGTTTGAATCAAGAAACCATAAATCCTAATGGATAACATTTATAGCAACTCCAATGTTGAAGTGGATGCTTTCAAGTCCATAGGAGTTAGTATTTAATTTTTGATGGGATGCCATGGTTAGTGCATAGTTGATCTTGAAATCTTTTTTTTTTTTTTTTTTTTTTTTAGAACATCACTTGTCCAAATGAAGATGAATTTCGTGCTTATGATATCCTGTTAAACATCAATGAAGGAGACATCCTTAGGTAATTTATCTTGGATGCTTGAGATCTGTTAAATTATTTCAGCTCATTCATTTAGTAATTATGATAGATGTAAACACAAAACTGTTCTTTTTTTCCTTGCACTTCTTATGCTTATTTCATACAGCACTTGTGCTTATAGTTGTGCTGTTGCTGCAAAAAATCCATGTAAAAAGAGCAGATTATTTTGACAAATCTCCTGACACATGAAGCTCCTCAGATGAAGACAACGTATTGTCAAAACATCACAAACAAGGCGGGGGAAATGTGGCCTGCTTGAAGAGATCGTCATGGAGCTTTAAATTGACACCAACACAGACATCCCAGAAACACTAAGCAATAATCGTCAATAAGCATAGATCTTTTCTGAGTTGGATAAAAAAGATGCATTGTGGTCTAGCTTCAGTACAAACAACACCATATACAACATAATGAACAAAAGATATTTGTACTGAAGCTAGACCATAATGCACCATGTTTGCTATTTCAGAAATGGTCTATTAGATAGAGAATTAAGCTCACTGAAAAACTTAAAAAAAAACTCTTGACGCTGTGGGAATCCAACAGTAATATTTACAGCCTTTGTAAATTCTGAGTAGAAATTGATTATTTTTATCGAGATGATGATTTCTCATTCCTTGTTATTTAATATTGACTTTATTTATTTATCTATTAATTGTATCATATTCTATTTAACATTTGTTCCAGACAAGTGATGACATATAGAGAAGTGATCCGTACATCACCTGCCGTTAGATTTGCTATGGAAGTCTTTAATGCCGTAAACAGTAACAATTCTGTGAGATTCTTTAAACTTGTCAGGTAATAGTATTACGGCCCATACTTAATATTTAGACCCTGTTGGGATTTGCTTAATGAGTATTCATTCGGAGTTCACTCAACTTTGATGTGGTTAGTTGAAATTTGGTTGCTTGTGATAATAAGGACACTCCAACTTACTTATTTAAATATTGTACTGTTCACTTACAAGACAATTTGAATACTAGCTTATTGATTTACTTAAATCCAATTACTTGGTACTTGCTTGTGTGCTTTTATTAATAAATTACCAAACTGAAATTACAACTACTTTGTTTTAGGTCATCCACCTACCTCTGTGCTTGTGTGCTTCATCGATACTTTACTCAAGTAAGTTCATTATAGCCTAAATAGATTGATATGTTGTGAACATCTAGTAGTTGTTGATTGTTTCTCGTTACTAGGAAGTATAGTACTGTAGTATTGACCACCATGTCCTTCTTATCTTAAACCATTGAAACAATAGTATCTGGTCAATTGCTCTTGTACTTGGAAAATAACAGCCTTCTTCCCAAGTTATAATCTGCCTATCGTAGAAATCACTCAACAGAAACAGCTCTTGTAAAAGTTTCAAATGACGCTTTGAGAACTGTTGATCAACACGGTGAAGTAATTTTGGTCTTGTTGGATTTATCATCTGCCTTCGACACCATTGACCATCAAATACTAATAAATCAACTCTCTACTATGTTTGGTATCGGTGGAACTGTGCTCAAGTGGTTCAAATCTTACTTACGTCAACAGTGTGTTAAAGTTCAATACTATACATCAAACTATCTGCCAGTAAAACATGGAGTACCACAAGGGTGAACTTTAAGAAACTTTTGAATTCACACCTATTTACCAATTAATTTACTTTTGAACACTTTAATTTCTTTTTCCACAAGGGCATAGAGAACTTTAATATGTGCTATACAAATGAATTTATATTATTATTATTATCATTATCATTATCATTATCATTATCATTATCATTATCATTATCATTATCATTATCATTATCATTATCATTATCATTATCATTATCATTATTATTATTATTATTATAAAGTTTTCAATACGTTTGCATTGAAATTGCAGAGCACTGGCCTTTCACTGTTGTGACCCAAGTTCAATTCCGGCTTGAGTCACCTTTGAATTTAGTTTGTTACAAAATAAGTTTTCTCTGGATCCTCCAGTCATCCTCCCTCATCAATAAATAACATTGTGGGAATTGATTGTAGAGAGTATTTAAGGTACCGGTAGTTTGGGACCCTTGCTACTGTGCATCCTGCTCGCGCAAGTGAAATCAAATAAAATTTCTTGTGCAACTAAAAAGAAATTTTGTATTAGAGCCAAAATATGGTCATTCTTGAACTTTTTGTTAAAAATAACATCATAACATTTCATACGGGCGCCGGGCCTCAAAAGCAGCTAGTGTCTATTCCCGACATCCAAAACTTTGAAATCATCATTTTATTCTTATTTTCTCCATGTTTTTTTGCTTATACTAGCTCCAAAATTAGCACCCAATTATTTTTTAATTTTTATATTTGGTATAAAACCAGCTTTAAAATTTTGAAATAAAAAATACTGGTCTTTGAGACCAAAACATTGTTATTTGTAATTTTGACTTTTTGGGCCCTCAAACCTGGACAATAGCAGTAGAGGGGGAGTGGATTAACCACTTGGCCAGCCATGCCACTAACAGGAGAAATTTAATAGATATTGATATTTAATATTTATATAAAGGGTTCAAAGTGAAAATGGCTTAAGTATATATAATTATATTTACTTAAGCCAATTATACTAAATATCAATATCTATTGCTTAATTATTAATTATTATTAGTGGGTGCTAAATGAAGTTAACCTTTGTTTGTTTTTCATAATTTGCCATTATATTAATTCCTTTGATATACTCTCTTTAGGTTCGTCAGCAAGCCATAAGGATCTTGAACTATTCTCTCAGTGTTCCTAATAAAGAATTCCCATACCCTCTGAATGAGCTTACCAATGTGTTAGCATTCGAGAATGATGCTGAGGTATGTTGCTTTAATTTAAATGAAAACTGTCTTGTGACCATATTGTAATTACATTGTTTCCCACTCATACAAAAACTATTCTATACTTCAAGACATGTTGTAATATTTTTAGAAAATTAAAGTGTGTTTGGTGCTTGATTTTATTTGTAACATGTAAAGTAGAAAAATATGATTGTGAATTCATAAAAATAATGAAGGGATATATATTCTTAAGCCATTTTCGCTCTTTAATTATAATAATAAACTATGGTATTTTTTTAAATTTCAGGCAGGCTTCTTTTGTCAATTTCATGGTATGGCTGTCACTGAAGCGCATGTGGTGTTCATGCGTGGATCCTTTATTGAACCAGAAAATACATTCCCTGCAAGTAAATCAATGGCATTAATTGAATCAAAAAGAGCTTGTTTAATTGGAGAGGTACATTAAACTAAGAAATTCTACAAGTATATTAATTTTATTTATTAACTTTCAAGAGTTTGATCAAAATTTTGGTTGTCATTTGCCTTTCTCAATTCTGTATCTTTATTGTTTAATTGCTCACATGTTGGTTTTTGCATGATTTGTTAATACAACATGTTTCTATGTCCTATTTATTCTAGGTAGTCTACAATGGCCCTCTTCCAGAGAATCCTCATCATCAACCATCAACCAGCTTTGATATGAATGGGCATTACATTGGTGATATCCATATATTGCCAACAAGTCCTGACACCAAGACACAAAGCCCAATACCTACATCGCTATTTACAGGAGAACAATACGCAGTTCCAATGCAGAAAACAATGACTCAACAGGTAAGTAAGACTAAGAATTTGAAGTTGACAAGCATGTCACACTATTTGCATCATCATGATTTTGACAATGACCATAACAGTTATTAATACAAAACAGGCTTTGTCATCAGGTTTGACCCTCATGATCACTAGCTATTTCAAATATGAGTTCAGTATGTTTGCAAGATCAGAGCATTTGTAAAGTTTACTTTTGCAAAGCCTTTTCACTTGTATTTAGGGGGTATTGGGATGTTAAACAGGTTAAACCATTTTGAACAAGATGGTGATCAAGTTGCATGTTTTGTGGATTCATTACCATTTTACACTACCAATTTATTTATTACTTTACCTCCAAATGCTTGAAAGGACATCATTAAGTTGTCCAGTAGTGATGAGTGTACTGTTTAAAAGAAAACAGGCACTAGGTTTTACAGCTGTTTGTTTTTTGCCTGAAATTGCCCCAATTCGTTATGATGTCACCTTCAAAACATTCATCAAAATTCTATTGTTTAATGCAAGGGATCATGGTTGTTTGGCGGGGACAACACAACCCAAATTCACTGAAAATTGTTCTAAAGAATCATGTAAATTCAAGAGGAGAAGTAGAATAGTTTCTAAATGCCCTGAATATTATTTAGTACATATGAACACACATATCCAAAAACCAGATCATTTTAGTTTAACTTGTTTCGCTAGGAGTAATTTTGGTCAAATTTTCTATTGGATTTCGTGATTCTATCCCCTACATAAACAAACCGTGATGTCATAATGAAATAGGGCAATTCAGATGACGTACTTTGTAATAAATTAGTTATTCAGGATGTATTTCTTTTCACATTACATTGTTGTCATTCTTGTCTTTTTTTCAGCCATCTGAACCTGACAATGCAGTGCAAATAAATATTGAGGTATGAATAATACCAGTATTTAATTTTCTATTTTTAGTAAATATTATTTTAAAAATCTGGCCTTTTTTAGCTTTCTGTTCTAATAGAAATCACTGCTGCAAATCAGTAATTAATCAATAATTAATCAATCATTATTATTTTTTGAGATGCCTAAAAATATTGTTATTAAGTCGCATGCATTTCCATTTGTTTTCTACCAGGAGTTAAAGGATGTCACAAAGACAATGTTTCTTGAGGTTATCAATGAAATGTCAATGGATATTGCCAGAAATGTTTACGATGAGGTAAGCTAAGCTGAAATGCATCCAACACTTACATGACGCATTCTTTGTTATTTAGATCATCAAGAAACCTCCTTGAATTGAATGTAGAAATATTAGAAGACCCAAATTTCAAACCATTTAGCAATTGAAACAAATTCTTGCTTTTATGTTCAGCCATTTCAAAATAAAATAAAATAGATCGCCAATAAGTGATGGGGTGACTGAAGTGTTACCAAGTAATATCAGACCACACTGGACAATTAATGTGTTGAAGTTTTTGCTTTATAATAATATGCTATTGTGTTGTTAATAGGTTCAGGTGATGATGCAGGTATCTAATGAGATTTCTAATGACATACAAGATGAGTGTGTATTAGAACAGCTACAGCAGATTGCAGAGAGTACTATCATTGACGAACAACAGCAGCAGATGTAAGATAATTTATCCATTAATACAACATAGTTTTAATTTATTACTAACCTTGTCTTGTAGATGTTTAAACCTTCTTTGAATCTGTTTTGCCTTTGTGTTTGATCTAACTGACATTAAGTATGATTTTCAACATTTTTTAATGATGGAAGGTTTTGATTAATATGTAGGATGCATGCTGCACGAAAAGCACTCATGGAAAGGGTTTCATCTGTTATAATTGATGATATTATAAATGAGGTTGTGGTAGAGGAAACACACAAAACTGCATCACTTGCCTACGGGTATGTATTTGTTATGTTGTATTTGAGATATCTAGCTATTTAAGATATTAACATTCTCATCACCAAAAGGCAATACTAGGTCATTCCAAGACTGTTGTCAACAAGAAATTCACACCATTAATTTTAGTTATGACGTGATTTGCTTTCTGTTTGCTCCATTGATTAAATGGTCAATATATTTCATTTTTTTGACTGGCCAAGATGCCATTCTACATCCTGTCATCATGACTTTCACCATAATAATAGTTACATGATCATGCATAAAAACTTGACATTTAAAGAAATACCATTTAGGGATCAGTCATGAGGTTGAATAAGCTGAAACAGCTGTTCACATCTGCTTGTTGCACTGTCAAACTTTTTTTGGTGTGGTTAAGAGAAAGTCTAATAATTGAGGCCTAACAGATATTTCACAGCTCACAACTCATCTACTATGTATTCTTAGTCATTTTTACTGACTACCAAACTTTCAGGTTTTAAAAACTTCGGTCCACATGTTTCTGTCATTTTCAAGAGTCAAATTGGTTCTTCATTGATAGTTTTAACATTAAATTGGATGTGTACAGGCTAGAGCTAGTGACAGTTAATAACAGTTTTTCATATGTCAAAGAATGCTTGAAAATGATGGAAAAAATTTGTGAAAGCCATATGTCTGCATGCATGTGTGCTGCATTGATACCAACCCACATTTTCACCCAAAAGTTAGGCTTCCTGTGGTGGTGCACAGACATAGAACTTAACCAGTTTAGCCTTTTTGTGTCTGATGACTAAAAAACGAACTAAATGCTTTTAATTACCATTTTTGTCATGGTGTTCTGTTTTGTTATGGTGCTCTGCTACGACGTTTTTGATTTGCAAAGCGTTCAATTGATATATATCTGTCACACAATTGTTTTCAAAAGTACAGATTTAAATCCATGTTATATTGTTATGAAGTCAACATATTGGAATCATGGTAAATTAGACCATTGTATTCTATACTATAGTTTCTATGTATTTGTCACAAACAAGACCTGTCACTTAATCTTGAAAACTGTTGTTGACTCACCACTGATAAACATAGATGGTAACCTTAACTTTGAAGTGAGTGTTTTAGACAGCACTACAAATTGTGAGGCATGTTTAAACATTGAGTATTCTCTGTCAGACTCAATTTATCAATGAATAATTATTGGCATAATTATATTATTTTCGTGCTAATGACTCAAATAATTGTGTAAGTTTCTTTTTGTACTATGATTTATAGCATTGAGTACCAGAGAGTTCTGAAGCAGTGTAAAGAAATAATAACAGAACAAATTAGCCAGAATATCTTAAATGAAACCGTCCTAGAAGAAATACAAAAAACTGCTAAGGATGCCTTCAGAGAAGTTAAAGCTCAACGCAAGTCTTTATTGGATAATATAACTCACTGTTTCATTCTGAGGCAAAAGAGAAGATACTTTAAAAAGTAAGTGAGCAATGATAATAATAAAGCACTAAAGCGATGACGTCAAAAAACGTTTTTCAAATTTTTTTGGTTTTCATAATATTTTCAGAAAGTACTGGTGAAAATATCAATTTTGGTGAAAATGTGATGAACATCAAGTGAATATTAACCGAGATATGAGCGCTGAAAAATGTCACCATACATTTTCTCTTATTTTAGCGTCTTTTAAACACCAGCCCCTAAACAAGAAAAAATGTGTGGCGATATGTTTACATTTAATATTTTTACTAGGCACTCTCTGAAAATATTAATGAAATCCAAAAATTATAAAAAAGAAAAAGTTATTTTTAGCAGCAGGTACATGCAAAAGGATTTTTGAACTGATTTTTTTTAAAAAGAAGCAATATGTGTGAACTTTATGATTTTTTTGAATTTGATCTTAATATTCATACATTCACTATTTGTTTAGGTGGGTCAAGTCATACCACTCACTGGTACGGTTAAAGAAACTGTTACATAGTTTTCCTGCACATCCTCCCTTTACAAGCTCTGAAGAACAGTTAAAACAGTTGGTTGGTGTACAATATGAGCAAAGTCCATTATTGTCACATAGTATAAGGTATTATCTACAACATTTGACTTTAATTAGGGCAGTAAATTAAATATGTTTCATATTCTTGAATTTCTGAAAATATATTATTTATATATTATACCTTTCTCCCTGCTCATGTGTTGATTTTTACTTTGGGAGCAAAACAGAGGAACTAAAGAATGGACCTTAAACGGCATGATGGAGAGTAACATTTTGATAAACATACTTGATGCACATCATAGTCTGAGCTGGTAATCAAGGGCCACCATAGCTCAGAACGATGACTAGCTAGCAAGTTATCCTCTGAACATGTTTTTGAAATGAAACAGTTACCTAAAATTCGTTTTTGTGTGGAGGTGTTATTAGCTTCAATCTTCGACAACATTACTTGAGACTGTGTGCGCAAAAACGCCTATTTTGTTTGCAAAGCATTTTACACATTCATACACACTTTTTTTAGACATGTGATCCCCCATCTCAATGTTATTGCCCGGATAGCAGCTATCCCAAGGGTTATTTCTAGACTAAAACAACATTGTTCTGGGGGGAGTGGAGCAGCAACAGCCACAAGACCAAAGAATGTACAAAAATTTGTATTTTTGTCTCAAGTGCTGTCCAAGATTGTATTTGTAAAATAACAAGAACTGTTATTCCACCAGGATCTTACAAGAGGAACAAAGTGTAGCAGAAACATTGATACAGCGACAAAGAGAGATTGAGCAAATCAGGTTAACTATTATTTTGTTTGTTTGTCTTTATGTTGATTTGTGCTTTTTGTTTCTGTTACATTAAGCTTGTTTGTTTGTTTTTCTGAGTCTATTTATGTTTGGACTCACCACAGTCTGTGATATTTTTAACCAACAGACTGTGTTTCACATAATTCTAATTCCCATAATTATTCAGAATCAGATATCATTATTTTTGGACTGATAATGAATCCTGCAAAACCTATTAAATGAATCCTGCAAAACCATTGATGGTCAATTCCACATTAGACATGACAAAAGCAAAAACAATCAAATGCACAGTTTTCATGCAAGATGCACTCTGATTTTGAAAATAATTGTTAGGCAATTATTAAGTCCGACGGTGATGATAAGACTGATATCTATGTCAAGGGGAGCCCTCAATGTCAGCAATTGACTAATTTGCTTAAAAAATTGATTTTTTTATGTAAAGAAATTGTGAAATCTTTCAATTGATTTTTTTATTTGTTTTGTTTTTTTTTTGTTTTTTTTTTTTGTTTTGTTTTTTTTTGTTTTTGTTTTTGTTTTTTGTTTTTTTGTTTTTGCTGCAAAATCTTGCAGAGAAACCAAAAGTGCCTTTATTAGGCATGATTTCCCCCCAAATCCAATGTTTAGCATACACACACTGTAATACATTGAGTTCTTGTTGGTTTTTATTGATAGTAAAAATCTATTAACTACTATCCCAAAAGGTAATGTCCGCAACATTTTTGGGTAATGTCCGCAACAAAGAAATTACTCTAGCTTCCACAAAAAATCGGGGGTTTCCATTCGATCTTCGGAGCTACAATTTTTTTAAGTAGGCCATTTCGGCACTTTCCGTGAGCAGTGTGACAAGTCACCATGAGGTAAAACAGAAATATGATGAAGACAGAAAAATTACCAAACAAGCTAAAAGATTTATAAATAACAATCGTGTTGACACTAAACTGTTTGAAAAGCAAAAAATTATCAATCACTTCTAAGCAAAAAGAACTCTTTTAATGGAAATACCACGCGCAGTGCTCGCAACTATGTTGCTTCGCTGTAGCTTTCGCGGGTCGAAATTTAGCAGAAAACATCAAGTTTTCGTACGAAAAATAAATGTCTTTTTTTTTAACTGAATGAATATAGAATTTTTGTCCCTCTTTCCATCTGCGAATTAAAAAATAGGGGTATCCATTCGATTTGGCAAGTTATCAAACGACAAAGTTGGTGATTGTTGATAACTTGAGAATGCGTGACCGGCAGAATCCCATCCGCGCACTGACAAATGGCGTATGTTCTTCAACTGTTCAACTGCTTTTGGTCTTTTTTCGACATAAACTAATATCTTTTCACAATTTTCGGGCAACAAAAGGTACACTTGTTTTGTTTAGTTAGATATATTTTCATTGTTTTCTTTTTGGGTTAAAATAAAGCAACTGAAAAAAGGGCGTGTGGTGTGCGCAGAAAATATGCGCGTGAGCAACTAGCGCATACGCTTAAGGTATCATGGGACCCTAATGACCACTGTTCGCTTTTCTTCGTATAGGGCGCAAAATATGCAACCGATTTCTATGATTTATATATCATCTGAAAGCTGAATAGTTGATGAAAACAACTATGTAAGAAAATATTGACAATTTTTCAATTTTTTTTAGTAAGTGGTGAAAATATAAATTTATACTCCGTTTTTTCAAAAAGTCACAGTACAGCAGAAATTTATCCGATCAAAACACACTTATTGTAGTCGTAAAGACGAAAGATTGAACTAAAAAACCGTGTCTCCGATTTTTGATTTTTTGCCTCGTTCAAGAGATATTGAGTGATTTGTATAAAAATCGTCAAAAAATGCGATTTTTAACTTTAGAAACAGATATCTTCGCAACAAGGGCATAACTCAAAAATCGGAGACACGGTTTTTTAGTTCAATCTTTCGTCTTTACGACTACAATAAGTGTGTTTTGATCGGATAAATTTCTGCTGTACTGTGACTTTTTGAAAAAACGGAGTATAAATGTATATTTTCACCACTTACTAAAAAAAATTGAAAAATTGTCAATATTTTCTTACATAGTTGTTTTCATCAACTATTCAGCTTTCAGATGATATATAAATCATAGAAATCGGTTGCATATTTTGCGCCCTATACGAAGAAAAGCGAACAGTGGTCATTAGGGTCCCCTGATACCTTAAGCTTTACTATAACCATGTTTGGTCCACATAGCTTGCTACAGTTAGTAGTTACAAGCAGTTTTATAACAATGTTTTGTCTTTGAGGGTAATGTCCGCAACATGGAATTGACCTGATACAGAAATGTGTTTAATTTATTGACTGGCACTATCAATCCTCACAGGATCAACAGATGCTTCACGTTTTATTAGTCATGCTTGGCTTTCTTATTTCTTGTTTCATTGTTTTCTTTTCCCTTGTTGGTCTCCCTATTTATGCCCTTCCATTCTCTCTCTTTTTTTTCTCAAATACTTTCACAAAGAAGGAATAACCAAACTGTCAGTTTCTGTGTACATCTCTATGGTGTAAACATACTTACTTTTTACAACTTTTTATTTGTTGTATTATTTATTTGTATTTTTGTCTTATTGTAATGTTTTTTTTGGGGGGTGGGGGGTTTGGTAGGCTGAGTTGAGTGTTTTTTTTTTTTTTTTTTTCTTTCTCTGTTCACTCATTTCCATGTTTTATTGTCTCTTTGTCTCTTTGCTTTTCATTCACAGATCTATAGCTTCTCAGCCAATAAATATCCCAGAAGTCATTGCCACCCAATGCAGCATACATTCAACCTCTCAGTTTGACTGGAAACTAGTTATCTCATTTCCAGTCTTTGACGATGATGACTTTGTTGCTGACAAGGACACAATTTTTGTTAATTCATCGTTGCTGAGAAATAAGTTTAAGAAAGGGACAGTTACAGACAGTAGTATCCATAGAAAGGTTTGTTTGATTATCTGTTTAATATGCTGTTGTCAAGGAAATATATTTGATGACTCTTGTTGAAGCTGTATGTATTTGTGCCATGAGTAAATGAATGATCGTTTGAGAACAGTGCTGCCTATAATAAATTATTTTTGGTTCTGCACTGACCTCAGTTAAAAACTGTAGCTATCACAAATTAACCCATCCCACTACCAGTAGTTCAGATGTTTTGCTTACTATAGTTAAAGAACAAGCTTTTTTATATATGTTTTTGTTAACTTGAGTGTTGCTATAGCAACAAAGCAAAGGTATCACTGGTTTTACATATGAGTGTAGTCATTAATCTGATGGTTTTAATTTGGTAGATGGAGCTTCTCTCACTTTACAGATCAGCTATACCTTCAGGATTTGCTGTTAGTAAACAATATCATATTTGTACTTTGGTAAGTTTGCTTAAAATTATGTAATAATCACCTTTTGTGTGCCCTATTTGGTAGTGTTAATTCCACATAAGAAAAGAAAAATTAGTGTGAAAGTATAGAGTATTCTAAAAAAAGACAAACACTTCCTGTCATTTTTGAGTGTGTTGCTTTCAATGTTGATTATACAAATTTGCCATTTTCTTCAACAACATTATTATGATTACCAGTAATATGGGCTTATTTTTGATGAGAATTTATGTTCACAATGTATTACATCCCACCATATTATAAATGTGTGCTGTTGTGCAAATTGAAGTTGATAATTATAATTATAAATCTTAGTAACAAATCTTTGTTTCGACTACGTAGAAATTACATAATATCCGAGCTTTCGGAGAATATCCTCCATCGTCAGGGTTTGAAAAATAATAAATCGAAAGCGAAATGAATTCAAACTTAAAGAACACTGTAACACTGTAACTGTAGCTCGGATATTATGTAATTTCTACGTAGTCGAAACAAAGATTTGTTACTAATATGAAACCTACGTACAACAATTTACTTGAAATTATAAATCTGTTTTGTAATTTAGGGATGTTATGGTGTACTCACCAATAATGAAGTCACAGAACACACGTCTTCAAGATGTTTACAAGGAACTAGCTCAATGTTAATTGTCGTTGACTCCAGTGAGCTTCAGTCCAACATTCAGGTTTGCAACTATCAAAAGTACTTTTTATTATCCCATCATAATGTTAATTGTATGTTGTAAACAAATTAAAGTATTGTCTGTATTAATAAAAAAGGCTGCATAAAATTGCCCAATAACTTTTCAACCAATAAACTGGGTTGCAGTAAAGAAAATTCAATGCACAGTAAGCATCTGAGGCACCTGAAGTGGAGCCGAAAAATTGATGTCAACATAATAGTGAGCAAACAATTATTATAGTTACTACCAATAAGAATATAAATATTTTTGATCAAATTTTATTCTTTTTTTTTTAATTAATTTTTATTTAATGGAGTAGTTTTGACTGCAGCGGAAACCATTTTCATCCACACCATGGCACTTGTAATGTCAATTCCTGTTATTTCCTATTTTTATTCTCAGTAACTTTTCACCAACTTAGGATCAGTTTGTTTCTTTATGACTGTAAACTTTGTGTAATTGAGTCAAATGCTGTCCATCAACTAAAATGGGTTTGTTTCTTTGAGTAGGCCTTGCGTGCCAGAGTTCAAAGGCTTTTCCAGTGTAAACCAGATCTGCCAGCTATTCCGGTAGTTATTCTGCTTCTTGAAGATCAATCAACTAATAAGCAGATCACAGAAGGTGAGAGTTATAGCTTTGGTAATTTACTGTTTAAACATGATCAATGTTTGGAATACACAAACTACTTGTTTGCCAACTGATCTATGAGGCTTCAGATAAGTTATTACATGCGCTATGATTGGTTCTTCTTTATGAACCATTTCCCGATGGTGCATCGCGCACGCTGTCATCAATAATTATTTTATTTTTGATCTTACACACACTCTGATTGAATGATGACAGTGGTTTCATGACAGTGAGCACGCTGTCAATGCATTGTTTTTCTGTTGTATGCACGCTAGAAAAAAAGCAAAAAAAGTGATAGTTTTTACCATTAAAAAAAATATCTGTTATAAATTAAAGCAATGGATCATATTAAGTAGCTGTGCATCCATCAACTAGTTATGGATGCACTTTGGAGGCTGCTAAGCACTCAAAAAAGCTAGAGAAAAAATCTAGCTCATTACGCTTTTTTGGTGCTTAGCAGCCTCCATCCATAACTTGATGGATGCACGCTACTTATGATCCATTCCTTAATTGTCAAAAGTATTACATGGTAGTGTTAACTGGTTTCTTTTTAATGCCATTTTAAGAAGAACTACTAAATGCCATTGGACACAATGATCAACATGCAGATCAAATCTCTGAGATTTCTATAGCAAGAATCCCAGTTTTGACAGACATACAAACACTAAACAATATGGTAGGTAACCAAAGATAAAATTTTTAGAACAGAGAATTTTCTAAACTCTGACTTTACTACTTTGGGACATTGTGGGTACTAGTTTATTGATATTAGCAAATAGCGTCAATCAGCATTTTAACCTCAAACATGAAAGAGCTCACAAAAACATTTCTTTTTCTAAAGAAAATGTATGTTTGGAGGGATAGACTGTCCCGCTTAAAATAGATTTCTTAGTAATTTCTTCAATTTTGAAATCTTTGCCAACTGTATACATCCAAAGACAATGATTTTTGTATGTTCTTTGACATTGATTAAATCACGAAACTAGTACCCAGTCCCTTAGTCCACTCTGAATTTAGAAATGGGATGGTTTCAGGAAAGTGTTGTTTTCCAATGAGAAGCATCATTTCAGTTTTTGCGGTTAGGGTTCATTAGACAAGTGTGTTCACTTAACTGTGATTGGCCAATGATAACTGAAATAATCCTGCCGTGGGATATTTCTGTCTGCCTAGTGTGGTTTTTGGAATCTCACAGTAAAATTACTGGTGAAATGAGTTTTAAAGTGATATTATAGTGTGATGCATCTATAGTTTCATACAAGTTAACCAATCAGTTAGAAGGGAGATTTGCTATGCAAAATCCACTAAAGTTGAACCCACTTTAATTTAATCTTGAGACTACTGATTTATCCAGCTAAGAATAGCTGTAAGAAGTTTGAACATGAAATGATGCATTTAGTAGTTTAGAAAATGAGTTTTCAACTCGATAAACCACCAGAAACAACAGCAACACACATCTTGCAGTTAGGATCAGTTTCTTCATAACTTTGCTGGAAACTAGCAAACATTTCTTATAAGTAAATTAAAGGTTTTATTTAGTACAATTATGCCATGGGTTTTTTGGTGCATCAATAAACAATTATATAATTTTGTTTGTAGGTAGAAGAAATAGTTGCTTGGCTGGCACAACAATCATATAATAAGTTAAAACTAGCTTCTGACTCACTAAAGAACTTTGTGGAAGAAGGTATATTCTGATTTAATATTTGATTTTCATTCAATATATATGGGAGTGGCCCAAGACCATGATGTTTGATGACAGGATAGAGGCAATCTGCCACCAGTGGCGTACATTTGAATCAGATGATATGTGAAAATAGAGGAGATTGATTTAAACCCAATGTCACCTCTTTGTTGTGTTTTACAGGTGCTCAAAGGTACTTTTTTACAACTTTGTATGAAGATGTTGCAAACAGGAAGAAAGCTGGACTCAGTGAACAGGTGATACATGTCTGTCTTAAGGCTACTGTCAATCTTTGAAGCACATGGAAAAAATTGCATGCCCAAAGATGACAATAGCATGTAAATACTCCCACTCAGGGGTGCCTGTTCTGTACCACTGACTTTTCCACCCAGAGGGGGTACTCTGGGTATAAATGATCGGGGATGCTTGTCGGAATTTTTCAAAAATACCCCTAAAAGATACCTGGCATTTTTCAAAAGGGCGTAATTTTGCAATTTTTTAATCCCTAAAAGATACTAGAATCACTAATTTTAGTGCTCTTCAACCCCTAAAAAAATACCAAAAAGTGAAAATTTGGCAAAATTTTGTATTTTAAACCCTAAAAGATACCAAATCGTTTATTTTTACCCCTAAAAGATACGACAAGCATCCCCGATCGCTTACCATCAGAGTCCCCCGCGGGCTTTTTCATCAATATTTCACAATAAACCCATTGTGGGTATCACAGAATGTTTTCTGTGAGGACTCATATTTCAGATTGAAAATTTAATTTCCATTATCACTGTGATGTATGTACAAATTAAACGTTTGACTTCCTGTAGCAGCCCATGCCAGTCATAAAATCTCTGAGTTTACCATTTTTTTAGTTCAGCCTGTGAGCTCTATATGCCATGTAACTGTGGCAATCACTGTTGGCACACTTAACAGTAGTACTAATAGCATAACTGTAATAATTTGTTGTATTCAGTGCCCAGAAGCAGTTATTGGTCTGTACAATGCTGTGATTGAGCACCTTGCATCAGTGGCTTCATCACATAATCTCAGAAGAGTTTCCTGGCCTGCCAAGGAGTTTTGTAAACCTGATAATAATGGTAATAGTCATGATTCCTTCCTCTATATCATTAAAGTCATGCATCAATCTGATTATAGCTGGATTCTTGTTGGCCGAATTCAGTTTTTTTCACTTGATTGTATAATGATATTAGGTATTATAATCCACAGTACATTTTTTTCTTGATTCTGATTGATTTGTTAATCAGAGTAGAAGTATGTAGGATATTTACCAGTGTAGGATAATTGGATGTTGGTAAGTGCATGGCCTTCGGTGCTAAAGTTTGATTCCTGGTGACTCCACATCCATGTTTGGACGTCTTTCTGTTCAGTGTAGCTTCAAAACCTTTAAACACGAGCTTGGTTCGTCAACCACTTCCTACATCTTTGAAGTAAAATAATACCTTTTAAATAATGATATTAATTGTTTGAATGCAGATCTACCAGTTGTTGACTGGAACTCAGATGCAAGCTTGTCATCGCTTAGCAGTGTCATCTTGTCATTGTGTCTTCCACATCCTCCTGACTGTGCACAAGATGGTAAGGTTCATCAAATTGGTCATATAATCATTAAGTCAGCCTTAAAGTTCATTACAAACTAGGCAACAATTCGCAGTGACTTGTGCCCGTGACAGTTAGCAGTGACAATTCCCCCTCCCCCCCTGTGTGTACTAAGTATTTTAGGTGAAAATTATTGTCACTGTGACAGAATTCTGTTGCTAGGACTTGCTGCATAAAATCCAATCTCCATCTAGGCGATGAATGTTGAACCGGTGCACACTCAGGCAACCTGTGTGAGGGGACCTGTTGTTGCGACTTGTAGCCTAGTGTGTACCAACTTTAAGTCACTAAAATAAGAAAATAGTTGTATGTACACTGCAGTAACAAGTGAGTCCAAGATAAACAAGTACAAGTAGTTTAAGTCACTAAAATAAGAAAATAGTTGTATGTACACTGCAGTAACAAGTGAGTCCAAGATAAACAAGTACAAACATTAGTAGTATTCCATTATCATTGGTCTTTAGTTATTTTTAAATGTGATCAGAGACAATATAAAAATATGTTTCAAGACACTTGAATGAAGTTATTCAAAGAAAGGGTTGACAGCAATAGTTATTGATTTAAAATTTCTTCTCCAGCAATTGCATGATATGGGTCCTTACAGTGAGGACACTCGAACCGTAAACACTTTGTGCTTTTATGACACTTTTTTTAACATGCATCCTTGGAGTGAATCTATTTGAAAACATTTGAATTTTGATAACTCAGTGCATTTGAGTTCAGTCCTACTTTTTCAAAGAATTTGAAGCAGTAGAAAGTTCAGAAAATAAAAAGCTAAATAAAGACAAGTGTTCACGGTTTGAGTGCCCTCACTGTAATGCAACAGCAAAAATCTTGCTAATAGATGTGTTATTCATTCATCTTGATATCATGCCACAATCAGTTTCTGTGATTGACATGACATCATTCTACAGATATCTGAAAAACCAGCTAACTTAAGTTATTTGGAGACATTTATGCTCCTTCATGTCATAGTAATGTTCTATATAGTTATCCATTATTGTCAGAGAAACTTTGTGTTATTATCCTATCTCTATGCACTTAATCTGACTAGTGCCTTCTATTAATGTTTTAGGTACATGGAATTCAGAAGTAAAACTTTGTCATCAATACATCAAGCAACTTCATTACAATTCAGTGTATTTATCACAGAGGTAATAGTCAGAATAGTAATTAACAATACTTTAATCTGCCTGCCTACAAATTTTGTATGCCATTGGTCAAATCTAGGAGGGGAAGAAAATATAACCTATCACTTCGCAAATAATAATATTAATAATATTTTAGAATGAAAGTCCTATATTGTTATTGTATTGGCATAACCTCGTGTTTTATTTGTGATCATTTGGTGATAATACTAAATTTATAACACCAATAACATATTTCAGAAACATATTTACTTATTCGCAAGAAGTTATAATTGGTTTTCTCAGTTTGCCTCCTCAATTTTACCAAATTGAATGATAATCACCAGAATTTTTCCTGTGTAGGTTATGTTAGAGCATAATGCATTGCATAGCAATTCCACATAATAACACGATCTGTTTTCTGTTTCTCTGATGTGACAATGATATATAGACAGCTATTCTTGAAAAGATTTAGTGAATAACAATGTAAGTTGCATAATTATCAAGTTTTCAGTTTTCTAGTGTTAAATACAAAGCTGCACATATATATAGTTACATAGTTTATCATAATTATGTGATGAAGTTATTTTGTACATTTTGACTCACCATTTCTTAAAATTTGCTAAATCAGTATTTCAACTGGAGAACCTTTTCAAGAATAGCTGTACACCTCTGACTTGATACCGGTGCATAACAGATACATGCATGTATTACATAATTGACAAAATAGTCTTCATCTCTGTTGTCAATTATAAGATGATTCTAATAAGGTCAAAGATTTTATGCCTTTATCAACAAGTAATGAGAATCCTTTTTTAATCTTAGGGTCAATTGGTTGGTTCATCATAGATGTCGCTCACTTCAGGCAAACAATTTGTGTGCAGATGAGGTGCCATGGACACAAGTCATTGATGCCTGTGTTTCTACAGGACTTTCGTCATTACACTTGGACTTAGGCCTCTCTCAGACTGAGGTCTTTTACTTTGAAGATGAACTAGATAGCTTCAAACAACCAGAAATATGGAGGACTGCAGCATTATCATCAAAAGAGGAAACTATTTTAGAATTAGAAAGAACAAGGTCAATGTAATTATAATTCATTATAATTATTTTTAGTGCTGACTGTTGATGTTTTCCATGTGGCCACACAAATCACATAGTTTGACACTCATTCATGTCATTCGTTCTGCTGTATTAAAGCTATCTGAAAGTAAAGTGTTTGGAAAATTGCCAGTTTTGTTTGTCTTGGAGCACAAATGTACTGGCTGAATTACTATGGGACAGCTTCCAACCATATAGTTTGTAGAGGGGAACTGTTCCGACATATATTATTAAGTTTTGGTTGGTTATTGCAATCATGATCATGGCTGTCAAAACTTATTGATAGCCGCAAAACTAGAAACAATTGTAGCCTGACGCATTGGAGGGGCTTGGGTCCAGTAGTATTGTTATCCTGCAGGAGAGCCTACATAGCACTCAGTTGAAATAATAAATAATATTTATGAAATGCCAATACAAAACACACAATACAATAGCAACACAGATCAATAAAAACTGGACTGTAATCCACGCTTCATCTGATCGATGACCCTCACCAGAAACTGTATATTGTTGCAATATCCAGGAACATCTGGTTTAAAGGAGTGAGTTGCATCATGTCAATGATATTGATTTTTCAAGTTAATAATGTGGATGTAGAGTTATGTCAGAACTTTAAAGCAAGGCAAAGTACATGAAGCCACAATCTTGGACAAAATACTTATCACTTCATCACATTTCTGAGTGGAATTAGACATTAATTTTAATTCTTTGTTTTCACAGAATGGAGCAAAGTTTGTCATCACAATCCAAGGATGCTCTCATATATAGATCAGTTGAAATGATTGACAGGGATCTTGAAATTATTCTAAGTAAGAACTATTTCTAGATTATAGATAGTAATTTCACTTTCACCTAAAAAATAATGTGAGCTTGCTTCTCATCAGCCACTGGACTGTGGATTTTTTCTTCATAATTTATGTGCAATATTGCTTGCAGGAGCAGATAATTTGAAAGGGGGGTGTACTTTGTAGAATCCAGTAAGGGTGACCAAGAGAAATAATTTATTGTTACATAAATCATGTGTTTCCTTTCCCAAAGTGGGAGCGAAGCACAGGCCCCACTGGACCCCCACCAACTCCCCTCCTTCATCTTTGGATCTGCCAGCAGCTTGTGTGTTTATTTGCTTTTCCTTTCATGAGAGACCTTTTATTTTATGCATACACTCAGGTTATTAATGCACTCATGTATCAAGCCAATTTCATCAACTACTCACCATTATTAGTTTCCATTCATTCTTCAAGAACTAAGGTGGAATTTTCTATGTACTATACAGAAGGTGTTCATAAAATACGAGTCACAAAAAATAAACATTAAAATGATTTCCAGTTCAAGGCTGAGGATGTTGAAATCCATCCTTGATTCACATCTCAAACTTTACAATCTTCAAAAAATCTTAAAATGAAAGTGAAGATCAAGCAGAGAAAGAATGTTTTAATTGTGATTGAACCAGTGTAAAAGATTCATGCCATTGTTTTCTGCGACTTCATAATGTTGTTGATGATGATACTGACGAATATAATTATGTTAACATTTTGCAGACAATAAAAAGACAAGGTTGATACAGAAAAAGAAGAAAGAAAGTGTGCTAAATGATAATATTGAGGAAATTAAAGGAAAGTTGAGTATGACCTTACAAGAGGCCAGAAGTGATATTGCAAGGTTTGTATTCCTTGACTTTGATGTATTATTGAATAATATCAGATTTATTTTGAAAAGAAGTACCGGTAGATAAAACATATGATATTAGTTTTTTTGTGTTGAAGATCAAATTAAAGCTCAAACAAACCAGCAAAGATAATATAAAAATTAGGTAAACCTAATAGCGGAGCCCCAACAATATGGCTAAAATCAATATAATTATTCGGATAATTTTAATTGGTGCAAGCACAATGTTATATAATTTAATATGTTTTTGTGACAAAACAAAAATGCTTCCTTTGCAGCAACTTTAATGTTAAGTGCTTTACAGAAATATGACCTGAACACCTACTCCTATTTCAGCTATTAACCCCCCTCCCCCTTCCTTTCTGCACAAAAATGAATTAATGCACCCTGTCACTTTGATAGCCTTTGCTTATCAGAACACCAGCAAATATGGATGACATTTGTAGTCTTTATTGTCTACAACAATTAATACAACTACAACAAATCATTTAAGTAAAAATTATAATTTAATCTATAACTAATTACAATTAATTACAAATTATTTACAAGTTGATATGAACAACCGGTCGATAAATAAATAGCCTGGAAAAAACAACAACTATGTTGAAACATAGTGCCCATCCATTGCAAACACATTTTACTGATCTGGGGTTGAGAGCAGTAAAAACATGTAACAACAAAACTCAAATTAGGTTGATTATATTATTATAGATATAGCTGTTCTTGATATGGTTGTCTTGTTGAAATACTGATTTAGTAAATAGCAAAGTCATTTGCATATTTCATGATTTTTATTTTTTAAGAAATGATGAGTCAAAATGTAAAGAAATAACTTCTTCACATAATTATAATAAACTATGTAACTAATATAATATGTGCTGCTTTGTATTAAAAACAAGAAAACTAAAAACTTTATATATTCAAATGACATTGTTATTTACTAAATCAGTATTTCAACTCGACAACCTTTTTAAGAACAGCTGTATGTTGATGTTCAATAATATTTCAAATTCAGTTAAAATTGTACATTGTTTTGAAACCTGTTTTGAGAGATCATTATTTCTTATATCTTTATAATACAATTGTATTATAAAGATATGAGATAAAAATATCAATTTATATGTTTGTGGTCTTTAATAGTTAACAAATGCCCAGTGTGTCTTCAGGAAAATTGCCATTTCTACCTGTGACGAATCAAACAAACAAAATGACTTAGCACAAATTATTGACTTTGTGAAATGCAATGAAAATTGGAAGACCTCTAAATTCACTTTGTGTCAGAATGCAAAATTTATATATGAAATTCCACCAATTAAAAAGAATTAATGAAAATACCATACATATTAGACCATTTGGGGTTATTTCCTCTGCCTCTCTTATCAAATACAAGCAGCATTTTTTTCATTTATTCTTCAATATCAAATATAACTGTTGTCTCTGATAAAAAAATACTAAACAACCACACATAAGCTGACAAACACTGACAAAGAGATTACAGCTAACAAACAAACAAACAAACAAAAAATCTAATTCAACATAAAAAATTGAGCAAATAAAAAAAATGAGAAAACAATTCAATGTTCAATTTAATGTCAAAAAGAGAAATGATTTTAAAACAATGCAGTAGTAAAGTGGGATTTGAGCCAAATTAGTCTCCACTGTCTAAAAACATTGGTTTTAAGCTAATAATGTCATATTTATTTTGTTGATATGCAAATCTAAAAGCTCAAAAAAAGTGAAAAATCTTAACTTGTAAGACTTGTAACTTGTAAAATATCTGCTCATACAATGGGAAAATCACAAACCAAATATAGCTAGTAATTTTAGTGAAGATAAAAATTTTTGCTGTAGTGGTTGGTTATGTCCATGAAATATGACAGAATTTGGATTTCTATTGGAAATTATATTTATGTACTAAAGTTTAATTTTAGTTAAAAATATGTTTATGTAAAAACAATAAATCTGTCAAAGATTAGCAATGCTAAATAGTACAATTTTATGCTAACTGCATTGTTTTCCATTGTTGGATCAGCACTATATTGTTCTAAATAGTAAATAGTATCTATCAATGTCACTTATCCATAAATGTAATTTGTTTACCCTCATACACATTATTACAGATGAAGTGAGAATTAAAACCAATGGTTTCAGTTGTACATATACTTTGCAATAACAGGTCATCACTATAAACTCATGAGTTTCTCAAAATGAATTAAATGCTGATTTAAGTTATTTTCTCAAATAAAAATATCAAAGCTTAAGTAGTGTCCTTTTAAAAAATTGCATAATATTTTCTGGCGATATCTATTTCAATACACTTCTTAAACATAATTTCTCAGCTACAGAAAAACTAGAAATGTGAGTGTTGAGTAATTTTGTTTTCAAAACTAATCAGAACATTTTGAGCGTTTTAAGTTGAACATTTTGTACGTAATCAGCCGGCAAATAAATTTACATGATTTAAAAGACAGACATTTTATTCTACAAGGTATTTAGGCTTATATAATTAGGTAAGTTTATAAACAAAACTTGGCTATAAAGAAAGACTTCACGAAGAGAATTTGAGAAATAAAAGTGTATTGTTGGAGAGAAACCACTAACCTGCACTTCTCCAGTGATAATGCTAATCTACAATTGACAAAAGTTCATTGAAATAATTGTGCAAATCCATAAAGGATTGCTTTTACAGCCAACGTTAACGACAGACGACACTCCACACGAGTAGTCCGCCATTTTCTTCTACGACAGATTTGTCGTTGCTATGTCAACGAATCGACCACTGTCCTTGCTTGATAAATTACAATGGATTTATTCTTGTAATTTTTTCTTTTTTTCTTAGTGATTAAATTAAAGCAAAAATAATACTACGTTTTCGCTTCTTACCAGAGACAGATTACTCCTGATCTCTTGCTTTTTTCTTCTTCCAAAGCCATTTGACTCAGTTGAATGAATCTTGGAGCGCCTTCAGTCTTTTCGTATCTTGTCCGTCCTTTTGCTTTTTTTTCTGAGGATTCTTCCTTCTCTAAAATTTTCTTTTTATGATTCGCTAAGGTTTTCTATGATTGTCTTTGTTGACCAGTTACTATCTGCTTAGGTAAAATATCTTCTACACTTGTCAGTTGACGCTTTTTTTCTCGGCTCAGCTCGCTTTGCTTTTCTTCGTTGAACGTCCTTCGTGTTTCTTTTCCTAGTCTTTGTTTTTTTTTTACTCGGTCAAAATACTTTTAACCAGCGGCTTAGTTTTACCAATTTCTTTCTTCTTGTCCTTTGTAGAAATATTTTTTTTAGTTTTAAACAGTGAAAACCAGTCTTTTTAAGGTTTTAGTAAACTGAAAATAATTTGCTAAAGACTTTTTTCGTGCGCGTAGTGTGTCGAGGACAGCAAATTTCCTATAATGTAAAGAGTCTAAAATTTGTCAAAGTTGTGGCGCGAAAACGTCGGCTCACTAAAACCGGTCAGCAAGTTTGCGCGTGAGTGTACACGGACGTACGTATGTATGTATGTATGTATGTATGTATGTACGTACGTTGTACGAATTTTTGGGCTTCCTGTGGTCGATCTGAAATCAGCTCGATGGTTTACCCTATTTTCTTAATTATGGTGCTCCGCTTGCGCGGGCCTTCGGCCCGCGCAGAGCTCCGCTATAAATAATACATTGAACTTACAAAATTTATCTGTCCATGTACACACACAAGTTTTCAGAGCAAAATGTTTTTTTAGAAAAGGTGTGTATTTTACACAATCAACTACATAGTAATGCTGACTCATATACATTTTATTTCCTTTTGTTTTTGCAAGTTTCACAGTCAGTTTTACTGGTCCATGTCATGCCTGCCATCACTTCAACACTTCATCACAACATTTCACCTTGTTTCAATGTGCTTTACAATCTCTAGAATATTTATTGTTAGAGACCCAGTTTTACAAGCATGAGGTTGATTAGTAATTTAATAGTAACTATGTATTAGTGTAGGCCTATTACCGAGGATGGTAGTGACTTAAGTGCTCAGTTATTCTTTTACGTCCTCCCATGACTGGTTAAATAAATATAAAAGTGTGGCAAGAAGAGCCATTCAATTTAATGTCTTTATCCAAGAAATAGCACTTTGTCCCTTACATTTTCCTGTTTTAGTTTTGAAGGAAACCTACAAAACTGGTTGCCTGAGTGTTACATGGAAATAACTAAGAAACGCAAAGCAGATACATACCCTGAATACAAGGTATTTCAAACATAATAATTATTATACATTTACAAACTGTATCTATATAAAAAAAAAAGAATGTAATGGCGAGAGCAATTTGATGTAAGCAGTTAAGCAGAGAGTTTTTATGTCAGTTGTTTTAGTCTCCACAGATGTTTGAGCATGTTTTACAGTATAGTTTGGTGTAAGTCATATTTGTGAGAACTGGTAGTAAAGATCTGCTCAAGCTAACAAAGCTAAGAGATGCTTAGGTCAGCCTGTTTCGAAAATTAAACTTATTAAATATGTGATTTGATATCTTTTATTGAGGTGTCAGACTCAGACATGCCTAAACTTGCCAAAACTTCTGACTTGAATAAAAAAAAACTAGCTGCATTTTAAGACCTGTGCCAGCCCTGGGGAAGCCTGGACATGGGTAAACAATCTGCTAAGAGCTAAAGAGAGAAGAATGGATTATTCAGAACACAATATAATTGAATAAAATAATGCAGTGTGTTTCTTTTCAGAATCCAGCCATCAAATCAAGTCGGTCTTCACCAATAATACAACCACCTCATGACGATTTGTTCTGAGTGTTTTTGCCAAGAAAAATGTACAATATTTGATGTTGTAAATACTCTGGTTACAGCGTGACTCAAAAGCCTGTCCAGTTTTAATGTATTTGCATGTTTTTTGTCAACTTTTCAACCAATAGCTAAATGTTTATGCTGAAACTAATAAAATTTGTTGTTTCTATCATGGTACATTACTCTAAGGTAATGACAAACGTCCAAAACGTCAGTATTGTTATCATCATAATTTTTACATTGTCAAAATTACCAATTTATATATTTTACAACTGTTTACACAGAAGGTTTATTGGTGATGGGTTGAATGGTGGACATAGAAGCATGCAAATAAATTATCTCTTGTCAGAGTAATTTTGAGCTGTAATCAATTACCTAGAAACTATATTTGAAAAATGTAAAGAATAAATCAATGATTTCATTGTGCTTTAGTAGTAATAAAGTGTCATTTTTTTCATGATTGGAATCTTTATTTATTTAACATTGAATATCCATTTTTATTTTGTTGAGTGAAATTAACCAATATGCCAACAGTAAATTCTTATCATACAGTAAAATGAACTTCAAAAAGACCAAAATTCATGATAGTCCAGTTCCAATCAGTCAGCCTGTCTAGTTAAGGTAGCTCGGGATTAGAAGTGGATGGATCCAGAAAGTTTTGGGGGGGGGGGGGGGGGGGGGGGATGCACTAAACAAAAAATTAATAAAACAAGTTTTAATTATAAAAATAAATCAGGTCTTCCCAAAAAAAGGGGGGAGTATTGTCCCCCTGAATCCACCCCTGGGGATTCACACTTCCTGCCTATAAAACTTGTTCTACATGACTGATGAGAAAAACAAAAATAAAATACTACTACTTGGTGTTAGGCCCAATTTTGTCCTACTTCAACTAAAAGAAGTGGCATCATGATCAAATTTGTTGAAAACAATATTCTTTTTAACAAATTTAAAATATTTTTATAACTTTGCTATAAGAGTACCAAAGGCTTACTTCTTTATAGTTTTCATGAATTTGTTCTATGTAAGATGTTATTTTATGGAGATTTGAATGAAGAGTGTCATGAATGAATTTGTATATAATACAATTAGAATGTTTAGCTCCATGAGCTCTTTCATTTAGCTCTAAGTTATGGGCTTCCTGTGGGACAGATGTCTGTGACGGATTGAATTTGCTTTCACGCTGTTACGACTTTGATTAACACATTTGGTGATTTACCATCAACAAATAGGTTAATTGATCTGCAGGTAACTCCTAGGTAAACCAAATATTGAAATAGTTTATTAAATTCTTTGCAATATTCATTAATTGTACAAACTTATTCATTCAAATCTTGACATAGTAGCCATAATTATTCATATTTGAATATTTAAAAAATATTTTATTTACAGTGATACTGATAAACAAGAAAATATTGCATTTGACCAATTGCTGAAATATATTAATAATTATCAATATAATTATATTCTATTTAGTCTTAAGTGTAGTGTTATAAGCATTCCAACTGAAATGAACAGTGTGCACATATTATATTCTACAGTTACAGAGGCTAAGAACACATTGAATTATGACCAGTTAACAATGCATTTAAAAATGTCACCCTTAGTGCATCATCACAAGTCAATATTGCACTCTGTTATGCGATAGGTGACTTACACAAAAATGTCAATTGCCGCATACAGCAGCCTAATAAACATTTGTCCAGAAATAAAGAGAGCATACCAAAATTAGAAATGCAACAATTTCAAACTTGCACAACAGAAATGACAATAATATGAAGTTCACAAGCTTGCTCAAGATTCTTTTAGTGAGCACGATTACAGGTTTAGTTATGAAAGATGGTGTGTAGAATATTCAGAGATTCTATTGTCATTACACACTGCCATGCTGACTCCACATTATCATGGGCTGCTATTAAAAGCTAGAGTGCAAACACTGAATGTGTGCAACAGTTGTCACTATTTAGTGGTAAATAGCACTAATTAAACAAACGAAAATAATAGAATAAGCATAAAATAGCACTATTTAGTGGTATTTATGTTGCACACTTTTACTGCATGCACTCTAAGACTGTGTACTTCAAATCTGAAGTGTTCCCTTATATGGCATGTCTTGTCCTGAATGGCTGACCATTTTGCAGTCTTGTCTTGATTCCTTCATCAGAAGGCAAATAAAAATAATTTATGGTTGGAAGATGCACACATTCATTTCATTTAAGATGTAAACTAGCTCCCCACATTGATACAGGTATGAAAATAATAAAAAGGTAATGAACAAGGTTGCCTATACCAGTCTGCAAATAACATAAACTGCATTTTGTTCTATCCCTGCAAAAGCAGTTTGTAATATCATTATTCCTAGTTTAAATTATATGTAATAAATTAAGTGTAAATAGCCATTTTATTCTTGTCCTTTGGCTGTCCCTTTATCTAGAAAATAAGCAAAATACGTGTCAAGGAATATAAGCCTTGGTTTGTCATCATGCTAGAAGAATATAATATTGATTGTGCTGAACATAAATATACATTAAATATATCGAAGGGGTGAATGTTGGTGCTCATATCATTGTTGTAGAGTAGAGCTTGAACCAGTTCACTTACAGATACACAGTGAGGTTGCTCTAAAAGATGTGCTATGTGATCATGCTTGAGGGGAAAAGTAACCAGTCAAGTTTATTTTGCTCTTAAATTACATTTAGAATTGAAAGACCATATAAAAGAAATTTAAAAATATCATTATATATAAGAAGAAAGGAAGTAAGTTTTGCAATTACTATGAAAAGATTTACATGCTGATTGGAAGGGTTTGTGCAAGCTAAATGCTTAATTATTTAGATCAATGGGATGAGAACAGAGTTTTCCATGAAGTGTTCAGGTAAAAACAATAATATATTATATATTATATATCTGCCATTCTGATATTTAATGAGGAAACCCAGAGAACAAAAATTCCTTGTTTGCATGAGAAAGAAATGGCTGAGATTGCATGTTAGCCTTACCTGAGGTTTGTCATTCCTTGTGGAGAATGTGAAGAAGCCACTGCCAGCAGCAGCATAATATCACTATCATCAATCCTGCACAAAAACAACATTTCATAAAGTTGGATTATGAATTTTACTTAAAAGTGATTCTGTGATTAATCAGGGATGGATCCAGAGAGTGGGGAGGGGGGCGATTGTGCAGGTGTTGCTCACAGACATTCAAAAATAGATATTCACTAACATTCCAAAAATATATATATTATATATATTTTTTATTTATGATGTCATCCTCTAGAAAAAAATCCTGGATTCACTCCTGTTAATAATTACTAGATAGCACAGACTATAATATTTTGATGTATATATGGTGTTCTCATACCCTAAGGTTCTTGCCAGCTCATATCGACTGATAGCTTTCTTACTGTTCAGCAACCACTCTGCTATAACCTGCAAAACATACAATAATTCTCCAGTTATAAAATGATTTTGGTGCACTTTCAATCATCTGACCACTAGACCGACTCTAAAAATGGTGCCAATAAAATTTGTTTTTAAGAGAAGTTTTCAGAAAAACTAAAAACATACCACAAAAAAAAGGATCTCATACTCTACTAACCCAGTCACTATTAATTGTCTGGTAAGCCTGTGACAGACTAAGGTGAAATGCATTTGCTAAGACAGGCAGCTACATCATGCCAAGCCAAATGTTGGCAGGGCACAAGTATACACCAAATATAGGCAGGCATCTAGTTATTTTCCTAAATGTCTCAGTCTGTGTTATTTTTAAAGTCTTGAATTGACATTTTCATGGCATTGTGTGAATCAAAGATCACAGTGCAAATTGAAAAACCAGTTAAAATATGTTGAATGTTTGTCAATCATCTTTTATTTTATTTTTTACTTGTAGATTCTTATTTAATTGACAATAATAATTAAAATATAATTTGTTTTTCTTTATCACAGCTGCTTAAAAATAGCTGAATGCTAAAGGACTAAGTAGCTGGGGTCAGTTGATCAGTTATAGCACATATAACAATAAAAAACATGCCTTTGGGTAAACAAATATCTCAGGAACATTTTCTTATCCAATCAGAATTATGTTGTGGTTAGGGCTCATGATGAATGTACAATCTCTGATTGGCCAAAGAACAATCTCAGCACTCCTGAGATATTTGTTTATTAATACATGTTTTTTTTATTGTTAAATGTGCAAAACAACATTTATTTGTACATATATGATTGCTGACAGTAAAGAGAAACACTTACTCTGCTTTTCAGGTAGATTTCTTTTAATCTATCTTCTAGATGCATCAGGCACTGAAGAACATTAATAAAAATGATGATACTCCATTGAGCACATTAAAAACATTGTAATGAATATAAAATGCTAAAAGGAAAGTGTTGATGCCAAAAATAGCCTTTGTGTATTTTGTATAGTGTTTTTCTTTTTATTGTTCTCGTTAAGTTAATTTATTCCGATCCTTTGTATTAAATCTACTTTTAAGTTACTGCCACTATAATTTAGTCAGTTCGCATCAAACGCTCAACGTAATCGGACTCGACAAACTTTATCTTGAAAGTATTCTTCTAGTTTTTTGGTTAGTTTTCTTCGCTTTCTTTATCTGTAATTTTCGTAATGTTTGTAATGTAATATTTATTTTAAGGAACCGTTAACGTACAACGATATGTAAAGAATAAACGCGAGTTCAAGAAAGTTGACAATTACATTCAGTTCAAGATAAAATGTCCAACAACGAAGCTTCTACAAGTGAAAGCAACCGAAAACAACGCAAAAGAACAAGAAAGGAACATCGTGTTTACGAAATATACCAAAAGAAATCAGAATGCTATGCACTAAACAAACAACTGAGAGAGTTTATGAAGAACTTAGCAACTACAGATGAGAGCGTCCAAAGTGTGTATGACAAGTTGCAAGAAGTTAAAGAATTATTTGCATTGTACAAGCGACGTTTTATGGAATGGTATTCAAGCATCGAAGACGAAGGCGAGAAAATCCTTGCTCAAGATTGGTTCGACGAGAAAAATGAAGACGTCACTCGGTTTATAAAGAAAACGGAAGAATATATCGTCAAAAATTCAGCAGATAACAACATAGAAGAGCAGCTGAACCTTTCTGGCTCCACTTGTACAGCCTCATGGATTAAAGATCGTGAAGAAGAAGCAGAAATAAGAGCACTCTTGACTACACTACCTAAAAAACAGCAGCTACAAAACGAAATAGAGATGATCAACTTACAAGAAAAACTAGCAATCATCCAAGCTAAAGAGCAAATCTATCAAGACGCAGGACAGCCCGCACAATTCCCACCTATACCAGAATGCTCGCCATGGCAACCACGTGTGCCAGCGCCTTCAATACCAGCCAAGCCGGAACCAACGGACATCTTCGACGTCGACGACGACAATAAAGTTAAAGTTGAAAGGCCTTTTAAAGAACCACTCCTCGAGTTTCTTGACAAACAAAACAAATTGACAGAGATATTGGCGAAGCAGCAACAGCAAAGCTTATTACCAAAGTTACAGTTATCGCCATTTACCAACAACCCTTTGGACTATGAGCAGTTCATCCGCAATTTCGAGCATCACATTGAGACAAAAACAGATTCCAATCAAGTTCGTTTTCAACATCTACAACAGTGTTTACAAGGAGAAGCTAAGGAATTGATTAAAGGCTGTCTATACAAGGATGCAGACATCGGTTATCACGAGGCAAAGCAACTATTACAGCAAAGTTATGGTGACCCATATAAAGTTTCCACAGCCTACATCAAAAGAGTTAATGAATGGCCAACATTAAAGCCTGGTGACGACTCTGCACTTCAACGCTTGTCAGTCTTCCTTACACAGTGTGTTTCTGCGATGGAGTCCTTGTCGTTTTTGTCAATCCTGGATCACCCTCATAATCTACAGACGCTGGTGAGAAAACTACCATACAACTTGCAAGAAAGATGGAGGAGGCATGTTCTCAAGCTACGACAGTCTAAAGTGTGTTTACCGGGATTCCAACATTTATGTAAGTTCATCGTGAGTGAAGCGGAAGTCGCGGCAGACCCGATATTTTCCAAAGAAGCTCTGAAAGGCTCTACAGCTCAACAACAACAACAACCCAAGTCAACGACAACATACAGAGTAGCAACGCGTGCAACCACCATGTCAGACACTTCCAGTTCAACTAGAGAAGATGATTGTGAAAAATGCCCTCTTTGTCAAGCCAAGCATGATTTAGACAACTGTGAACAATTCCAACGAAAGTCTATTGCTGAGAGAAGAGATTTCGTGAAGGAGAAAGGACTGTGCTTTGCATGTTACAAAACAGGACACAGATCACGTGGATGTACAAGCAAAAGGATTTGTGATGTGTGCAAAAAATGTCATCCTACAAGCCTCCACGACGAACACTTCAAACAACGTGCGCCACTTCAAACCAACGATCATCGTGAAAACATCATAAATGCTAGAACCATGAACACCGATTTACAGAAACTTACAGCCTGCAAGTCATCTATTGAATTTCTACCTATCGTCCCTGTAAAGCTAACTGCTGGTTCGCAAGTTATTGAAACCTATGCCATGCTAGACAATTGCAGTACCGGAACATTCATTACAGAGGAAGCAACAAAGCAACTAAAGATCACTGGAGTGCAAACCAACGTCGTTGTCAAGACTATGAACGGAACAAAGCTATTTCCATCAAAGAGAATAACAGGCCTTGCTGTCTCAAACCTCGAAGGAACAAACATTGCACAGTTACCACAGACATTTTCAAGAGATGAAATTCCTGCTACACAAGGTGAAATTCCTCGTCCCGACCTAGTACGACAATGGCCTCACTTGAAAACAATAGCTGACAAGATGCCTACACCTCTACAACGACAGCAAGTAGACCTGCTTATCGGAATGAACTGCCCTGCTGCCTTACAACCTATTGACTTTGTGACAGGAAAACAAGGAGATCCATATGGTATTCTGACGTTCGCAGGATGGACTGTTGTTGGCCCTATGCTGAAAACCACGTGCTACTCTGAAAGCGACTCTTTCAACCGAATTATGGCCACCAGCGTTTGTGAAAGTAGAGTTGCTAACCTTAGTTTTGCTGTTCAAAGTCAAGTCAAAGAAGTTGTAACTCCAGACACACTCTGTAAGCTGATTGACATCGAATTTAGTGATCCTTCGTATGCTGATGAACAGAAGATCTCTCTAGATGATACACAGTTTATGAGAAAGATGGATGATGGTATTCAATTGGTCAATGGTCATTATCAACTACCGCTACCACTTAAAGATCATGATGTTACTATGCCTAGCAACAAGGAACAAGTCAAGCGAAAGATGCAGTGGCTGAAGAAAAAGCTTCTTCACAACAACAAACTTTTTGACGACTATAAGGACTTTATGAAGGACATAATCGACAAAGACTACGCTAGAAAGGTGCCAGCCCATCTGCTACTTGCAAGACCTGGACGAACTTGGTATATCCCTCACCACGGGGTTTATCATCCACAAAAACCAGAGAAGATAAGAGTAGTATTCAATTGCAGTGCAAAGTATCATGGTGTATCTCTAAACGACAAGCTACTTCAAGGTCCTGACCTGACCAACTCACTGATTGGTGTCCTTGTAAGATTCAGAAAGAAACCAGTTGCATTCATGGGGGACATTGATTCCATGTTCCATCAAGTGAGAGTCCACGAAGAAGACCGTAACTTCCTACGCTTTCTATGGTGGACAGATGCTGATCTATCGACTGAACCAGAAGAGTACCAGATGAACGTGCATCTTTTTGGGGCTGTTTCCTCGCCAAGTTGTGCCAACTACGCAGTAAAGAGAATTGCTGAAGACTTCAAAAGTGAGATGAGTAAAGAAACTGTTGAGACTCTGAGAAAGAACTTTTATGTTGACGATTGCTTACGTTCTGAAGAAAGTGAAGAAGACGCAATCCAAAGAGTACACGATGTAATGAACGCTTGTAGAAAAGGAGGATTTCCCCTCAGCAAGATCATCAGCAACAAAAGATCTGTGATCGAAGCAGTCCCACAAGAGAAAAGATGTAAAGCTCTGAAGAACGTTGAACTCACCGAAGATCTACCAATAGAACGTGCTCTTGGTGTTCAGTGGAGTGTCGAAGCCGATGAACTTGGATTTCGAATTGTACTCAAAGACTTGCCATTAACTCGTAGAAGCATCTTGGCTACCATCAGTTCGGTGTATGACCCCCTTGGCATAGCAGCACCAGTTGTGTTACAAGGCAAAAAGATCCTCCAAGAGCTCTGCCGAAGTAATGTTGATTGGGACGACGCTATACCCGACAAATACCGCAAGATCGACGACAAAGTATACACATCAAAGAAACCATTAATCCGCAACGTAACATCTGATGATCTACATAAAGCAGAAACCGTGATTCTGAAGGTTTTACAATCTGACGCATTTGTTAAAGAAAGTGCTGTCCTTGGTCGTATACAAAAAGATCAAGTGAATAGAGCTATACAGAAACGCAACAAGTCCGTAATCAAGAAATCGAGTACTTTGTTTCGTCTCGATCCATTTATTGATGATGACGGTCTGATTAGAGTTGGCGGCCGACTTCGTAAAAGTCAAGAACTTACAGATAATCTAAAACATCCAGTAGTGATTCCAAAGAAGAGCCATATCACAACCTTGCTCATTCGTGATGCACATGAGAAGACAGCACACAGTGGAAGAGGAATGACGTTAAACGAGCTAAGAAACCACTTCTGGGTCGTCAACGCAAATTCAGCAGTTCGATGGATCATCTCCAAGTGTGTTTTGTGTAAAAGGCTACGATCCAATCCAGCAATACAGAAAATGGCTGATCTCCCAGAGGACAGAGTAACCACAGCGCCTCCATTTACCCACTGTGCCGTTGACTACTTTGGCCCTTGTACAGTTAAAGAAGGAAGAAAGGAGTTAAAGCGTTATGGAGTATTGTTTACCTGTTTATCTAGTAGAGCTGTACACCTTGAATCGGCAATTTCATTGGAGACAGATTCCTTCCTCAACGCATTACGACGCTTCATAGCACGCAGAGGTCCAATCAAGTCGATGAGGTCTGATCAAGGCACAAATCTAGTCGGTGCTGTCAACGAGTTGAAAGATAATCTAAAGAAGATGAATCAAGCAAAAATCAAAGAGTACTTACTCCGTCATGAAAATGCCGATTGGCTCAGCCAGTGGTCGTTCAACCCTCCCTCTGCTAGCCATATGGGTGGTTCGTGGGAAAGATTAATCAGAACAGTGAGAACTATCCTCGTGGCATTAACCAGAGAACATGGACAAGCAATCAACGATGAATCATTCAGAACACTGCTAGCAGAAGTTGAGAGTATTGTCAACAGCAGACCTCTGACGTTCCCCACAGACAACCCTCAAGACCTCACAGGTCCCTTGACGCCAAATCACTTACTGACTATGAAGTCGAAGATAGTCCTCCCTCCTCCTGGCGACTTTCAGCGAGAAGACATCTATTGTCGCAAACAGTGGAGAAGAGTTCAATATCTCGCTGAACTCTTCTGGTCAAGATGGAAACAGGAATACCTTCAAACGCTACAAGTACGTGGGAAATGGAGTCAACCTCAGAGGAATCTTAAGCCTGGAGATATTGTTCTTGTGAAAGACGAGAGAACACCAAGGAACACATGGCCATTAGCTCGTATTACTGAGGTTTTCCCCGACGAAAAAGGTTTCGTGCGCTCCGTCAAATTGAAGACACAAATATCAGAACTCTCAAGACCTATCCACAAGCTCATCACAGTGTTGGAAACATAGACATTCATATATGAACACTTATTATAATAATTGCAAACTTTATTAGTATAAGAAAGTACACTTTCCACCAAGAACACTTTAATTGACATTATTATTATGAAACTGATAAGAGTGTACACCCTCTTATGAGGGGGAGAAATGTTGATGCCAAAAATAGCCTTTGTGTATTTTGTATAGTGTTTTTCTTTTTATTGTTCTCGTTAAGTTAATTTATTCCGATCCTTTGTATTAAATCTACTTTTAAGTTACTGCCACTATAATTTAGTCAGTTCGCATCAAACGCTCAACGTAATCGGACTCGACAAACTTTATCTTGTAAGTATTCTTCTAGTTTTTTGGTTAGTTTTCTTCGCTTTCTTTATCTGTAATTTTCGTAATGTTTGTAATGTAATATTTATTTTAAGGAACCGTTAACGTACAACGATATGTAAAGAATAAACGCGAGTTCAAGAAAGTTGACAATTACAGAAAGTGTTTGGTTTGAGACATCCATGTTTTGGCTGCTCATAGCTAGTGTAGTCTACAAGATCATTACATCATAAACTAGATCCTAGACCGAGGCATTAAATTGCCTATTAACAATAGCTTTGGTGGAGAGGGGAGGGGGTGTAATTTGCTTATTTGACAGCTCCTCAGTTAATAAGAATATTGAGGTTATTTTGGTTTGAAACACAGCAAGTTGTGTAGTTGATATTTTGACTACACTTTGGTTGTCTCCATCAGAATGAGGTAGAAAAATATGTGGTTGTTAGTAGTGAGTTGCCATGGCAATAAGAGTACTTACTGATTCAGCAGACATTTTAACATTCCATAGACCATTAACAGATGACAGCATTGATAACACCAGGTTAGATACTTCCACTGGCTGAGCATGTGTTAACTCACTACAAAAACAACAATTGCATAAGATAGATACTAAAGCATGCACACTTATCAAAGATGAGAAAATCCTTTGATCTTACTTACCTAGGTGATTTGACTTTTCCTTTCTTAGCTGATATCAGTTCGCATGTCCTAGAGTGAAAAGTAAAATTGTTATATTGTATTAGCAATGATTTGATGATACCACACATTAAGAAACAATAAAAAAAATTAATGACCAATCCAGTGTTGTTTTCAGGGGGAACATCATTGCGTGGAGGGGGTACACCACTACAAGAACATAAGCAGACTGACACAGAGGGAAAATCTTTCAGGGAATGATGTGCACTGACTTCACTGCATAGCTGGAACTCAATGTTTTAGAAGTTACCAAATGACTGATAAAGTATAACATACCAGTTGTCAGTGTCTGCTACAATACAAACAGCATCAGACAACTCGTCATCTATCACAGAATACTATAATAAATATTAAAACATATGTTAGTTCCTTTTCATACACTAACAACAATACAGTCGAACAACAAGCGAACAACATCACCGCATTGGTAGAATATATGGGGGCAGTTGAATACTTATTGACAGGAAAGTGATCTTACAATAGCGCCTAAAATACATAACACTATAAACTATAATTTAAGAAATTTAAGAAATCAATTTGTCAAACCAAAAGTAAATTCTGAACGTTTTAAACATGTATTTGTAAATAGAATAGTTTTTAATGATTACCTAATTAATATATTTTAGATTGCTATTGTAAATAGAATAGTTTTTAATGATTATCTTAATCAATGTATTTTAGATTGTTAATTTGCTTAATGATATGTATTTTATCATATTTTCAATAAAGACTTATTATTATTATAATAATTATTATTATTATTATTATCAGTATAAATTATTTTAAAAATTGAAAATAACTGAATGGGTGGAATGAATGGTTCTACAATTTAAGGCCGGCACACACTAGGCGACAAGTCGCAGCGACTTGTCCCCGCGACATGTCGACTCAGTGTGCACTGCTTCAGCAATCCCAACCGGTTGGATTTCATGCAGCAAGTCGCAGCAACTAAAGTCTGTCGCGGCGACAACAATTTTCGCCAAAAAATGTTAGTACACACGGGAGGAAATTGTCGCTGCGACATGTCGCGGGGACAAGTCGCTGCGACTTGTCGCCTAGTGTGTACCGGCCTTTAAGCCTGGATAACATTATCCACTTTACCTAATAGAACTTATTCACTGGATAGCTAGGGATTTATCCGGACCAGTAAGTAGTGCTATCAATTAGAAAGCTTTGTGCAACTAACCCCTGATTGTCAAGGAAAGAGCACCTGACTGATTGACTAACCAAGTGATGATGCATGAGTGAACTGAGAATCAAATAACATTACCTGCAATGCTAAGCGTAGGTCACTGGATAAACTGGGTAGAAATTCTTCTTTGCTGCATGTAACGCCTTGTAGCACAAAATCTGAATGGTATTGATCATTAACCCTAACAATAAGAACAAACAATAAGTCTTACTCTATCTTTTTTTCTTACCAGCACACATGGACCAGGACAAGAGCCAGAAATCTTATAGGTAATATATATTATTAGGGTATATATTTTTCCCAAATGAAAACTCATCTTAGATACAGAATGATCATAAATAATTTAAATAAAAACTCAAGGGGATGACACCCCCCTAAATCCACATTTGTAGATAGATTTAGAAATTAAGACAGATTTATTGCACAAAACCACATGTTTTAAAGAAAGCTAGACAACTCAGTGTTGCTATTAAGTTCTTACCCTGTAAAGAGTGTATGGCCAAAGTTATTGTACTTCCTCCACCTTCCATTGCTACCATGACTAGCTTGATCAACTACTGGACTACTGATTATCCTATCACAGATTTACTACATGTTAATAATGGTACTTGACAGAACAACAACCATAATAACAGGGTTATCTCCCCAGGCATGTAATATAATTTATGCTCACAAGATAGGTCACAATAAGTTGTAAATGTAATGATAAGTTGGACACCGTAGAATGATGATCGAGAAAACTGATGTTTCGGACTTAGTCCTTCGTCGGAGTAATACCTAGTATTTTTTACTAGTTTTTACCTCAGTCTACACAGGTCACAATAAGACCTCACTTGTGCATCAAAAATTATATTACACAAGAGGTCTGATAACTTGATAACACAATTTCCCTTTCAGTGAAAGATTACAAAGGCATGAATCAATGTCAAATTAATATTTGTGTTGTAACATTAATAGTTTAGTAACCAGTGATGAGTTTGAAAGTGGTGTTTATGCAGAAATGTCCTGTTAATGACTCACCCAGGTAATGGTATTTCCAGTGGTCCAAAGTCATCATCTTCAAGAGTATCAAGACTGAGACATTCAAGTTCAACCTTGTCTTTTTTACATGATGACTGATGAAACCCTGAATCAAGAGATCCACTACGACCATATGAATCTGTAGAATCCATTTCATCTTTGTCTACACTTTCATGAGAATCACTCTCTAAATCGGAGTGACTACTGTCATCTTGACTAACACATGTACACTCCAGTTTGGTACAAAACTGGTCTTGCAATAGCAGCTCCATAAATATATTCTCCAATTCATGACCATTGATTTTTCCATTTGTACAACCATTTGGTCCATTTATAAATCCATTTAACTTATTGCTGCAATGATTGCACTTATTGTCGCCAATACAATAACACTGAAATGTCTCCTTGCAACCTGAGTCCACTTCATTCTCTCCCTCACAGCAGTAACACTTAAAAGTTTCACTTCTTTCTGTGTAGGTTGAATCACTCAGAAAATGTCTCAATTCCTTTGTAGCTGCCCACTTTGGTAAACAGCTACATGATTCCGATATACCAGTATTCAAGCGAATAAGTCCATAAATATTCTTCTGTAATAGACCACATTCATCACAGCAAGGAAGACCTTGCAGTAAAGTCTTAGTGAGATCCTTCGATTTATCACAAAACATGCTGTCATTGAGTTCTTTTGGGATAAGTTTTTGACAGTTTGTACAAATAGATAATCCACTGTGTTGTATGCATGTTTGACATATACTATGCTTATGACTGATATCCAGTTCATCATCTTTATCACATGAGCATAAACAACACTTTTCGTCCTCTAGATCAACGCGTTGTAGATCATGTTCATACACCTCAGTACATCTAATGAAGTAGCTCAAAATGTTCAATAGTTGTCCAACTAGTTTAGTGTTTTTTCCAGTGATGACAGTTCTTACTAGTTTTAGAGGATATCCTATGGCTCCATACAGATCACTAAACAACAGATAAAAACTTTCTTATTAACAAGTCAGTATGAAAAGTGGGATAGTATCATTGGCCTTATATAGTACAAATAGATTGGTTACAAACAATAGCACAATGCAATTGTTGACAACTCAGAGTAAGCACCTGACAGTAAAACATCTTTTCAGTGGCAGTCCAAATGCTATCAACCTGAACAGCAGTGGTACAGAGTGACAAAAAATGCAACAAAATTGCAAAATATGCTACATGTATGACATTTGGTAAACTTTGTTTTTGTAATTGGATAATTATTCTAATAATTATTGTTCTAAGATCAATTAGAACATGTTTTAGAGTGAAATGTTCATTCTTAGATGCAATCAACTCCACAGGAAGTATGCTAATTTAATATATAATTTGTAACATACTCCACACTCCCTCTAGCTATGGAAACACAAATTAATGCAATCAACATTTCCAGTGTTGATGCTAAATACATACTTTAGTTGTTTTTGCATACATGCCAGTACTAACAATTTTACATTACATTTATTTAAAATGTTTTTACCTTAACTGTGCCCACAAAGGATTATATGGATGAGACTGTGCTAAGAGATCCAACTGGAAACAAAAAAGAAAAAATATATCATCTAATTTAATCCCCCATTTACAGTGCTGATGACGGAAAATGATAGTACATGTACCATGTAATGGTAATCAATTATTTTCAAAATCATTGTCAAGATTTTGCTGCAGCTGTAACAATTCATATTTTTGCTAGCCTCTTCTGACAATGCTAATGAAATTCAAAAATTAAAGTACAAACTTAACTACTCTATTGACAATTAGAGAGATTGTACTTACAGTCTGTGAAGAGTGTTTATCCAGGTATGCTCTATCTGGTGCAGCACCAGCAGGCATAACAGTAGGTACCCAAGCAAGATGATGGGTAAGGACAGCCGATAACAGTGATGATATGAAACTACACAAAATACACAATAGACTTAGTGAGATGATGGGTAAGGAGAGCAGATAACAGTGATGATATGAAACTACACAAAATACACAATAGCCTCAGTGAGACGATGGGTAGGGATAGCAGATATAACAGTGATGATATGAAACTACACAAAATACAAAAATCTATATGTAAGTAGTTATTGACTTACAAGTTAGTTTCTCTATTGTTGTAAAGTTTCAGAGTGTTGGTAAATTGTTCCACAAACTGCTCACATAATGCTGGCCTGTGATCTGGTAGTGACATCATGTTCAACCATATTGGCTCCTTCAGTCTTGGTGTTTTTAGCAGATTACATACATCATTAGAAAATCTCTCAATTGCCTGCAAGCAAAACAAAACAGCACTATTAAAAACAAAATAAATATATAATCAATTTTCACATCTAATCCACATACTGGTTATTCTTGACATGGTTATTCATACTCACTACCCTTACATAAAAATTATTTTACACACAAAGAAACTATACATCAAACAAAATATTAATAGGTGAAAAAAGTAGACACAATGTTTCTACATTAAATTTTGTGGAAATCAGCAAACAGAGACGCGAGTGGAGAAAATCAGTGAAAATCAGTCTAAAGTGACATTTTTTTTCAATATAGTTAATTGCTACTTCAGTTATGTCATTATTTTGTCTTTTAACATGTCGTTCCTTGACTTGATCAAAAATAATAATGTTCCGACAGGTGCTACAAATTTTAAAATACCCAGCCTTTAATTATACCTGTGCCACAAGTACTGAGAATGAATTCCTTGAACAGCAAGCTTTTTCCACAGCACATCTCAACCGATGAACATGACACTCAAAAAGAGGGAAGTGGGCAAAGAAAAACCCTTGAAGAGCACTAGAGACACAAACAAAATAATAAGCAATGACAGACTTAGATAAGATCACTATCTTTTTTTTTAATTCACATTTAAACTCAGGTCAAGCTTTGGACCAACCTGAATGCTAGAATATGGTAAATGTATAAATGTTAAGAATTCAAATTCAACAATTGTGCAATGACAGATTTGACAACAACAATAGACAGCAGCTAGTCCATCAGGTGTATCATGATTTTTATCACTACTGTAAATATTTTAGTCATCTTTGTTTTGTTCTGCTGTCACATGAAAATCATAAGGCCTTCACAAAGTTCCCCATGGACTGCTCGTGTTGTAGTATTTGCACTCTCCAATTTGATTTCAGGCTTTAACTGCATATTTTTCTAACCTGTTCTTGTTTTCACTATCTCCCAGTGGCAATAATATTCCAATTCCTATCTTAGGACATCTACGTAGAATAGGTGAGTTAGGTTCTTCTGGGGTATCTTCATTTTTCCTGCTATAACGCCCATCAATGCTCTTGGCCTGACTACGATGTAGTCTGCGTTGAAAGTTTCCACATGGCGAAGAAGCCATATTGTACAAGGATGAAAGGCTACCATGACATGAATTCATGTAAAGACCTGACAGAAAATTATCATGATCATGTCAGTCTACTCACATTTTGATCATTCAATTATTTATCAATTTATAAATAATTTATGTTTTTTATTGATGATGATGTATTGATGTGTTAGAAACCAATGGTCCACTAATCAAAACCCACAAAGAAATTGAATTCTTGTATCTCACTATGGTTTACAGTGAACTCACCAACACATCAACCCGTCCAGACAAAGTTGCCCATCAAAACAAAGTACTGATCACAAAAGCATTTTGAAAGTGCTTTGAAATTCCTTGAATTACTTTTTTATGTTCTATAGTTTTCCCTTCTGAATCTTGTTAGAAATAGCTTTAAAAAAGCGGTGATGACTTTTACTTAATCAACACCAATCTTTGAAGCTTTACAAAATTTCATATTGACATTCAAACTCGTCCCAGGCCTCAGGATTTGAAATCATGTTAAGCAGGCTCCTTTATAGACTTGCCCAAGTCTACCTCTCTGATATTCACAGGGAATTTTGAAGAGGATTTATGGTCCATAATGAATTTATTTTAATGTCATTAAATTCAGGGCGCTAAAAGCACAGGAAGCCCAACAAGCAAGCGCGCATACATTGCACAGAATCTCCACAGAAGAGGTCGACTTGTACAACTTGCAGGATTTCCATTTGCATTTCCCGCCAAATAAGCGTGCAGATTATTTTGAAACATGCGTGATCTGAATTGATGGCGCAAAAACGATCGCGTGTGCGTCCGTTTTTCAACGTCTTTAGCCATTTTACCCTCGATCGGCACTTTATTTTTGAGTTTTTCGCCCTTCCATTGTACAAAATATGACAACAATTCCGAAAAATCTTGATCAGTATCAAGAACGAGTTTGCTCTCATTGTTTACAAGAAGTCGCGATCGTTAACACATATTATATAGATAGGTTTTGTTTCGTCCGGACAGAAAAGTAAGGCTTGTTACAACTTTCAACTTCCCACAGGAACTTTTTTTTAGACAGCAAGACATTTTCAAAACTTTTTTTGTGAAAATTGGGCTGACAAAATAAATAAAAAAGAACCGCGTTGTTCCTTTGCGTGACAAACTTTCTTGATTGACAGGTTTGTGGAGCGCGCTGATTGACTTATTTCACTTTTCTATCAGCGTGTTCAGACTACGACGGTAAGCAGCTTGGAATTCGACCCAAGTAGCTTGACTAGTGTGAACACAATTTTCGATTCGCTTGGAAACTGCTTGGGAGCGGCGTTTTGCCTTTGAAAATTGTCCGGAAATGAGATAAAGCCAAGCTACCTCGGGACATGGTTTGAGCGACTAAAAAGTTGCTAATGATGTTTTTCTTGTCAGTTTTTGTTTACTTTGACGGTCTTGTGTCTGCGAGTGGTCTCTTCCAAAGACGTCTGTCCGATTTTGAGCGCAAACTGCATGAGAGAAAGAGTATCAATCGAAGATTTCCTGCCTTTATTTTGAATTTTATAAATAGAATGGACACTGCATTCTGACGAGCCTGTCGCCTTCTTAATAACTCTAATATCAATAGAGCTCTTCTTCTTCTCTGCCTTGCATTGGGGAAGCACTTGGATTCGTCTTGTTATATTTCGACAAGACACGAGTGCACGAAAAAGATAAATTTGTTCAAGAAAGTTTGCTATTGTATCATCCATTGCCTAGGTCAAATGTAGTGTTGCTATCTGAGCTCTGTCAATTTTATTCATTGCTCTAGTCTGAACGGGGAAAATTCATTATCTAGATTTGAGATATAAACGATGACAGATTGTAGGCAATTAAAAATGCCGTATCTAGCTTAAACTGGTTCTAGTGTGAACACAAGGTATAAAAATCGTTTGCTGACCCATTTTTGGGTCAGTAAATTTGGCGGGAATCAAGTTGGAAAAGTCCTTCGTCCTGAGGGAAAATTTGATTGGGGTTCCTGCGTTTTTAAAGGCACGCGCGGGAATGAGACGAAGGACTTTGAGAAAGTCTAGCTCCTTTACACCTGCTGGTCTTATCATAATAATTCCCCTTGCCAGCCCCTTGCTAGCTCTTTGTAAAATCATAAAAATTGCTTACTATCAATGGATGCTGTAAATCCACTGTCATCTTCAGGCTCAATATTTCCTGGCACAGCTACTGGAGTTGATGCCCCTTGACCAACATAGCTGTCTTTGGGACTGTTATTCTGAGAAGACAATGATACAGTATCGTGTTCTGTTCTAGAATCTAACAAAGAATCCACTTGACTTAATGAAAGACTTTCACCATGGTCACTGTGGCAGCTTGATGTAGACATACGTGGTTTCTGAGAGAACACTTTTGTCAATAATAATTGATGCGGTGACCTAAAAAACACAATACCATGGTATATTCAGTCACTGTTAATATTGTTAATACTTGCTAATACTGTTATATTCAGTCATTGTTAAAATATTTAAGGTAATGGTGTAGTTTAATGAGTGTTAACATCATTTGACATAAAATCAAATATTTTTACATAATAATGCATCAACAATATCATCCAATTCCTTTTCAGCATGTGGCATCATCACAAGACATTCATGTCTTTACCTGATGACATGGACCTTGACCGTGGAACCCTTGTATGTCATAGCTACAGAACCAAACACCATTTCACCCAACATGGTAGAGTCACCACTTGGCCTGCAAGCCTAAACAATTGAAGGCATTTTTCACGCAACAAAACAATAATTTCATTCAATACAATAGCATGTTGTTCCTTGTGTTCATATGTTGGCAAAGGTGCTGTACACTGAAATATTAAACTATCAAAATGAATTATAATGTAATAACACATTCAATTTTCTATGTAAAAATTCAAACAAATCGGCTATCTTCAAAAATTAATATCTTCCTCAATTTTAAAGCTGATTGGAAATGTGAAATTACATTAACATTTATATGAAAAAATGGATTATATAGTTATTTTTCTGATAAGTGTAGTAATCCATAGTTGCAACATCAGGCAATTCATGCAACCTTACAATGAAATCAATTAATTACTTACTGAAGGTCTCTTCTTCCCAGAAGAACCATTGTGTGCTTGTTGGTTAGGTCCCTTGCCACATGCTATCTTCTCATGATTCTTTTTTAATCCTGCATCCTATCAATATATAGGATATGTTACATCAAATGTAATAGCATATTTTGCTATAAATAATACACTGAAAATCATATCAAATGTCATCAAAGTCTGCCATCTGTCAAATCATAATAACTGACAATATTCATCAGACTTCTGGCTCAATTAAATGTTATTTTGAGTGTTTGTGCGTGTGTGTGCATGTGTCAGCTAAATCTAAAAAAGTCCATGTAACATCAGTGCCCATTCCCATAAATATCATGGTGAAAATAAGAAGTTTTTAAAAAATCAGCCTGGGAATGTTCTTAATTCTAACTATTTATCATTTTAAAATATTCATTGTTAATATATGCATGAAATTGCTAAAAGTTTAAGTCTAGTTTTGTAGTGTACTTACTTGTGTGTTATCAGGGCATTTCGAGGCAACCTTGGTATCATAGAGCAATGTTTTACCCTTACGATCACAATCTTTAAATATAAGAACTCTAATACGCTTGGCATCTAAATCTGGGTAACATCTGTAACCATCATAAAAATATTAATACCAAGACAAAGGAAGAGGCATAAACTCCTTCATAGTTGTTATTAGTCTCTGTCCCATTCCCTTATGGTCCATTCATTCATGAGCCAATTAACCAGAGGGTACTGGGCTAGGACCAAAAACAACTGCAAATTCCATAGTTAATTGATGTATTTGTTAATATGTTAAGAGGTACTATTTTAAATCTGGTTTATCATATGATATCGCTGATGATTACCAAATCACCAAAATTACTGATGCATAGGATCTCTCACTACTGACAAAGTATGCTGTTAGGACTATATACCACTAGCAGATGCATAAAAGATAGATTTTGATCACTGAAATGTGTTTCCATATAATCGCCAATTATTGTCAATGATTGCTCACAATTGACGTGATAGGAATTTTTCTATCTAAGCAATCAGTGACTGTTTTCATATAAGCGCAGACGACCACTGGCATCCTTTTCAGCGATCATCAGCAAAAAACCAGGCTTAAAGTTTGTGAGCAACTATTGGACTGCATAAATGTGTTAGCCTAAGAAAGTGTCTCGAAATTTAATACATAATACTGTTCCACTAGAGTGCAAACAATATATCCCTGAAACACTAATTACTAAATAGTATAAAATAGTGCTTATTAAACAAAAGGAAACAATAGAATTTGCATAAAATAGCACTATTTAGTATTACTAAAGTTTCACGGATAAATTGTTTGCACTCTAATGGCATTCAACAGTTTATTTTCCATTTCAAACAATTTAATGCCATTTTTTGAAATATTATTTATTTGCAAACATCTTAACACAAGTTGCATTGAACAACTTCGTGTGATCAAACTCTACTTTTCTAAGAAACAAAAATCTGAAATATTTGAGAAATGATAAAAAATCAGGAAACGATTTTGTTTCTTCCTGCATTCAATGTTATTTTTAGAATATTCATCAGAACTTCAAAAAATAAAACATTACAGCTAATAAGTAGATAATCTTAATAAAACAAAACAAAAATATTTAACAATCTTGTAAAATTGTATTGAGGATGAAATAAATCCTAAAATACGATTATTTTTCATCAAACTAAATCACTTCGAGCCCATTATTTCTTTGATACAAAATATTATCAAAACAACTTATATCATGTCATTTTTAAAGAATAAGTCCTTATGGGATTTGTGCTGGCTAAGCTTTTAATAAGTTATGAAGATTTTTGCTTTGTTATAAATTTGTTGATTTTTTGGATAGTTTTGAAAAAAAAATCAAATTTCAAAATACAACAAAAATACATCAGCAAAAAAAATTCCAGCATATGATAAATAAAAGCAACAAAACAAAATTCAAAAATGTCACTAAAATTACATAAAAACGAGAAACAAAAATTTACGTGCTTTTTTCAAAAAGACAGCTAAGCTTTAATTTATTTCAGTCACGAGCGTTACCGATCCTACGTGAGATATACAATGCCACAAAGAAGATTCTCGTAGATTTCTGAAGCCTAATTTTATAATTGGATATTTTTACATGTAACTTACCCTACATTTTCAGATAACAGTTGTGTGTCACTGTAAAAAACAAAAACGTTCAAACGGATAAATTCTGGAGAATTCGGCAAAATATTTCAGACAGTCATCATCATAGCGTTTGTCAGTTACAGCAATCAAAATTTCATCTTTCAAAACATTACAAGACAACTTACATTTCTTTACCGACGTTTTTCTTGTCATTCTTTCGATTGCTAAATGAGAAAATCTTAGAAAGCATTTCCTTGTTGTACTAAGATGAGAATATTCGTCCATACTACACGTTCAAATGACTCAGTAATGGCGGCGAACGGCAGTCATGTGACGCACGACAACAATCTACACAGAACCACGTGATTGGCTTATCTTTGGCGGGAACCTAAATAGATGAATGTGATTGGTTGATTGGTTGAAACGCATGTTTATCATGCATTCGCCGAGGCTGTCTACTGACTAGCGCGTGATTCATGGCGAGAGGGCGGCCAAATCAATACGAATTTGTAAATGATGCAGTCTAAAAGTCACTTATCCGCACAAATGACACTTTTATGCTCAAGCAGCAACAAATATATTCTCAATGCAAAAAAATATTGCAATGGTTCTTATTTACGTATTTATTTGTGTACTAAAATGTTTGAACTTTGACACTTGAGGAAATGTCCTTATTAGTAAATCACGCTGACACGTATTTGTCAGGTCACGAGATCGCATATTTTTGAAAATATCATAGTTGACATTTTTTACAAATTATGTTATACAACATATAGTTGTGTTTTGAAGCATGCATAGTGTTCAGTTTATTTTTTATTTCATTTTATATATTCTATTTATTCATTTATTCATTCATTCATTCATTCATTCATCCATTTATTTTTTTTATTTATTATTTATTTATTTATTCATTAATTCATTAATTCATTCATTCATTCATTTATTTATTTATTTATTTATTTATTTTTTCATTTATTTTTTCATTTATTTATTCATTCATTTATTCATTGATTTATTCATTGATTTATTGATTTATTGGTTTATTCATTGATTTATTTATTTATTGATTTAATTTATTCATTCACTTATTCACAAATTTACTCATTCACTCATTCATTCATTCATTCATTCCCTCCTTTCTTCCTTCCTTCCTTACTTCCCACCTTCCTTCCTTCCTTCATTCATTTATTTACTTCATTTAATTTTATTTATTTATTTATTTAGTAATTGACATTCATTCACTCACTCTCTAATTTACTCACTCACTCACTCATATGCATTCATTCATTTATTTATTTATTTGTTTATATTATTTATTTATATTATTTATTTGTTTATTTTTATTATTTATTTATTTATTTATAATTTTTTTTTTCATTCCGCTGCATATTTGTTTTTCTGTTTTTCTCAAAATACCCCTAACAGTTACCAGACGTTTTTTTTATTAAAAGAACGTAACGTGGCTTCACAAATTCTCATCCCTAAAATATACCAAAAAGAACACTGTAAAATACGCATCCTCGATCGTCCCCTCCCGCCCTATCTATTCCTGCATTGCAACACAAGTACTTTCGCAACTTACTTTTTCAGTTACTTATTTATTTACTTACTTTTTCACTTACTTACTTACTTACATTTTCGTATCAAATAATGCATATAATATCCCATTAAAAGGGAACATTTTACACATTAAATGTACATCAGTAGCGGCACTCTTTGAAAACGAGGAAAATAGCACTATTTGAGTGGTTTGTATGTATGTTACAAACTTTCAGTGCTTTATATACTCCATCTGATGTAAATATTGAATTTGTCCAATATTGTAGTTGATCACAAAGTTAAACAAAATTTCCGTTGATTTTATGTATTGAGACTGGTCTTTGATTTTCGCCCGAGTTGGGTATTCAAGTTATTTCTCGTTTTTTGTTGCGAATTTCCTTACATTCAACTTGATAAATGTCCGAACGTTTTGGTAGCATTTGTTTATATTGTGTTTTTATGGATAGTGTAATAATTTATAAAAGCTGATCTGTGATTGGTTGTTAGAAGATTAGCTCCACCCCTAAGTGCAAAGTAGAACAAAAACCGACCATATTCGCGACGTGAATTTTTGCCTTGCGGGTTTCATTGTTCGATATCTGCATAGACTTGTAAAAATCACTCCAAATAGCCATTTAATTGAGACAAAACTGAAAACATCGCCGTGGAAAAGTGAAAGTCACTAATGGACCTTAAGACAAAAGGTGATGTTGTTTTGGTGGTTTCAATAAGCATTGTTACGGTTTGTAATTCCTTGTAATCACAAGTTTATATTGGACGATGATTTTGTACAAGTACTTCCATTGGATTCTACTTCTTTGTACAATACTTTTAGTTCAGAGAATTAGTGGTTTTTGGTTATGGGGAGACAAAGATAAAGACAAAGTAGATGGAAAATGGAGCGAATGGTCGAAGTTTAGTTCGTGTCAAAATGATTCAAGAGATGGTTTTCCGTATAGATTCAGAACTAGACAGTGCAATAATCCTGCACCAAAAGCAGGCGGAAAATCTTGTCAAGGACAATCACGTCGAAATGCTCCTTGTTCTGATTGTAATTCGCCTTTAGGAATCGAGAGTAAAATCATTCAAGATTCACAAATAAAAGCATCGTCATTCCATGAAGAATTTCCTCCAAAGAATGCCCGTCTGAATGGACCTTCTTCTTGGTGTGCAAAACATCTCATTGGAGAACTGTTCTTACAAGTCGATTTCCACAGTTTAACTTTAATAACGGCGATTGCAACACAAGGCTATTATCCTGATCCTGAACAACTCAGTTTACGTCTAGGAAGTGTCAGCAAATATCAAATTACTTTTAGCGATGATGGCATTACCTACGAGGTCTACGAAGACACGAAAAAAAACAAAGTATTTATCGGAAATGGTAACAATTTAAAAACTGTCCTCAATATTTTCAATCCTCATATCGCAGCTAAACATATCAGAATCCATCCTACTGCTTATCTCAAGTTTGTGTGTATGAAATTTGAATTATATGGCTGTAAATTTAAATGTGGAGGTTACCTTCCTCAGGCTCCAGGGGACTTACTTGGTGTTAGTTCTGAGACTGAAGACATTGATTGTTTTTGGCAAGCACATTTACCAAACTCTTCAAAGGTGAACTTTGATTTTATCAATTTCAATCTGCCATGTAAGTATGGTCAAGTTGAGGTCCGAGGTAGTCATAAGTTCTTTGGAGGAACGAAAGAACTTGGTAGATACTGCGACTACACACTATCACCACCTTCTATAACTTCTAATGGAAACAAGCTCTGGATACGATATCAGTCAATGTCTTCAGATCCACTTATTGGCTTTTATGGAATATACTTTCCAAATTGTGACACTGTGTTAAATTCTACTCAAGGAACATTCAGTACACCGAAATATCCCAAACTATATAACCATAACTCAAAATGTTCATGGCTGATAGATGTGCCTGCTGACAATGCTATAATGCTAGAGTTCCTGGACTTTGACATAGAAAAGGGAACTTCCTGTAAGAATGACTATCTTATGGTTGTTGACGGTAATTCAACAGTAATTGGACAGTACTGTAATTCCAACAGACCACCAAGACTTTTATGTAGCAATTCAAATACTCTTAAGTTACTTTTTAGATCAGATGATGTTTTTTCGTTGAAAGGATTTCTAGTGAATTATAAAACTATTAAGGCAGGTGATCCATGTATTGTGCCATCATCATCAACTATTACACCTACACCAACTATTCAAGTTTCTAGTATATCAAGTATGAATGCTACAATATCGCCATCGTTGACTATAGCACCAACCTCAGCAGTATCATTGCCATCAATCTTGGTAAATAGCTCCATTGGTGTACCATTAACTATAAGTGAAATACAAAAACCAGGTACAGGCAAAGGGGAAAAGGATGATGATGATGAGGACACTGGTTTAACTACCATCATAATCATATCAGTTTTCAGTTTTATAGTGTTGTGTATGATAATTGCCAGTGTTATTCCAAGTCTAATTCACCGATATGAAAAGAAGAAACGCGAACGTGAATGGTCAGTTGCAGCAGCAAATCTGTCTGTCAAAAAGAATATTGTGGTTGAAAATGAATATGAACTGCAGCCTATGAGACCTTGTGATGACAATAAAAATGCAAACACAGAACCAAATGAAGAAACAGCATTCCTTGACGCAGGTAGTGCTTCTACAGAAGAAAACTATGGACCACCACCTTGTCTTGCTGTTATTAAAAAGGAAAATGCAACACCTGCTTCTTGTGAACATATGCCAAGCTGCATGACAAATGATGATGACAATGATGGTAGCTGTGAACTAGAATATGACACAACAGATTTAAATCTCAGTGTCTCTTATGAGGATTTAGGATCAAGCTTTGCTACTGAAATGGCTGCATTGTTAAATAACTATGAGAACATCTCTTCCCCAAAGGCAAGTGGACATCCAGCACAGAACTGTAATGACGAATTGGGACCAGGATTGGATAAAGAAGAAAATGACAATGATGTACATGCTAATGATTTAAACAATGTTCCAGCTCCAGGCAATACTCCAGAATCAAAAGACCAGGATGATACAACTGTTGAGAACAATATGGAAAATACAAGAGATAATGTGCCAGACAAACTACAACAAGCTTTAAGTGATTTAAAAGAAACGTTGGCTAATGTCAATGATAGTGGCAGTATTCCACAGATAGAAAAACCAGAAACATGCACTAATAGTACTGCATCCATAACAGATGATGTACAATGCATTCCTGAAGTAGGAATCCAACCTGTTTTGGAGAAAAATCAAGATTTAAAACAGAACAGTGTTGAGGCCAACAAAATAAACACTGAGAGTGATAAAGGAAAAAACACTACAGACATTTCAGATGGTGACTCAGAAACGTGTGTTTAGAAATATTAGAACTTTTTTATAAAAATGTTATTTTTATATTTCAAGACATTTCTATTATATTGTGAATTATTATTATTAATTTTGAGGTTTTTAATTTGATGTAATAATTACGATGATTAATATAAAAAAATTGAGCATCGGCTTGGGTCTCATAATGACATACCACAGATTTGGCCATTTATTAGAAAAAGAAAAAAATATTCTTTAAGATTATTAATAAAATTCATGAATTAATGAAACCAGAACAATATAAAATCACTACCGTGAAGGCATCTGTATATCTGATACAGAAATTGTCTTGATTAATTGCATAAGGTTTAGCTTGAAATATCTCAGCCAAATTAAATTTGATTTCAAAAATATTAATCTAGAATAGCAGCATTTATCTGGACATTTCATAAGTAATATACAATATTCTCATCCGATCTGTATGGAATATAAAATGTCTCGCCTTCGGCTCGACATTGTATATTCCATACAGATCAGGCGCTCATATTGTATATACTACATATTTTTGCAATCATATAATGACAAGGTGTCTTTATATAGTCTATATATACCAGTCTTTTTTATAACTTTTTTGTTATTTTTCAAAAGTATATTTGAAATGTTTGGTTTTATAAGTGTGTTTTATACTTGATACTGTCCTGCAAGTTTTTTTATATGCATGACTTAAAAAATTCCAACTCTTATAAAATCAAATATTTCAAATACATTTTTGAAAGATAAGTGAGAAAAGTTATAAAACTGTTTGATGGTCATTCTGATCATGCGCAGAATTTCTGATGTGTGTCAAATATACATCCCTCAAGGGGAACCAACTTTCATCTAGTACTGTCATCGTCATACAGCTGGAATTCCAAAACATGACAAAGATAAAAAATAATAAAAATAAAAAAGTCCTTATAGTCTTACATTGACATTCAATAACTGCTATATATCAAATTACAAAACATTTCATATTCCTGAATACAATTTTTATTGTGATTAACATATTCTACACCCTATTTACAAGTTAAAATTTTATTTACTCTATGCAGTTCAGTACTAAATTCTATTTTTACATTGAAACTATTGTATTGATACATATATATAACTGATGCAATTCATTTGCAGGCCAACAGTATTGAAACACTGTTGTCAATCTACTATGTGCCAGGTTTGTTCAGAAATTTCCCAATGATTTTGCAGGGCCATGTTGTGATACATTTGTCACTTTGAAAGTTACCACTTTACATTACATTCTTTGAAATTTACCTCGCATTTAGAGTGCACACCAAAATAACAGTGAAACTACTAATGATTTGATGTCTGATAGTATTTAGTATTCAAGTAGCAACTATAGTAACAAACTGAGACAGAAACTAAATAGCGGGATTCATCCAAATTTTATAGTATTCTGGTCTTTAAGATCAAGCACCATTTTATACTAAATAGTAACCTTAACAGCTGTTGTTCTTCAATGACATTGCAAATCTTCCAAAAAACTTGTGTATTAGAAACTGCACTATAACTTTTATTTCACGCTTTTTGGTATGCACTCTAAATTTATAACTTTATTATTTTATTTATTTTTTGCAACACAACTTGGCAATACCACTGTAAAATGTTGACCATTTTGACAGGACAAACAATTGCAAGTTGCATAGTAATTTTCGTACCATATTTTAAAATCATTTTGCTGCATTGCATGTATTAAGCTGAAAAAAAGCAAAACAAATACACAGTACCATTTCAACCAAATAAAAACAGATAAACACAGTCTATAAGAAAGTTACCAAATCTGACAGCTTTTGTCTGGAGGACCTGAGTAATTTTGTTCATGCACAATTGCATTATATATTCATCAGGACAAAAACATGTCGGAAACCTACAACATTGAACATATTATTGATTTGCTCTTATATAAAGTACATACACTTTGTAGATTAAAAGATACCATATAAACTGAATTGTAAAATTTCCTATAAATGCTTAAATGTAAAAAACAAATCAAAAATATAATACAAATATGTAATAAAAAGATTTGGAACCACTATATTTGTTTTTGAGATGTAAAAATACTTATAATAAGTATTTTGGATATGCTCAATTCCAACACTTGATTTCTAATTATCACTCTTGCATAGAATTTAACCAAACAATAAACTACTGGTAGTGCATTAAAACAATGTACCATTCAAATCTGTACTTGACTAATAAAGGACTGTTTGCCCACTGTATGCTCAGAAATAAGAATTTCCTTTTGGTCAAATTGATATTTCAAAAATATATTTAATATTGAGTTTGATGTTCCATGTTTCTTTTTTTTTTTTTTTTTTTTTTTTTTTGAAGTGCAATTTCAAATAGACAAGTACATATATTTGATTGGTACAAATTAAATTCAAAACTACAATATTAACACCCTATATTAAGTTATAAAAATTAATGTTGTTATTAGTCAACAATAGATAATTTATTGTTAACATTTTAAAGGAAATCCTAGGTTAGTTTTTATATGTATATACATTGGGCATGTAAAATATTATAATTATAAGTTTAATACACTCTAATTCATAACACCTTATTTATTTTAATCCACTTAACTTTCAACTGAAACAGCATTTATGGGTAGTTTTGTGCAAGTGACTTGCAAACCCATGCCTGAAGATAATCTGAACTCTGCTTTTATAGTAAAGCACTAAGCAAAAAGTTTTGATTTTTACACTGACTCACAGAACATTTAGATTTTATCCAAATCATAGACTTTAAAACGTATTTCAACATCTGATTCAACAATATGCTTTGGATGATTTGCAACTTTGTTGCCTTGGATAGTAAAAATCAAAACAATTTTCTTAGGGCTGAATAATCTTAACTGCAACCAGTAATATATGTTCTTCTGCTATTTGGCAGAGGAATAGAACATGGCAAATGGAACAACCAAAAATGACTGTGGTTAACAGAATTTATTGAAATGGAAATGCTGCAGAACCACAGAGACTTTAATCCACCATCCACTGTCTTAATACTATGTAAAGCCTGCAGTGGCAAAGTTTTACTGAAAACCCATAATACTTTTGCTCATACATACATTTCCTATTTTCCTGGCAAAGGTTTTAAAATACAAAATTATATAATGATAAACTGCTCACTTTTTGTGCTGTGTTAGACATGATGGTGAAATATTTGGCCAATAAATTTATCAACATTTTCACAATCATTAATATATAAACATTACCTTTAATATTAGAGTGCACACACTAAAAGTGTGCAACATAAATACCACTAAATGGTGCTATTTTATTCTATTGTTTTCTTTTGTTTAATTAGTGCTATTTACTACTAAATAGTGACAACTGTTGCACACATTTTGTGTTTGCACTCTACTTGTTCATTGAATTAATAATTACATAAAGTCAATTTTATTACCAATAGAAATATCATAAGCATCAAACAAATCAGCAATACCTTCTTCACTACTCAAACTAAACATGTAATCATGATCGGGCAATGACGGTGATAATGGTACCAAGTTGTCTTCAAGGTCATGTGGTACTGTGTCATGTGTCTGTAATAGCATGTTGTACTTATCTGGGCTGTTAGTCGGTGATGTATTTTGTTTCATCTGTGGTGCAGGAAAGACATCAGCTGGCAATGATGGCACAACAGACGGCAGCCTATCAGCAATTGGTTTGATAGGTGACAAGTTCTTCATGGGTTTGTCAGAATCATTTTCCTTGTCATCAGGACATAAAAACACTTCAATTGCTCCTCTAACACTCTTCAACCAAATTTGTATACTCTGAAATGTACAATGCAGTTTGTGAAAATTCTGGTAAAACTAAACTTTGACATGTGTCAAGTCTTAATAGTACAGTTTCATGGTCATTGTGTTCACGTAAGCCTTGATAGTATGTGATATTCTTTTGTGCAAGGTAAATCCGGTGGGGATGTACCAATAAAAAATAATATAAATACTAATGGTTTTGTCTTGTCTTTTTTATTAATTTACCTACAATTGAGGCTTAGCCTGAGCAACGAAGAACTTAAAACTGCTTTCTCTTCTGATATTTTTAAATTTTTAAATTTTTCATACTGAATAGTTCTTTTTTTTAACTCAAAGTTATTCTCTTTTTTTAACTGTTAATAAATATATTGTAAAGAGCGTCAAGATATACCTGAATGCGCTTAATTAGAAATAAATTATATTAATTTTATCAATTTGATTACTATCACCAGTATTATATTTTAATGCGATGTTACCTCATTAGGGTCAGGCACTTCAAGTCTTGTTTCTGGTGGTGCTTTGATGGCAATCACAGTTTGATCCTTGAAGTTCTTTATGTCACGAATATCACGATAGGTTACATAAGCAAATGTACAGACTGTTAAGGTTATAATCACAGTAAGATAACCTCAGGAGGTAATTTGTAGACCCAGTTTATGACAAAGAATATTATCAAAAAATAAATAAATAAATAATATCTGCCTTGACAGGGTTTTACAGTGTTGCTATATATATATGATTGTTAAGAATCCCAACTGGCTAGGAGACAAACCAGTTGGCTATATACAAAGCATGACCGAGAAATACATTTTGACCAAATCAGGACCAAGACAAATACAATTTCTGTGGCTAGAGCAGAAATTGAGCCTAGGACCGCCAGATTGTGAGGCCAACTCTCTGATCACTTGACCATGCTGCCTCCTATAATTGATTGCACATATAGAAAGCAACTTAGGTCAATATATAAGAAAGAAGATGTGATGTGAATATGAAAGGAAACTCTCACAACTTTGTGAATGGATTAGAATTGGTTACCCCTCCCCCCCCCCCCTCTCTCTCCATTACAAGGTAACCCCATTTGTGCATGACACTTTATATAAACAATACAACAATAGTTACACAACATTTCCACTAAACACAATGTATAAAAGGATATTTTGATGTTTCTTGATCTTCAGTCAGGAACTTCAGCTCAGATCTACAGTTCCCCACTAGCTGGTCCAAGAGGTTTTCCTTGGCTTCTAAGTCTGCAATATCTGTGTGAAGATCCATAACCAAAGGAGTTATCTCTGCCTGACTTCTATTGCCCATGCATGACCCTCTGAAATAAAAATTCACAGAATAAAACTTAAAGCTCCCTATCCCAGCCATACATGATTTTTTTGTAGGGAGCTTGCACCTATATAAAAGAATGTTGCATGTAAAATGTTATTGTAGACTGGATTAATTCTTAGAAATAGTTTTGTATTCTCATGTGTTTCAGCACACATTACCACCATTATCATTGGATGTCAACGATGTGATTATTCAGCATAACCTAGATTATATAACGGAATTTAAAAAGAGCTTGTGGAAATATGGTGCCAATAACTGAAACAATTAAGTCTGGTGTGCCTAGGTTGTTGATTCAAATGTCATAGATATATATACATGTAAAGAAAATGATACTTTAATACTAATAATAAAATATATTTTATCAAAAATGTATTGACACTGTGCTACAAGATAGCTGAGCACTGCTACTATCAAAACACCTGAAGCTTTCCCTACAAAACGTCATTATTGGTTTTATCAATGGAATATCAAGATCTGAATATCAGACCTTTCAGACCTTAATTATTATAAGCTTTGATATGTATTATTTCAAATATTTCTTTTCAGCAAAACTGCTAATTAACAAATAAGTAATGGCTAATAATGAGTAGGGGGGCATTTTTGAAAGTTAAAATTAAAATTGCTACCACTAAAATGGTTCCAATAGCAACCATGTGAGCTGTTTTTTTATAGTTATTAATGATCTGTTTTTGTGCTGAGCTGTGATGACTTAGATTGCACCCTAGATAAGCCCCTATAATAATTATATGAAAGTCATGGTGCATGCAAAATGGAGTTCTATTTGAGTGGTTTTAACCTCATGGAATTTTTCAAATCTCGTCAGACTATGGACAATTTTTTTTAGTATGGATATTTGCAAAGGACACACCTAGTTTATTGGTTTCAACAAATTGTTGCATATGTTCTCAAGCAGTTCATACTTTGATGAATTATTGTCAGAGATTCTGTTATTGAATGGCTTGGAATGGGATTTAACTTAAACATCACATATGCAATCAAACATAAAATCAAAAGAACTACTTATTGAGCTATTTCTGCTGGGTTGATATTATGGACCACACAATAACAAATACTGTCACTGTCCAGTTCTAAAAAATATGATCCATGATTCTATTGGGATTCTTGATTAGAAGTAGAGATTCTGAAATTGCTAACTCAATATATTTTAGAGAAGAAACTCTGATTCAAGATAGGAATCTCATGAATGTTCATACCAAAACTAGGAAGAAACATATATTTTAAAACAAACGACATCTAAAGTTCTTATTTCATGCATGTTTTTGCAATGCCTCAAGTCAGCAGCTATGTGTTCATTAGTGCATAATATGAGAAACGGCTCATCCATAAAAAATGCCCTAACATACTCTGGCACTGTGATAGTCATCTGCACGTCTAATTGTTTTGTTATTCACTGTATTATAAGAGAAATCAGTCATTTGAAAAGTTATCAAATCATAAAATACTGTCTGGTGTCATATTCACCTCAGCAACCACTTAAACTGGTTAAGAGGTTTGTAAATTTGATTATCATACTAAAGCAATCATCCATAAAGTGGTTATTAAAGTTGATTCTTGGAGGACAAAGATATACAACACAGACACTTTGAATCTATTTCATATACTAATAGGGTACCTATGTAGATACTACAAATAACAGAAGAGACAAATGTAAATTGATTTTTAGCATTAGAGGTCAAAGAAGATTAGCAGTTAGATTGTAATTATTTCAAAACAAAAGAATTACTGAAGTATGGAAAAAACGGATGACATGCCAACATTTATGTAGGACAACACAAGTGTATGGTGGTAATTACTCATACCGGAACTAGAAAAAATAGGTTTAACTGTTGCAAAGATGGCAAAGTTGCACATTTACAGTCTTTTAAGGAGGCTCCATTTTAGTAAATAATTTAACTTGGGGAATTATATTACCTCCATTGTATGTTATTTTTAGATTTCTTTTCAATGAGTCCAATTCCCTCAAGGACATTGGTGATGTCATATATGCGGCGTTTCTGTACAGACAAAACATCAGCAGCATTATTCAGATCAAGGACGCCATCAGGAGATGCCCGAATAAGGCCAACAAACTTCTTGGTTAAAATGCCAAGAGAGGTGTCATACCGTGTCTTCTCCAATGGGGAGGTAGCTGTTACTGTAGACAAAAAAAATTGAAAAAGGGCGTTTGGTCAAAACACACTGATGTATTTTCTCAACAGAGCAGAAAATATTTACACTTTTGAACCAACCAGAAATACTAGAATGTTTATATTTAAGTAAGGTCAAAAAGTGTACAATATAGTGTGAAAATGTACAGTAAACTGAAATCAATAAAAAAAACAAGGATTATATCCTTCAAAAATATGTTTGTGTAAATCATTCAAAAATGTTCACATTTCTAAAAACTAAATAACATCCGTTCTGGTGACACAGAAATAAACTAAAACGGTTGAAATAATTGCCAAATACTTCATTTCAAATGTTTCGCCTTGTTTTACAACTAATGCAAAACAATTTTGAAAAGCTTGAATAACATTTTTTTTCGCGCCACAATAGAACTGCCTTTGTTTACACTCCGAAGCCCGCCAAATCTTAAATTTATTTCTTAACGAAAATAATTTGCTGAACATTTTCAAATAAGAAAAAGATCAGAATTATTAAAATAATATCAATGAACGCTTGAATATGATATGAGCCTTAAGGGATAAGCTACGTAGACATTTTCGAATCTTTTCAAGTTTACAGCTCGGTGAGGAAAGCCATTTGTAAAGCGAAGTGGATTTTCTTGCTACGAAACAAAACTTCCCTTTAACTTATAAAAGTTATGGAACAATAACAAAATTCTTCGTTAACATGTTATCGATAATACTCACATTGTGGATAAGGTTCTGAATCTCTTCGTACTCGTCTCTTATTGCGAATCTTTGGTGTTTTGAAACTAGCAGAATAGAACTTCGGCGATTCGTCGAGATCAAGTCTTCTCTTTGCCTAAAAATGCATATAGAATGTAAACTAAATGTATAAAACTTTGCATGAATGCTAAACACACTGAATGGACTTTGAGAAGATATGATTTAGTTGATAATGTGTATCTATAGCCTATATACCTGAGGCCTTTGTTGTGGCGTAGTAACAACATGATCTCGATGGATGTTAGAGTCTGGTGTAAAAGCGGCCTTAGAAAAGTCAGATCCCCTGTTTATATCCTTTACTTTCCCCTTGGAATAACTTTTAGAGAAGTCTACAGGCTTACTTAGCACTGTATTTCTCTGTGGAGAGTTTGATCGCAGAGGATGACGGCCGTGAGGTAAATGAGTAAGCCTTGGAGTAGCCATATTGGATTGTCCAGAGTACACTGACGATCGTTGTCAAAGGATTAAGTCAAACTTCGATGATTTTGAAAATACTTGCACAAAAAAATTGTTTAAGTATTGCTTTGAAAGTTGACCGAATATAAAGTCTCGATGATACGAATTTCCGATAAGATTGAAAGGATTCTTGGAGACAATATACTTCGCTCTTCTGAAGTGTTTCCCAGTATACAATAATGGACCACAATAACAAAAAGCCCGCGCTTTCAATTTTCGCGCCACCACAAATCACGTGATGCATGACCGACCTAAAAAAATTCAAAGAAAAAGCTTTGCATGAAGCAGATGATTTCCAATGAATAAAATAACTTCAATATTTTTTGTGAATAGCTGGAATTTTTATGTATTTTTAGTGCTATTAACTATAAGTATAGTATTTTAAGTTTATTTATTTTCTGTAATTTATGGAAATATTCGAAATGCATGATTTTATAGTCTGGTGCTCTCAGTTAGATACGGTCGACGTCAGCCTGAGGTAGGTTTGACGGGTGGACCCCTCGCTGTGTTGTTTACAGCATTAAATTCTTCGCATCACTTTTATAAAAAATGCCTATTTGCAAATTAAATTTGACGTAATTTTTTGTCACTGGAGTAAAATTGATTAGCAAATCTTATTGCTACAGCAACGCCGGATTGCCAGTCACGCAACTTGCAAAACACGTGTTGATCGATATGTTTTTAAAAAGTTGTCTCAGGCGCATATCCTGACGACTTGATGTTTATAAAACTTGACCTTATTCTCATGCTTGAGGATTCCCATTGAAATCTTTGACAATAACCATACGTGATGCTCCGTTTAGTCATACCGGCCGCACATTATCAAATCATAATTCTGAATATCATGAATAAATCAAATTTATAAAAGAGCAACCAACTAAATTTGACTTATGAATAAGCTAAACGAACGGATCAGTGTATACACAGGAAAAAATGTGTGATTCCAAGAATGGGTATATTATGTATTATCCGGTTAGGAAAGTGCTACAAAATCCAACATTGGGTTCAAATTTTCTGATAAATTTGAACTCAATGTTGGGTTTTGTAACACTTTCCCAACGATAATCCAAAATAAAACCATTCTGGGAATCACATTTTTTTTCCTGTGTGAACACGGGCTGTGCGAAGTTGAAGGGAGTCCCCTTTTCTCTCTCCTTCTCCCGTATAAGTTGCCATGTGACTATTCTTTTGCCAACAATACACATGTGTAAAATTGTGCATTTAAAAAACTTTAATGTAAATTACGTTATTTAAAGCCTGATTTCTATGTAATTGCAAACGATCAAGTTTTTTTATCCTACGACCGTTTTTTAACGATTTCGATCCCGATCATATGGATCGAGAACGGTCGTAGGATTGAAAAACGGTGGTTTCCCTATAATTGATTTTTTCTGGATGGCTTGCGACCGTTCTTGACCGTTCTCGATTATATGGAAACAAGGCTTCACGTGGTAGCTACAGTTAGCGTTAAGCTGGTTTGCAGATCGTCCACGAAGGCGTAACATTTTGTTCAAACCGAAGAACATCAGCAATGTAGAAGTGGATCATTTTGCTCACCTGGTTGACATCCAATGTAAGGGAATCCGGAATTCAGCTTTTTTTAAAGTGTATTCCTTTACTTTGGATCCGTAATCCGAACCATACTTCAGAATCCGGACTCTTAAGATCCGGAATCCTTGGGATCCGGATCATATTGAGCCATGGGATCGGAACTCTTGCTCTATGGATTCCATTACATAGAGCCACCATGAATTGTTCAAATACGAATGAGTATATTGAAACAATCAGATTATACTGTCTGTTCACATCATATCTCAACTCACCCAACTGCATTCTTGCCTTCATCAGGGTATAATAACCAATGAACTGTATATGAGGTGGGTGACACATATAGTACTACGAGTAGAGAACTATCATAATTGCCTGTCCCTCTGCCTTCTGAACTTATCCTTGATTCGACATCGATTGCTAGTTGCTGGTATGGGCGACCTTGATAATTGTGAAAATAAAGAAATATACATATAATTTGATTGTAATTACAATACTTTTAAGTATTAAAATGTTTTGTCTTGTTACAAAAATTTCCCCGAGCAGATTATAGAGTACACGCACTAAAAGTATGCAAGAGTTGTGACTATGTAGTGGTAAATAGCACTAACTAAACAAAAGAAATCGATAGAATTAGCATAAAATAGCACTTTTTAGTGTAGCTACTGTAGCTAGTATAATAAATTATTGTACCGTATTCAATTCGTTGGAATGCTATATGCTTACTCCACCTTTTGCTCGCCGTCGAGCGGACATGACTAAATCCGGTATTTGCTATACTTGGAACTTTTCTTTGCTATTTGCACTGCGGTTCTGTTTCCCTTCCATTTTCCAAACTTCATTTTTTTTGCCTTCATTTACGCAGACTTCAGAAAACAGATATATGAGGTGATCACAGTTATAATCTATGAGAAAGAACAAATAGAATAGTAAGTTTTACTAAAGTAGTGATTCAAACAAAGTACTATTACCTAGAGAAAACTTTGTTATTCTTCTTAGTTTGTATGAGGTCAGTGTCAATTCTATCATTATAGTATTTACCATGGAATGTGTGTACAGTTACCAGCGTCACAATCAGATTCTTTACGCCATTGTGTATTTCGGTTAACATTTCCGCGAGAAATGGTGCAAAAACTCTAGATCTTTTCCTTGCAACTATATAGAAATGCTTTAAGAACTGATGAACACTTGCCAACTCGCAGTTCAGTGATGTAATGTAATAATAGTGATATTCTGCTATACACTCTGACAAAACATCGCAAACGATGCTTTCAACATTTCATCTACTTTTCGATCGTTGACAAGAGAACAAATGATCATGATCAGCTATTTGAAGCTATGCAATACTATCCTTGAATCCGATTGGTTGTGAGCACTCTTCCAATTGATTTTGGCGCGCAGTATGAGCGGTCTTAATTTTATTGCGCGTTTTCATGCACAGACTACGCGCAATAAATTTGAAATACATCCATCGGATCCATAAATATCGTTATGTCAAAAAGCCATTTAACTAGTGCATAAGAAGAACCGTAGTATATTGTGATTTTTGTTTTGATAAAACTAATAAGATCAAAAAATGATTTCAGTAGAAATCATCTCATATCATCTACCCAAACTTTTGTATATATGAACAAAGTGTTTGCTAATGATTACTAGAAGAGTAAAAACTTTGAAAGAATTAGCAAAAATAGGCCGTAATTGTGAAATTAAAAAAAGTATTATGGCTGAAATTGACAAAGAGAAGTCTTCAGCTTTAGTGTTATGCAATGTGTATTCCGAACTTGATAATTCAATTGTTAGAATAATCCAGTTCTTAGGTTTGTACACGTTAGTTTTCTTACCGACTGTAATGATATACTTGACCAAAAAATCTTCGATTCTGATTGGTCGAGAACAGTGCTGTTCGGACCACGCATAACACCAGTCTCAAGGTATTTAAGGACTGGGTCAACAGCCTAAAAACAAAAAAAGCTACTTAACCAAATTGTAAGTGATTGGATGAATACAAATGCATGAAACTTTACACATTAATTGGAAACCATTGTATAAGGATCCTTAACACACATTTAGAGTTAAAAGTGGTCACGTGACCTTGTGACGTCATTGAAACTTTGAAAAAACTTTAAAAAAATATCCGCCAAAACGTTTTGAAGCCCTGCAAAAGTTAGATATCAGAAATTGTTTAGTTTCTAAAGGTGTTTCGAGATTTGTATAGACAATATGACTTTCATTTTAATTTCCAGAGTTATTTGACATTTCTTGTCAAAATAGGCCACGTGACAAATTTGTTTTGTTAATATCTACTCGGAAGTAACGAAATTTTCAGGTATCTATACAAATCTTGATACACCTTCATAAACTAAACACTTTGTGATGTTCAACTTTTGCGGTCCTTCAAAACCCTTTGGCGGAGAATTTTTTTCGTTTTTTCGCAGTTTTAATGACGTCACAAGGTCACGTGATCACTTTTAACTCTAAATGTGTGTTAAGGATCCTTATACAATAGTTTCCTATTAATGTGCAAAGTTTCATGCATTTGTATTCATCCAATCACTTACAATTTGATTAAGTAGCTTTTTTGCTTTTAGGCTGTTGACCCAGTCCTTAAATACCTTGAGAGTGCAGAAAGCTGAAGTACCAGTCAGTAAAACAATTTATAATACCAGTGCAAATTACAACAACATAGGGCGACCCTACAAGATTTTGGAAATGTGTCTAGAGAATTATTTTAATTTTCTGCACATTTCTAGTTGCAACTCAAAATGTTTGAAATTTTACGAAACTACCCAAGAAATTTGCAAAAATGAGGCCCGCGCCCAATCGTTCGAATTTGAATTAAATTTTCAACCAAAAGATTTTGAAAATCGGCAAAATGATTGAAAGATTTAAATTGCATACGCAAATTGAAAAACTTAACAAACTCTTGCAAATTGAACTCGGAAGCCATTCGTTGAAAAAGCAAAATCCAGTTAACAAATGCGCCCCAGTCATTTTAAAATGTTGTTGGATTTTACTGCTAAATTCTCGGGGCTAGATATCGTTTGCGCATGTTTCGATAACAGATCTAATGTACTCCCTTTCCCTTATTGCGCCGCCACTATTTCTTTGGATGTAACGTAAGTGCTTGTGCTTTGTTCAGTTCGTTCCTTTTTGCCAGGTCAGATTACAACTTGTCAACATCTATCAATATTATATCCAGTTTATCTATAATTGATTTTTAATTAAAATGTCCGATCAATAAAGAGCATAGTCGACTGTGGAACGAGTTGTAGTTAGCACGTTCGCTCAAAATACGATTTGCGGTTGTGTGTGTGGGGAGAAGGAGAACGAGGTCGTGCATGACTATCTGTATTATTTAATTTGGCTGAAAGGTAAATAAGTTAGGGACGGACCATTAGATATTTGAGGGAAGGGGTTGGGCAAATGCCAAAAAAATATCGACCAAAGCATTAAACAGAGGTAAAAAAATCGTACATGGCAGATGTGCCAATAAAAAAAACATCGCGCAGAGAGGAAGAAAATATCCTGCACAACAATCATATGTGAAAAAAATATCCTGCAAAAAAATATTGCCCAACCCACCCCCCCCCCCTCCCAAATATCTAATGGTCCGTCCCTTAATGACTTAAATTCATCAGTAAATAAAAAGATTGTGAATAAATATCATAGTAATAATAATCGTATAAATAAAGCTAAGAGATCAACTATATTTGTGCATGAAATGGCGATCAATCAAATTATAAAATTGCACATATATAGCGTGCATTCGCGTGAGATACTGCAGAATGAATTTATCTGAAACCTGTCTGATCAGGCGGCATATTTTGATGAAGCCGGGATAGTATTTAAGTTTAATTTAAGTTTTCGTTACATTAGATTTAATGTGTGTAAAAAACCTCCAAAATTATTGAAAGGAATGACTCGTTAGCAGCTGCGCTCTGTTCGCAATAGGCTAATTGCAATATTTCATTATGACGTCACATCAAAAAAATCTTTTGTTTAAACGCTAAGAATGATGGTTGCCAGAGAAGATACAGCAAGTATAAATTATTGAAAAATAGGCAAAAAGACCGGTTATAAGAAAGGAACACATTCTTTGTTCAAGTATAATACAAAATGCACCAAACTATTTGTCTCGAATTGAGTCTATTCTTATTCATATAAACAAACCATGACGTCATAGTGAAATAGGACAATTTGATCTGCACACAATTATATGTCTCTCAAAAATCTTTATCAAGTGGGGCAACGTACGGGCAATACGATCGTGTAATAGACAAGTTGCATAAAAAAGACTCGCTTGCAAATAGAAATTAAAAATGAAAATTTAGCGCTTGCAGTCCTTGATATGAGAAACCGCACCCAGGAACTTTAGACCTTAGTTTGGCTACTCTTGACGATCTCTGTGTAGGTTGAACGAACGATTGATGGGAAAGTTGGCGCAGTGACGGAATTGAGAGTACACCTGATTACAGTTTGGAATATTAGTTCAATCTCTTTCACTTTTGACAAACATTTTTGAACAAAATGAGTTAAATTAGTAGGAGAAATAGAGATGAAGTCGATCTAGTACTCCAAAATGCTAAGGGTATCCTGAAGTCTAACTACACGTCCTCCATCTTGCAAAAAGTTTGTCAAACACTGAATCACAACTATTATAACCCAATGTTGACAATATCGTTGCGTGTTTTCACTAGAGGAACTGTTAATCTCATGTAGTGTTTCATGTAGTGCTCACTATAGCATACCATCAGCATCACAGAGTGTTCTCTTTGTTACCATTTGGTATTAAAAGCCACGCGATCGTAAACATTCATAAAACAGGCTGGAGAGCTATTAAGAATCTACTTCTACTATGTGAGCTATTGCAATTTTCCCGATAAATCATTAAAACTGTATATACATAAAATGTGTTGATAATCACGCACATTATGTCCCTGGACAAATCTAGCAATCTAGTATCTTTGGTAAATACAGCAGAGTGTTTTAATAAGAGCTAGCTCGTATATGTTCTAGAATGTTTTTTAGAATGCTTAATTTATTCTAATCTTTTAAAATTGTTATTTTTTTGACATTTTAAACCGTTGTTTGTACCGCTTTACGGTACTAAGCCTATCGAACAGTACAGGACACAACATGTTCGTCTATAACCTTGACTTTAAATCAAACACACCTATTATCAACACCAAAAAAGGGTTAAAAGTGAAAAAAAAACTGTGTTCCACGCAACGTGGTCGTGTGCCAATGCTTCAAGTGCGTCACGCCCAGGCGAGCGTAAAAACTAATTTTACCGCCATTTGTCTACCCGGGAAAATTATCCTTATTAACATAAATACAATTTGATAATCACGTTAAGCAGTAGAGCGAAAATAAAAAGATTTACTCATTATTCATCCATAAAAACAGCTCATATAAGTATATTGTTGATTTTGCTTGCCGTTATTCTTGGTAAGTATTGACATACATCTGAAAATAGTATTATGATTTGTTAAACGAATTTCCAATGAAAAATTATGGAATTCACAAGCATTAATAACATTAGTGTACAAAAGTAAACACTCCATCATAAACCTTTGATGTAAATGTTTACAAAAGTCAAACAGCATCATGTGAGTGTTAAGACAATTCATATCTAGGTGCAGTGTTAGTTAAAAGACATTTAAATGCAGAGGAAATGCCTACGCTGCGAAAGGGCATCGCCCTTAATTACTGTAAGGGACCATTTTGTAAACTTGACAATTTTTAACAACAAAACTAAGCGTTTTAGTTTGGTGGATCAGAGCAAGGGAGCATCTCATTTGTCTCTTTTGAACATATTAGGCCTACTGTTGAATAGTGTTCTGTCTTAAATTAAGTCCCTCAGTGCAGTTTACTTATATGCGGAGCCAGTCGCCAATCAACAATTTCAATTCAGTACGAACTGAACTGAGGGAGGTGTTATAAAATAGGAACCGGTTAGTGGCATTGCCGTACGTATTACTGAAAATTGCACGCCGAACTACAAATATTGAGTACTAAATAAAAACTGATAGATCATAGATCAAAATTGGGCGTAAATAATCACAATGCAGCCTCAACGACAATAAGACACGAAGTAATTAAAAAAAAAGGCCTGAAAAATTACTTAATGCTCGAAACAAAACTGATTCAGGTATGTATAGTTTATTAGTCACAATTGTCATGCTAGACACTGATGTAGAAGTGCTGACATTCTAATATGTACCGTTAAACGGTTAGTTGCGTATTGGTAATAAAAGGGAGCACGTAATTTTTGGTTGAGTTTCAACCGTGAAATAATAGACAATGTGCACATCACCCAGTATGTGTTGATGCGAAATATAAAGTAAGAAAGATCCCAGTGGAACCCTTCATCGGGGTCTTTTACTGTGAATCACTAAAGTGAGGCACGCACTTTTTAGAAGGAATGAATACAAGGAATGCAATATAGAACAGAATGGAAGTCCTTTCATGTACGCGTCAATAAAAAGCTATTCCCATACAGTGTGGTTTTCAAAAACCCGCGAAACGAAGTGTAATACTGTAACCAAAGTTTAATGGTGTAGTAAAATGTAATGCGCTGAGAAGACAAAGAAATTCAAAGGAAAATGTGGACAGCAGCGCATAATAAGTTCAATAAACTATGTATTTCACGGTTTTTTTAATGACTCTATTGAGAACAGTTAAAAGCTTCTTTCACATGAACGAGAAAACATCCTTGATTTCAACGACAACTCAAGTATCAAACAACAGAAATCCAAGTTTTTATGACAAAAATTGGACGTGAAACTCGAAGGTCAACATTCAATCTTTTGCATATATTTAAATTGTTGAATTTTAAAGTGTTAAATGTATGGCGTGTTTATCCAAATAATTACAGTAATTTCCAGAAAACCTTCAGACTAACTCAGCTCGCAACAGCCTACAGCAATCGGCGTAAAATCACACGACACAACTCATACAAGTATGACGCGAGCAGATTGCATGCGAGCAATGGTTGTAGGCAAAAATCGCACCGTCTAATTCGGCCTTAATGTTCAAACCGTCAGTAAAATCTTTCAAAACCTTGTTAATTTGTCATAATTCTCTTGTTAAAAAAGACTACGTTTTGCGATCAATATCAGACAAAAGTGTTTTGGAGTAAAACTCATTTTCAATCATGAAATTTGAAATTATTTTAGTGAAACAATTCAAAATTATTTTGGTAAGTTTTTAGTTTTGAATAACGTGATGTGGCCATATTATCTGGACGCGCAGGTTAAAATTTAAACTGACAACACCAAAAAATTGCATGCAACTTATCTATTAGGATTGATCATTTGAAATTTGAAAGACCCAAGTTTTCAGGTGCGTGCACTGTATTCCTCGTCACTAAGACGTTTAGCGTCATTTTTAGTATTCCAATGAGTTTCATTCAATCACTTGTCTAGGAGATGTATGTTTTCCCCGTCTTTGTTCTGAGTTTTAAATCCCATACAACTTTCGTGTTGCTCGCGACAGTTCTAGGGTAATGTAGACTGAACAGTTTGAATTATATGTTGTCAGCTCGTTGAGCGCAATAGTCTTGATTGCCATTGAGAAACACTTTTGTTGTGATAGTAAAATATATGGTTTATTGGTCGTTTGAGCCAATCAGACCGCGGGAAAAAATATTAGTTTAGTGTACGTGAATTAGTAAAACGAGCAGCGGTTATCTCTCTGTTCATGCGTAAGGTGATTTGCGTTCCACATTTGAAACAATCCTTTCGGATTTGATTAGTTTAATTTCTTGGATTTTCATTTTCGAAAACCGGTTTTTAATTGAATTATATTTTTATTGTATTTTTTACACAACAACAGTCTCCGAACGAAACACTTTTTTTGAGAAACACACCACTGACAGACGCTTGTCTGATTTGCAGCTATAAATTAAAACCGTTTGAGAGGTTAATGAGAACATTTTTGAGAACATCGTTTCTTTCGACAGTTTAAACTTTAGTCTGTATTTGAGATTAATAGGGGTGGAGAAATCATACGATCGAGACTGGTTAAAGATCGTGTAAAACATTGTCTTATATAATAAGCAACACTTGACATTTAACATAACGATTCATTTCAAAACGACGAAACAAGTTTGCATCCAGTAAAAACTTTAACCAAAAGAGGCTATGCCCATCGAGTCATTATTACTTTTCCTTGACCTAAACTAATTGATGCCATGAAGTCTTGGTGTAAAGTGGTACACTCAAGAAGCCTTGTCAAAAGAACCGCAGATTGCAGCATTGCGCATGCCGCCCCTACTTGATTATCGACGGAGACGGGGCCTGTTTATATGAGCCAAGCCAGGGCTGGTTTCTTTTGTGTTCAAGCTATCAGAGCGTAAAAACAAAAGAAATTAGCCCGCGCTTAACCGGGCTGGCTCGCCTCATATAAACAGGCCCTAAACAGATATTGTCTTTAAGGGAACAAAAGGTATCAAACAAATAATTGACTTGCACTAGCAATGACTTTTAAAGGAAAAATTCAGATTTGGCGAAAACTGAGAGATTGCGTTGATTTTTTAATAAAAACATTTAGGCCGCGATTGATTTAAACAACTGCAAGTACGGCTACATGCAGAAAGACATTCATCGGTAAGTACTGCCTTGTGCAATGACGACATTATAGACTGGACAAAAATCATAGCATACACGAAACTGATCATTGACTAGTTTTTTTACGGGTATCATTTAGTTTGTATTGAGGTACATCCGAGTAATAACAAATAAAAGCATAAGACCTAGTATCGAACCTAGTCTAAAATTCAGGTTGTGAGTCTAATTTCATATTTTCAGTGTTCTGAAGTGCATTCATATGAAAGAAAACATCGCCAACGACAAAAAAATGTTTATTTTTCGAGTTTTGTGTTTTAGCACTTTGCTATTTTTTTAATAACTTGTAGGTTTAATAATATGTTTTTTTGCATCATTATTTCAATAGAAAAGTATTGCTATCTCATAAACGAAAATTTAAAAAAGCACTTTTGTAGATTATTATGTGTGCTGCAGCATAACTAAGGATTTTATCCGTGATTATTCGTAGTTGAAACAAAACGTAAGATACGAGAACGGTAATGAAACTGTTATATATAAAATAGACATTCATTTACCAAGCCATTTTAGCAGAGCAATTCGGCTTCTGGCATTCTCTTGGACAACGTATTTTATAAATGAAACAAGATAATTCCAATGTAATCCCAGGATTTCGCTGTAATATCAGATCTATTTGAAAAGTTATTGATATTCTCTTGATTTTATCAATGACATACCAAATTTGTGATGTGCTGATTTGCTGTTTGATCGATAGTTCAAATCCCAGTACCTGCAAGATTCCTTGTATTCTCTAATTTTCACAGTTAATTGGACACACACATATAGAGCGATTTCCAATAGAGCGAATTCGTGTAACGCTATTTTAAATATGCAAATAGGAGTATGAATCAATAAGTTTGAATGCCTTAGAATAAACTGCACACAACACAATTTGCCAATTAACTCCCTGCGCACAAAAATACTGTTGCCCAATGCCAATACTTGTTAGAGCCTGTGCTGAATGGGAGAAACACGTATCGATTTTTAATTTGCAAAGAACTCTGTCCTATCCAAACTTAAGTTTGTTTGTTTTTATTTTCTCTCTTCACCATTTGGTTGCCGGTATTCACAAAATAAAAGTGTGACATTGTAAACTTCTATTCAAATTGTTCCCTGACATCCACATCTAATTCATAACAGTTTAAACCGAGTGGAATACACGAATTCGCTCCATTGATTATCCAGAAAATCCATTCCCTTGTTCTGCTAACATTTATGATTGATACTTTAATAAGATACTTGTAAATTTCCCGGCCGCATTAAAATCGCCGGGACAAGTGTCGAGTGACAGATAACTTCGGTTTACCTCAGGAAGCCCAAGTTTGTTATCTGTGAAATTTAAATAACTTTTGATAACTGCAAATGAGGCCTTTTTTAATATCTACCCTCTCCAATATACATTTTTGAGCAATTTTATATTGAAAAAGAAATGTTTGCTTTTAATGTTTACTTTTAACATTTGAATGATGTAACGGTTGAATGGCATGAAATTCACAAACAATAAACTTCGGCTGCCTGTGTTTTTACAAACGAGACTGGGTCCCCGAAATACCAAAATTTTCAACTTACAAACATCGCTTCCATGTGATCGCTACGATTGTCACGATCGCTGCAAAATTAAAATTGAAAAAAAAAACATTTTTTGTGTTTTTCCTAGAAAAAGCTATATATATAGTTGCGCGCGATACTTCAGCTAAACTATTGTTATTCATGTGCCAACCAGATAGTGATTGGCCGCTATTTCAATAGAGCTTATTGTAGTTCTGGTTGGCACATTAGCATAACAATTTGTTTGTTTGTAAACATGTATCGCTATATATCGCTGGAGAGTGATGACGTCTTTTGGGGGGAGGGACTCCCATTTATCGGAGGACGGGGATTCTCTTCGCATCTTTTAGGGGTCAAAATCGGAGATCTGGTACTTTGTATGGTGTCTTTCACACTTTAAGTTCATAACTTTTAGGGACGTTTTTCCTCCATCACCGATATTCACGAACAAGGTTTTGACCAGCATATTAGCATATCGTAGATACCGAATAAGTTGGTATTTTGTTGAACTTTGGTTGATTTCAGTTATCGAGTTATCGTCAAACCCCGTTTTGAAATGATTAATTAAGCTTGACAGCTTCTTGTACGATTATAGTTGTAAAATGTGTAGATAAATTATGCACCGTTTAGTGACGATAGCGATACTGACGGTCTGGACGTTAGTCCTTTGTCAGAGTAAGATGACTTGTAATATGACGAAGGACTAACGTCCGAAACGTCAGTATCGCTATCGTCACTATACGGTGCATAATTTATCTACACATTTTACTACTGTTTCTCTAAAAACACCGACTCAGTCCAATCTAGTATATATCTCACTAGTTCAACCTCTTGTACGATTAGCTTTACTGTATGTAAGAAAGAAAAGCTTGCGCTTCATCATCGTGGTATGCCATACTATTTCTAGAACGGCCCTTAGTATTTCAGCACAAAGATCGTACGCTTGGGGACCTTGGGAGTTTTCCTGTTAATATATTATACACACCATTTAGTTCAAATGCTTTTAATTCAGTCATTTGTAGACCCCTTCTGATCATATAAACAAAACTAAGATGTATATTATAATTTGATTAATAAGTTTAATACATGCAATCTAACACGATGATATATAGGAATTCGTTCTCTTAGCTGACATTATTTGCAAATTTACTCGCCGGAAGTGTTCAGTTATAACAATGTGTTAATGTTTGTACATTTTTATAAAACAATAACATGACTTTTGGAATGCATAGGTTATGTGTCTTGCTTATGTCATTTATACGATACCTATTAATTAGATCTTATTTTTTACAGATTGTCAAGTCAAAGCAAGTCCTCCAAGGTATTAGTAGTCTCATCTCCCATTGCATAGTTAAACAAGCTGTCACCTACAAATGGTGACAGTGGACTTAGTGAATCGATATCGTCCAGGGGGGAGCTGTTTGTAGAGATGGAATCAGGAGGGGTAGGTAGCGGATATTGTAAGAGTAACGAACGTAGTATGTCATTGTCTTGCTGTGTTTGTTGATTGTCTATGCTGTTGTTGCCATTGTTATTCTCTTGCAATGGAGGGTTCATAATCAAATCCAAGGCAAGTTGTTCAAATGACGTACTCTCTTGACAATCAATTACGTCACCAAACAAATCACCATTGATTGGTTGCTGTTGATCACGTGGTTGTTCATGCGGTTTACTATGCGTGATATCAAACTGAGGCCCATTCCCCAAACTAAATGGCTCCTCCATAGGGAACCCATGTTGTAAAGGACTGAATGAACCAGAATCCCATGACATATCCATGTTAATAGCTTGTTGCACGATATCTTCAGCAATTGAACTGGTTTGCTTGCTTTGATAAATATCATGTAAAACATCTGAAGAAACTTCTTGCACGGGCATTACAGAATCGTAGATAGTATTTCTGTAAATCCAGTTGACTTGAGGAGGTTTTTGTGATCCGCATAAATAAAGAAGGATTTCCTGAAAACAACATAAAAAGAAAATGTAAAAGAATATACGTAAGTGCAGTTCAAATGCTATGCTCAATGCCCACGTGAAGTCGTTCATCTACAAGAAAAACCTCTAACCAATTTCTCTTACCTGTTTGGGAAGGGGTACCTCAAGGATCGTTCCTGGGTCTGCTTGGATGATGATGATGGATTGCTCATCAAACTCATCGATAGCTTCAATATCACTGACCGTTACGTACGCATTTTTATGGCAAGTTAGGGTAAAAACAAACAAAGATTAATGGCCAAACACCCAAACACCAAACCGAACAAACCAACCAATCAGCCAACCAACCAATCATTCAACCAACCAACCAGCCACCAAAACAATCAACCAATCAACCAACCAGCCAACCAACTATTCAACCAGCCAACAAACCAACCAGTCAACCAACCAGTCACCAAAACAACCATCCAACCAACCAACCATCCAACCAACCAACCAACCAACCATCCATCCAACCAACCAAGCAACCAACCAACCAACCAACCAACCAACCAGCCAACCAGCCAACCAACCAACCAAACAACCAACCAGACAGAGAGACAGACAGACAAAACCAAACAACTACTCATCAAACCAACAGATACAAATATCATTTTTTTACGACAGACATTTAAAACTGAATTGATTGAAAGGATATTTTGACATAGCGGTATCTCTCGTTATCAGCTGAAGTTCTTGTCGACATTTTTCGATGTAGTTATCAAGTTTCTTTTCTTCATCTTGCAGTGTTTCGATCTCCTTACGACGTTTTTGTAAGAATTCATGGTTATTTTGCAGTTTGGAGTCTCGCTTGCCAGCCTCCCTATCAAAAATAGATCAAACGTACGTGCTCCTATCACATCCAATCAGTTGAATTGCAGAAGGACAGACAAACAAATAGACAGACAAACAGACAGGACAGACGTTTAGACGCAAAGACGGAAAGAGGCACAGACGGTCAGACGCACAGACAGTAAGACGCACAGATGGTCAGACCACAGTCAACCCAGGCAATCTCTCTGTATTCTTTTCAAAATGGCGGTTCATTGGAAGTACGCGAGTTCGAGTCCAACGAACTTGATTTTTAAACCATATTTTTAGTAATAGTAATATATTTCTAGTAATATATGTAATAAAGGGGAAAATACAAATCGTGAATGAAAAAATGCAATTCATAGAAAAATAAAAAGTAAAATTAGTACGAAATATGGTTTCAAAATCAAGTGATCAGAAGAGAATTTTTTTCAAGTCTCCCAACGTTGGACTCGAACTTGCGTACTTCCAATAAACCACCATTTTGAAAAGAAGACAAGTAGATTGCCTGGTCTGCCTGTCCATTCAGATGCACAGACGAAGAACAAACAGAGAGAAACAAACAGACAGACAAAATGAAAGGCTAATATGGCGAGAAAGTAAAAGTCAGATAACAATTTCAACAATTTCAGCCTGATATTCTATAAATAACTCATATTTTTATCGTGGTGGGCAGTTCAGTTATATTTCATTGCAATTACCCGATTTTATATGCCGCGAGTGTCTGGGGATAGTTTTCATTACATTAAGCCAAACTACACAAGGGTCATCGACTATGATAACATAAAATGTTTCAAAATCACCAAGTTAGAAGTGTTGATACTAGGTCAGAGTAATGCATGCATGAAATCACGGAAATTTTGTTCAGTTGAGCTGTTCCAATGCATTTTTTTTATTATTTAAACATATTTTATCCTCTACATTTTCTCCAAGACCTTGCAGCTCATCTTGGGAGATTATACAGTTTCTTAACGAGGTTTATATGGAGAAGGACAAAAAGAAAGAAAATACAATTTAAATTACAATTACAATAAAATACAATTAAGGTTTAGGATTACAAATACAAAAAAATACAATTGAATACCAATGCATTTCTTAGCGCTGATACTCTGGATATATGAGTCGTCTAGGGTCTAGCTATCTAAGACCCTTTTGATGTCCATCTTTTCCATTTTTTAAACTTTTCTTTCTTTAGAAGTTAATGTTTCTTAATTAGAAAAATGCTTAGACCCTTTTCAAATCTTCTCGACTTAGATTCGTACTTGTGTCTCAACGTGCAAATCGTATAGCTAACCATATAGACCTAACCCACGACGGTCCACTGGCCATATCTCATAATTCAATATGTGCTTTGCATGATGACGTAATATACTACCGGTACCAATTTCTTTTGTATCGCAATTAGTGCAATTTGTTTTACTAATATCCACAGAGATTTAAAATTTAAATTTGAAAGAAAATTCTTGGTAGCAAAATTGGATAATTTTCTAAGATCCCTCGATAAGTAAAGCGTAACTAGTAATCTATGCCCAGGGTAAGAAGTAATTGGTGATTTTAAAAACAAGGATATTGAAAATCTGACAATCTTTTATATAACTCTCAGAAACAAAGTTGTTTACGTTTTTGTATGTGTAGGCCTAGATTGGCTTTGCTTTTGGGGCTAACATATCTACATCCATATGTTTAAATACTCGCACTCGTTTTTGAACTTTTACATAAAGAAAAAAACATTATGCAAATTCGATATGTCAATGAATCGATACTGCTAATTATAAAGAAAACCCAGAATCCACTCAAAATTTGCTTTTGTTATTCCCGAGAGTTCTGGAATCCAGAACCTTGGTATCCGGCATCCGAACCCTTGACGGAGCCTTTACATCGGGCTATGCTAATACTAAACGGCAAATTTTTAAGTAAACAGTTACAGCCAAATTCGTTGCATAGCGACCCGCCGTTGCAGGACCTTGTTTTGATTTTAAAGTTTGTCGTCACTATTGAAGTGTCAATCAATTTCATAGGGCGGATCTTGCTCTAACATGTTATGTGAGTTGGAATAAACTCATCTGAATTAAATTGATTGACAATTTAGAAAAGACCAAATCAAAACAAAATTTTCTAAATGACGAGTCGCGATACAATGAATTTTATTGTAAATTTGTGTTTTGTACTTTTGGAATTGCATTTTGTTTGCAAATTAGTTTGAATTTCCTTATTGTCATTTGATTCGCTAGTTTTTTGTTTTTGTTTTTTTTGTTTTTTTTGTTTTTTTTGTCAAAACATTGATAGTCAGAATATTTGTTTCTGTGTTGAAATATAAAAACAAAAACAACTTCCAGTGAGGAATAAAGAGGTCACAACGGAAAAACGTTTTTTTCTTTTTCTGCTCAGTATCTACTCCACACACATTAGTATTACAGTTGCGCCAAATTACAAAGAAGGCCAAATAACAGTTTAATTGAAAATTAGTCAAATATCAGTTTAATTATATTTAAAATCGGCTAACAATTATCATTATAATTTTTATTGTAATTGTAATAATCAGTGCAAATGTTATATTTCATGCAATTTGAGAATTTGTGAGTAATGATATAGTTCTGATCAAGATTAGGTTTGCAATGAGGTTTTCAAGCGTTTCGCTCAGCTGCGATAGGGTCATCATGGCAGGTCATGACATAGAGAGGGTAATTGATAAATATATCAAGTGTTTTATCCAAGAGCTGCATATATCAATCTATATTAAAACAATTGGAAAGCGTTAATCCTGGAATTATAAAAACTAAAACGTTAACAGTACTAACACTTTACCCATGCCACTATAAATCGTCCCATGCACCTGGATCACGAAATCACTGTATCACATATCTCACGTGTTGTAAAAGTTGCATAACAGGTTCAACAAATGAGCATTTTTAGTCATAATGTGACTGAATCAACTTGGCGTGGTGTGTTCAAGGGCTAATTTGACATTTTCTAAATTTAGAGTAAGCTACGAATTGACTAGCTACTAGTTTCGTGATTAGTCAAGAACTTCAACTTAGCCTATATCAACATTTTAACTTATCAATACTGATCAAAGGGCATACAAAATGCAAGACTGTGCAATATCGTTGTCTTTGAATGTATACTCTTCAGTTGCCAAAGATGTCAAATTTGGAAAAATTACTAAGAAATGTATGTTTGGCCATGTTTGGCGGTATAGCCCTTTCTTCCAAATATACATTTTTTGACATTTCAGCCATATTCAAATGTCTGACAGTTTTATACTATTTTTAATACTATTTTACAATGGTATTTCGCTCTCTTATATGTTTTTGTGTGCTCTTTTCTATCATGAGGTTAAAATGCTGATTGACGCTAATTACTACTATCAATAACCTATTGCCCATTGAACTTGTAGTAGGAAACTCAAAGTTTAGAAAATGGACAATAATTAAATTGAAAGTTAGGCGTATTTTAATGTCTTACTGACCTCCATCTAATTAGGTTCCTTGCAATCTTTTCCACCAATCCAATACCTTCCAGTATATTAGTAATATCGTAAATTCGTCTTTTCTGCACTGCTAAGTGTTCAGCAGCTTCATTCAAATCAATTGGTTTACTTGGAGCCTTACGTAGTACATCAACAAACTTTTTTGTTAAAAGACCCAATGATGTATCATTACGAGTCTTGTCAAGGATCTCCCTGAGCAGGGCTGGCGTCCAGTTAACATTCATGGCTCATCAGTAGTAGATCACAGTGTCAGTGATATGATAGCTGAAGACCGATAGTCTTCCACTTTTAAGTTGCACCAATCACAATAAGCACCGTTCAAGACTGCCAGTCACACTTAATCATTGGCTATAATCATATAGTTACAATAAATCAGACGATTATCAGGCTACAGTTCATGATTAAAGTACCACAATACTACAGCACTTTTGATATAAGTGTCCAATAGTAATCCCACTACTATAGCTATAAAGTGCATGAGCTAGAACCGCTCCACAACAAACTAACATACTGCCTATAAACAAACAATACGCACTTTACTACTATGTCCGGCTCTGTTGTTGATTAAACAAACACGAATTGGTTGCATAAGGTCACAGTGAAGTGCAATGAAATGCCGGGAAAATCAGTCTGACGTGCGATTAGGGCCCGCGCTTTTGTTAATGAATTCCGATCAATTGATGGCAGAAAATTTAAAGAAAATAGTATAAAATGAATTTCACAGATGTGTAAATCTTTATATAACTACTTGGGAAAAAAACTTAAAATGAAAATACCTTTTCTTCATAAAAAAAAAGATTCTAAAAGCGCATTATCTGAAAGTCGCATTGGCATAATAATTACTGAGAAATAATCAAAGCTATTTGACGAAATTTATACCTTGAGATAATTATGGAATATACGATGAAAGTCGCGAAGAAGTGTCAGGATGATAAACATTAGTACATGCAAAGTCTTATGCAAACAGATGAGGTGAAAAAATTACTTGGGATATGACAAAAAAATGTGTTGATTTCCCCTCCCACAATGACAAATATAAACTATACTTAGTAAACTAATATGCACTTGACCGTGTTGGTCAAACATAACTTTGGTCACATAACATAAAAACGTGATGAAGAAATGACGCATTTCATGTCATGTTCATCCGTTCAAGAGTTGCGACAATATATCAACTCCTCTTTGAAAAATGAACAAGAAAATAACAAATGCTACAACTAGAATGATCCCAGCTGTTTAATATTACCGCAATTTCCTACATTTTGCTGGAGATTTGACTGAGCCCTGTCAATGGGATACCCTGGGATAAGGCTGCCCCCGGCAGGGTTTCTTTTGTTGTGAACCAGGGAGGGCGATTATCAGCTGATAGATTATAAGCCTCTCTAATATGCAGTACATCTGCCGAGGATCGTTGACGCACCCTACGCGTACATTCGCTTGCTGGGTTGCGACATGAACCATTTTTTAGTAGTAATTAACGATATTTAGAATAAAAACGCTGAAAGATGACGTTTCGATGCGTAAATCGGTGTATGAAATGAAGTAAAGAATAAGAGAACACTATCAATTGTTCTTTTTTTATTACTAGCTATAAACTCTGAAAGTGTTGAAGGATTTCTCAACATTCAACAACCGATCTGAGCTTGCTTTCAAAAAAAGTAGAATTTAGTTTGTAACAATTTAATGCGTGCAATTTTATTATTGAGTTCAGTCAATTTCTCAGTTGTAATAGTATCCTTTTTCCCCGGGGGGTACTCCCTTCAGATCTGGGTAGGGGTGTTCCGCTGGGATCTTGCAGGGGTTACCCTGTTTATGACAAAAAATACCTAACTTCTATACCCTGTTTATGACAAATTGCAATTGTTTACAAACATTATATGATTTGTATATGATTTGTCACGACAAGCTTAAGCTAAGAAAAAAATGAATTTTGTCGCCTTGAAGGCGACAAAATGCACAGTAGGAGTCGTAACATAATCGTGGTTTGTGGTTCTTTGTCATTCAACAATGGCAATTACTCTCCTGTATAACTCTATGCTATAAGGACTGCTTTTTGGATATAATTCATCAAGCTATTACTATTAAGTTCTTTAACATTTATTTAGTAATCTTAAAATCGTACTAAAAATAATACCCCAGGTAATCAATAACTGATTACGTGATCATCATGCTGGTCCTGGGCAATGTCTTGTCATATATTGAAGCTAGTTAATAAAGTTAAAATCTTACGGGGTCACAATAGATGTTGTACCCTGCGCGCGGATTTCAAAGTTGACTAGTTGCTCGACGGTGATTAGCTATGGCTACGTACTCGTGTATGATAGTATGATCCTCACTAAAGTTATCTCGAGCTCTCTCGATAGCGGGAAGCACTAGCATGTTCTTAATACCAGTATCTGTGCTACACCTAAAAATTTAGCGAGGAAATCAAGCAAGGGAGAGCAGCAAGTCTTTACCACGAAAATGGCGCCAAATTCTATCACAAAGAAAACAAAACGGTTATTTGGGATCAAGATGTTCTGGATACTAGCTGCAAATGAATGGAATATTTTACCATGGAATATTTTACCAGATAAGTTAAAATCTCAATGAATGACTGTTAACAGACGAAAAAATATTTGAAGGAATGAATCATTATAGACGAATCAAATTGATAATATTGTACTAATTTCATATTTTCTTTTTCTTTCTTTTTGTGATTTATTATTTTATTATAATTTTTTATTCGAGTGTTGATTTTGCTATATATCTATTTTGAATTAGTTTTTTTGTTGAGATTAAATAATTATTGTTGAAACGATAACATTGCTTTGAATAACAACTTAATCTATAAATTAACACGACTTTGCTTTTCTCTTTTCTTTTCTTTTACGTTTCAACTGCTTTTAAGGTGGCTCGCCCGAAAGCAGCGCAGCAGAAGTTACTAGGTGGCTCGCCCGTAAATCTGCTCTTGAAATGATAACATTCTGCTTTAAATAATAACTTAATCGATAAACTAACACGATGTTGCTTCTCTCTTTTCTTTCCTTTTAAGTTTCAACTGCTTTTAAGGTGGCTCGCCCGAAAGCAGAGCAGCAGAAGTTACTAGGTGGCTCGCCCGTAAATCTGCTCTTGAAATGATAACATTCTGCTTTAAATAATAACTTAATCTACAAACTAACACGATGTTGCTTCTCTCTTTTCTTTTCTTTTAAGTTTCAACTGCTTTTAAGGTGGCTCGCCCGAAAGCAGAGCAGCAGAAGTTACTAGGTGGCTCGCCCGTAAATCTGCTCTTGAAACGATAACATTCTTCTTTGAATAATAACTTAATCTATAAATTAACACGGCTTCAATTTGCTTTGTAAGATACAAAGCACAAAATTGCGCAAATCGTATCATAAATGTTGTTAGTAAACTGAATGTACCTAACTAAAACAATGACAAAATATGTCCATTAGAACATTGTTCATCGCTGTACATGTATTGATTAGGGCTATAAACTATATTATTAACTATAACTATTGAATTCAAGTGCAATTAGCTGTTAAGCTAGAAAGCCGTTTTCATTAAATGAGTTACGGCTGCGTTCATCGTTGCGGTTACGATATCACTTCAATACTATGGTCTACAATCGTTTTACTATAGCTTGCTAGCTTGTAAATGAATTGCATCTAATTATGAACATCGTTTATTTACGAAATTAATGAAATAATGTACACAGTTTTTTGGCATTTTTTTTTAATTTAATACGTTTTAGTATAGTTTTACGAAGTTTAAACACTTCTTTCCATTTAAATGTACTTTCTTTAATTTCTTATCATACATTTAGAAATATTTTATTTCAAATTTATGTTTATCTTTTTAGACATGTTTCCGTTCTTAGTTAAGTAGCGATGATAGCTGTGTCATGACACATGGCTTCCACAAGGTGACCTAATCCTGGAATTATTAACACTTTTTACGGATCCCTGCTTAGAACTTTTCTCTTGGCTTAAGCTTCTCGTGAAATATAACAATTCAGACGCTCGTGCTGTTCTTATCTTTTTGTGAAGTCAACGATCTTATTTCTGTCAATTTCCTGAATGCAAAATAATTTTTCTCATTTTTTGGGTCCTGAGTATGACTGGAAGTTAGGTTTAAATCGGAAATAGAGTAGAATTGGATACCCTGTTCATGACACCAAGGTAGAAAAACCATACCCTGTTCAGCGGATCATCCCCGTATAGTCGATATAGGGTAGTATCCCCCCCAGGCCTTTTTCTACATCATATAGGGAGAACATTTGGCCATTTTCTTTAATTTAAACAAATATTGGCCTTAAAAATATGACGGCTCGTCAAAAGGTTTACATCGCGATCTTCGATATGTGGATCGCCCATGTCTGAAGTTTAAAATTAAAGTCTACAAGAATGAACGGTGGAATGAAATGAAAACGACGTTGAATAACGAGCCACTATACGTGTTCATTTGCGTTTGCAAACACATACGCCACGGTCCATCAACACGACAGATAGTTCTAATGGTTGACATTGTTTTCTCTACAGTTCGCGTTCATATCTGAAAAGTTGTTCTCAATCTATGACAAGCGGCATGTCTAAGAGTAGTGAGTAAAATGAATGGCAGAATGAACACAATGAACAGAAGAATGAAAAGTAAAGGAGATAATGAAATTTTAAAATGAAGGAAAAACCTCATAACAAAGGGGTATTAAAGAAATTTAAAGGACAAATGAGCTTCAATCAAATTCTATTAGCCATCTGATCGATACGGATGAATGTTTTGAAAAAATATTTATACGGAGAACACAGGTTGTTTTTCACTCTGCTACTGACACTAAGTTTGAAATGATTGCCTAACATATTTTGAAGTTTTGCCCACTGACTGGATTGAGACACTCGGTCCTGCTTCGCTTGTTACATGTATAAACTAAGTCTTACAACTGAACCAGTACAGTAAAAGGCGCAGCGTGCAACCACAAGATAATTAACAAGTACAAAACAAGATAATCAGCCATCAAACAAAAGAAAAAATTAAGCAGCGTGCACACACCAAATGTGTGCAACAGTTCTAACTATTTAGTAGTAAATAGAATACATTAGAATTAACATAAAATAGCACTATTTAGTGGTATTTATGTTGCACAATTTTAGTGCGTGCACTGCTCTATAAACAGATTAGGATCAGTTCTAACACCGCGGCCCAGAGTTAATTCATTTAATTCATGACATGTGATTCTGATAAAAAGCAGTTGTGAAAAGCAAGATAAAACAACAACAACGACAGCAACAAACAAACAAACGAACAATACCAGGGAGTCATGAATTGATCTAGGTGTCAATGCTTTTGTTTATTTGGATGAACGCAAATACGTTCATACGGTATTTGTAATGAGCCTAGGCATCTCGGCTATATATAACGAGGAATTCCGGGGGGAATAAACGACCGGGGATGCTCGTCCAACTTTAAAAAAATACCCCCTAAAAGATACAGGATGTTTTTCAGTAGTGCGTTTGTTTCTTAGGCAACCCCAAAAAGATACCAAAAAGTAAGGATTTGGCAGGTTTTCTTATTTTTAACGTTAAAACAGACTAAATCACTGATTTTTACCCCTGAAAGATACGACGAACATCACCGGTTGTTTACCCCTGGAGACCCCCCTCCCAAGCTATGGCGAGGACGACAACCACTAGAGAACAACTACCTTAACTTACAAATTGGGGATATCGATTACTCCACAAATATATCGACAAAGCTGTGATGAATATTTTCTGCGTTATAGATAACATTAACGTGAAAAATACCGCAGTTGTGCTCTAATCCTCGGAAACCCAGGCGGTATACTCTGAGTCGCTCGGAACATGTTGCAAATAACCGTTTAACACAAAAACAAATTAACTAGCATGTGAAAGAGCACAAATCTTAATGGTTTTGTTCAGTCATCTATCGTCTTTGTCGTTGTCGGTCATACATCATGAGCTAACTGGTCTGGCATGGGAGCCTTGCAGTGGAAAGCCACAAGGTCTGCAACTTAAACTGTGGACTGAACTTGCTGGCTGTTCTCGTTTGCATTTTCCGGCGTTTTGTACCTCGCCGTCCAATAGGCAAATGAATTGTAAGTTGATCAAATCACATCAATTTTTCCAGTCCATCAGTTTCTATCATTGCATAATCATACAAGTCTATATAAGGTGATAGTGGATCTAGTGAATCAATATCGTCCAGGGGGGAGCTGTTTGTAGAGATGGAATCAGGAGGGGTAGGTAGCGGATATTGTAAGAGTAACGATCGTAGTATGTCATTGTCTTGCTGTGTTTGTGGACTGTTGTTGCTGTTACTGCCATGGTAATATGCTTGCAATGGAGGGTTCATTATCAAATCCAAAGCAAGTTGTTCAAATGACGTACTCTCTTGACAATCAATTACATCATCAAACAAATCACCATTGATTGGATTGTGGTGTTCACGTGTGTGCTTGTGGATGATATCAAACTGAGGTCCGTGCCCCAAACTAAACGGCTCTTCCACAGGGAACCCATGTCGTATAGGACTGAATGAACCAGAATCCCATGACATATCCATGTTAATAGCTTGTTGCACGATATCTTCAGCAAATGAACTGGTTTGCTTGCTTTGATAAATAGCATGTAAAACATCTGAAGAAACTTCTTGCACGGGCATTACAGAATCGTAGATAGTATTTCTGTAAATCCAGTTGACTTGAGGAGGCTTTTGTGAGCCGCGTAAATAAAGAAGGATTTCCTGAAAAGAAATAAACAAGGGATGTCACCCCGTGTGATGATTCAGTGTTAACAACAGCTGGATCTGGTGTCCCGCTGAAGAGAGAACTATCGGGTAATCTCGTCGGGAAATTGCAAAAATACCCCTGAGAGATACCGGACGTAAGTTATGAAGGGTGCGGCAAATACATTGTTTTACACATAAATATACTACACAAAATATCTAAACTATTCAGAATATTTTGATATTCTGAATAGTAGGTGATTCCATAATTTCATCAAAATATAATACAGCTATGTTAATGCATTAGTAATATATAATTTGTATATTAATATATACATTTTGATATTCCGAATAGTATAGCAAGTGATTTCGGATTTCCTTCAAAACATAACGTCCAAGATCGCACGCGTGAACGCTGTTAGACAGTATTGATTTTTTTGTGAGAACAACAAAATTCTGAAGTGCAATCATCTTCTCAACAAACTCTTAATTTTCATCATAAATCTTAAACACATCAAAAATGAAAAAAATGACGAGTTAAAATTATGGAGCTTTAAAAAAAAACGACTTTAAATAACATAATAAACCACGGAAAAATGCGGGGTGGTAACGCGTCACCAGAGAAAAATGCATGAGAGTGGCATGTTCTGAAGTCAATAACATGGATAGCTAAAATCCTTGAGGATCACACCTTTGCCAGAAAAGAACAGAACGAATTTAAAATTACCTGTTTTGGATGGGGTACCTCAAGGACCGTTCCTGGGTCTGCTTGGATGATGATGATGGATTGCTCATCAAACTCATCGATAGCTTCAATATCACTGACCGTTACGTACGCATCTGTAGGGTAAGTTAAGACAAACCAACTATAGCCAAACCAACACAAACCAACCAACCAACAAACAAACAACAAACTGAATCACCGTGTATACTGATGAAACAATCCGATATCATACAATTATAGTGTAACGTAAAAAAAGGATATCTGGCCATATTGGTGTCTCTTGTCATTCCTTGAAGTTCATGTCGACATGTGTCGAGTTGACGATCAAGATTGTTTTCTTCATCTTGCAGTCTTTCTATTTCTTGACAAAGTTCGTGCAAGAGTCCATGGTTACTGCTTTGCATTGTGGAGTTCTGTTGACCGGCTGCCTCCCTATGTTACGATGCAAATGTTTACAAATTTATCAGTATAGTTTTATAAGTGTTCTTAGTTATTGCAAACGTATGTTAAACGTATATTACCATCGTAACCTTGACTGTATAGATCATATGATGTTTGCGCAACTTAGGTATTTAGGTAAACAAGAAAAGAAACTCATGTTAACTATAGATACATAAAGCCTGTCCTGTAGCATTACAAATACACATTCATTCTTTCTTGGTGAGCAAATTGGAGAACTACTCAAATCTATCCAGACAGAACAAACCTAAGTAAGGACAGTGGTCAAGTCTAAGGAATTCCTTCTAACAAACTGCGGCTGCTGAGGGACGCCTTTCTCGCTAGCTTGTTTCTACCGCAAATTGTTGTAATTGTCGCATAGCTTGTAAGTAGCTGTTGTAGGAAACATAATAAAGAGCGACCAGAACAGACGATCCCTGAGTTGGTTACCTTGGTACACATATAAACAACAACGAAACCAAATGTATATCTACTCCAGTAGTAGGCCCTTAACTTCAAAAAGTGGAACTCGTATGAAACTTAGATAATTCAGTATAGTCATACTTAGGCCAATAGTATTTACTGATTTAGGCATAACTGCGCTCCCGTTTTGGTTTCAGTTTCCTTTCTTGTTTATAAATTAACAAATAAACAAACAAACCGGCAAAGTTTCCTTCGTTTTTGTTATTCATTATTTTTTGTTTTGTAACTTGCTGTGAAATTCCCCTGTTTGTGAAATTCAAATAAACGAGTTAAAATAACTCAAACAAGTTGCCCCATTTTACAGGCTACGCCCATCCAGTAATGCTAATTTAATATTCTGTGTACAAATGATGATAAACAGTACAAACGTATTAAAAAAAACAATTTAAACCAGTTCTTTGAATTGTGATACAGATACAGTAGCAGTCTGCGTTTTTGCAGCTATTTTAAGATTTCAGTTCCCAAATTAAGTATTAAAAACACCAGGCCAATAAATTGATTTACACCAGGTGGATCATGCATGAACAACTAATTTGTTTGGTATGATAGTATGTTTAACGGTACGATAAAATAGCATCCAATAGCTTATTTAAGTACAGCACAGTAATGCTTGGCATATCAAAGATTCTACCCTTCTTGAGGATCGTCCACACGATGGATTTGTGCTGCAACTATTGTTAATTTGTGTTAATGGCGAGATTTACGGCAAGGCTATCTATGTACAAATAAGACACAAATGATGGAAAAATATTTTGTGATTAACTTATATGTATATAGTCATGTTTAAAGGTTGCAACTGAAAATATTCTGCGTAAATTCTGAGCTGAGAACTCGTGTGAACGGGTCCTCTTTAGACTTTCGCTGTCGACATCAAGGTTGCAGTCAATTTGCTCCTAGATTTTTCATCTCAGATGCAGTATTGAAAACATTGTTTTTCCTGCTGAGTGATGTTTTTTCTATACATGATATTGGGGTTTATTCACAGTGATACTGTGTCAACACGCGAGCATGCTATCAACATATCCTGTTATATATATGTTATATAACAATGCACTTTCAAGGCATGTGCGCCCGATAGCACAGCTAGTAATACTACACGTCAGATCATTTCGTCGTTTGTGATTTAATTTTGTGATTTAACAAAATATATAACGAGCAGATTTATTGTGTGTTGTTCAATCTGATTGATATTGAAAGAGTAATGCGATGCCTAGTATAGTACCTTATACACTGAAAGTGCTTTATATGCCGAGGGGGAAATGAGGTTGTTTCAATGAAATATGTTTCAATTGTTTCGGGGCTTTCTTCTGTAATATTCTTATTGTATGAGTTATTTAGCTTCTATTATTTTGTTCTTTTCTTTTTCCTTTTTTTAAAAAAAAGGGGCGAGCCGCGGAGTTTGATTTAAGAGAATAACTCAAGTCCTAAGCTATATTTTTTCTGAGTTGACTGACTTGGAACTAGTACTTTCAGGCAAAAATCCCTTCCAATACATGTGATTTTCGAGAAAAAAAAATTGACGCGCATTGATGTAAGTCTAAAGTTTGTAGCAATGAATCAGGTCTAATCGAAGATATTGGCATTCCTTTGCAAATTTAAAACAAAATGCATTTACTATCAGTTCATTTTGGATTGAAAGATATTGTATAATTCAACTGTACGAAATTTACTATATATCAAGATAAAGGAAACATAGCGCAAACCTACATCAATTCTTGAAATGGTTGTCCAGTTGAAATACTGATTTAGCGAATAGCAAAGTCAGTTGCATATCTCATGATTTTTATTTCTTAAGAAATGATGAGTCAAAATGTACAGAATATTTTCATCACATAATCATTATAAACTATAAAATGGGTAGCTTTGTAACAAGAAAACTGAAAACTTGAGATATGCAAATGACATTGCAATTTGCTAAATCATTATTTCAATTGGACAACCTTTTCAAGAATAACTGTATGTTATTTATACTAACAACTGACCTCCATCTAATTAGGTTCCTTGCAATCTTTTCCACCAATCCAATACCTTCCAGTATATTAGTAATATCGTAAATTCGTCTTTTCTGCACTGCTAAGTGTTCAGCAGCTTCATTCAAATCAACTGGTTTACTTGAAGCCTTACGTAGTACATCAACAAACTTTTTTGTTAAAAGACCCAATGAGGTATCATTACGAGTCTTGTCAAGGATCTCCCTGAGCAGGGCTGGCGTCCAGTTAACATCCATGTCTCACCAATTCACATATATACAGATGTACTGAATACTGTCTTGATATAGGACTGTGGTTTCATTGATTCGCCACCATGCAGTTTTGTAGAGTATGGCTCTCACTGATATCATGCTAAGATGATATTGTAGACAAACCTTCAGGCGCTTTATGGACATCAAAAGATCAGGTTGAAAGATGAGAGTTCGACTTCAGAAACCATGACTTGGCGTAACCCAGACCATTCCCCTGTCGACCCCCTGTCCCCTAGAGAGTCACGATACAAGCAAAGCCAAGCAATCGTCTAGCATGTCACTTATACGGCAAACTGTAGACTAGTAAATGCAACTGGTCAAACAGAAGTCAGTTAGAATAGATCAGTCATGGGCCTCGGAGAAGGGAAAAGATGCGACACTGCAACCCCTTTTCTTTTCCGACAAAAATACAAATTTTGACTGCAATTTATTTCCGAATTTCCAATAAAAGTACGTCACGGCACTTTCGCTACTTCAGAATGTTTTAGAGTACCAGCAGCCCTAACCCCCTCCCCCACACTTTTGTGATATGCTTTGCGGTCACTGGATGACCTGGAGAGCCATATTTCAGGACAAAAATACTTCCTGTGAAGTATGTATGCGATTGAACTTTTCACTTATTTTTAATCTACTACTAGAAAGCAATTAACATACCCTCACGTACCAGTAACAGCGCTACACAGGCGGCCTATTTGACTCATAAAAACCTATTTTAATATGCCTTGTTTATCGCATTTCAGTTTAGCTCTATTTTAAAGTGTGTGGCGAGTCGCTTTTTATAAATGATGGCTTTCTTTCTGGTGTACCGTCAACGCATCCGGTAAAAGGGAAGGAGTCGTTAAAACGGTGGGGGGTGGGGTATTACTTGTTATTTTCTTTTGTGTCAAAGCTAAGATAACAGTGTAGCACGAATCCGTACACGTGACATTGCAAGATTGTTTTACAAGTTTGGCACTTTTTCACAATAATTCGGTTGTAAATTTTCCGTTAAAGACAACTGAGAAAATTCTTTTTTTCTAGGAATGTCTAATTCACTTGTCTGCGTGATATGATGCTTGAAAGAATTGAAGTTTATTAGCAACATGTGACTGCGTGTAAACAATTACATAACTGTCAAGGTGTAAGCCATTTGCGTTTTGAGGGAAAAGGGGGAAGGCTGGAAGAATAAAAAAAGCTTTCTTATAGGCTCCTGAACCACAGGTAACCCAATCTCGTCACTTATATGGTGATTTTTAGTTAGGTGGAAAATATTTCAACAAAATAAGACCAAAGGTACAACAACTCACCTCATGTGTCACTCTGTTTATTTTTCACCTGAATTCATAAGCAGTTTGGGCGAACTTGACAACAAGGAAGCTATACGTGAGTGAAAACAGACTGACACATGAGGTGAGTTGTTGTACCTATATTAATATGCATGACAAGGACCAATAACAAAAAATGACGTGAATGGTTGCGAGGAAATAAAAAAACAATTATATCAGGGTGCAAGTTAGTTCCTGCAATTTCTGATGATGCTGAAAACCGTAACAAACTTCTCGGAGCCTGATCTACTGTATTGGTATATTGTCATTTTTTTTTTGGGGGGGGGGGGGGGGGGGGAGGGGGAGGCTACATGCCCCATGACGTTTTTATTCAGTTAATATCATATGATTAATCATAATGTTGTTCCAAATTATTCAACTTATTCTTCCCTCAACTTACTGAAAATTGTGATCCTGAGATACTAAAGTTTTCTAACTTTTCGCGACGGACATTGCATGCCCCCGAAACACGTTACACTTTCCCTTTCGCTCCACATTGTATAGTTGAGCATTTACAAATACAAACTCAACTTTTGAAAAGCAACGTTTTCAAATTATTTCAGGATTTGAAATACAATAAAATTAATTTAAAAATTTTATCAAAAAACTTATAAATATCGGGCTTGGAGATCCGTACATTTCCAACACAGAATACCCCAAAAAGATAATAGCACTTTGATTCAACAAGAGTATTATATATATCAGAATTCTGAAAAATCGATGTATTAGAAGGAAAAATCCTGCACCGGAACTTCTACAAAAAAAAAAATAATAATAATAATTGTGTGCCACCTTTATGGGCAAAAAAAATTGGATTGGAATCAATGATAACTCCGAAATAGCACTCCCATGAGTAAAAAAGCGGCTGCCTCCAAACATCTTACACAGGCATTACAGGGAGGTATCACACGTTGTTTTCTTTTACAGTTGATCACGAATCCTGCCACGTGACATTGCAATGTTGTTTATGCATTATAAACTCGTATCACATCACAACAGTTTCTAACAATTAGTCTAAAATTTCCGTTGACGACAACAGAGAAAATTCGCTATCCTTTTTTCCCCTGGAAATGTAAATCACTTGCCTGTGTGATTTGATGCTTATATTGAAGTTTGCTAACAACATGTGGCTGCTGATAAAACAATGAATTACATAACTGTAGTTAGGGGTGGAGCATTTGACATTTAATGATCATATTTTTTTAAATGCTTCAAATGTTTTTTCGAGGAAGCAAGCCCCATACGCCCCATGACCTTTTTGAAAACGTTTTTATTCAGTCAACATTATAGAATTTAGCATAACGATGTTCCCACGTACTCATTTTATGCTCCCTCAAAGTATTGGAAATTGTGTATCTGGGTTACTAAAGTTTTTAAAACTTTCGCGGAAGATCATGCTGACGGAGCACCCTAAACTATCACATACACGACCATACACTGTGTTGCAGTGAGCATTTGCAAAATACTGCAACTTTTACTTTTGCAAAGGTAAGGTTTCAAAATTGTTTCATGATTTGAAGAACAAGAAAAGTATTTATTAAAACGTTTTTTTATATGACAAGTGAATTAAAATATGCAAATGGTAGTTCTTCTCTTACTCTTCTCAATTGTTGGGATAGGAGATCAACAGTTTCAAAACAGACCACACACACAAAACAGATTATAGAAACTTGATTCAGCTTGAATATATCACTGTTCTGGAAATTCGATGTATTAGACAAAAAAAATCCTGCAGCGGAACTTGTACACAAAAAAAAATTAAAAAATTAAAAAAATTAAAAAAAAAAGAAAACAAAAGAAAAAATATCGATCCACTCGCCGTTAAGGATCGCAGTTATATCACGCAAGCAATTGTGTGAATTTGATAAATAATATATTGTTTCGTTAAGGAAAGAAAACACTCAAAAAAAATTGCTTATATATCTTATACAACAATTGATACCTTTGTTCTATATGTTTATATTTTATATATATATTTTATTTCAGAACAACACAGGAGCAGAGCGACAATTTCAATTCAGTGAAATATCGAATTGCTGTACCCTAAAAATACAAACATGACCCGACACAGATATGTACTGGATTGGGGTCAAAGCTGACTAAATAGCACTTCCGAGAGCGAAAAAGCGCCTGTCTCCAAACCCCTTATACAGGCTTTCCTGATACGTAACGTTTCACTCGATGGAAAAATGATGGGCCCTCTCGACCGCCTTGTGCACCTGTTTCAAAAAAAAAAAAAAAAAAAAAAAAAAACGCCGAGGAAAATTAGCTTAACATTGGGAATTTTCCCTAGGGTTACGGTTGTGGCTGTTACATGTATAATCAAATTGGATCAATAGTCACCTTAAATAATATGAGGTTGTTTTTTTGTGCACGTACATGCACAAAGGTCAAATAATTTTAAACCAAAGTAACTTGGTATATTACTATATAATTGTTACATTAAGGTCGGAGTCTATAGTGAAGAGGAAGCTCTGATATTACTATATTCATTTAAGTTATATTCAGCTTATTAATGTAGAATTTCGTTTGAGCATGCGCCAGCCGTTCCTGGGAAACAAGATTACTTGAGCGCTTTGTCACTTCCGGCATTTCCGGTGATTGACAAAGCTGTATAAATCAACGATGTACAGTGCCCAGTAGGTATAGAGACAAAAGTATAATTTCCTTTTACAAAACTGATCACGGCTCGATGTTGTTGAGCAGACTAACTTGCGTTTTACAATGTGGGCTCATGTTTGATCAGTAGTTAAATTACTAAACATATGCGCACACATAGAAACCAGTTTACAATAGGGCTGCGCGGCCATGACGTCACGGGAAAAGACCCCCTACCGTGACTCAGACAAACTTGTGACCTTGTGACTAAAGAAATGTATTATCAAAAACTTTGGATAACGGCTGGCGCATGCTCAAATGAAACTCTACAGGATTCGTGCAGAGGTATTTTTCTTTCTTCCGTTGGGAGAGAGTTAAACAATTCCTCTGCTCCTAGGGTAGCGAGCAAACGTTACTCTAAGCGTCTTGTTGTGCCATGCGGTTTCACAACACTGTTTTGCGGCCATCCATTTTCCATAGTTGCTTTGTCTCCTATACTCGGCCAGTAGAATGTTCACCATGTGTTATTTATTCCCTTATTTCTGTTTACTACTGAGCACTGGTAAACCATGTGGAGGCATGTGTTTTAGCCATAACTGAAAAACCACACTCCACAGGAAACTTACACTAGAATGTTCTTATCGTGGGTTTTCTGTGCTATGAGTTAAACCTACGGGGGTGGAGGGCAGAAACAAGAAGAAATGAAAGAAGAAGGAAGACGTAAAATCGCTCATGGTTTTGTTCTGGCTCCTATTTGTTTTCTTTTTTTTTCACTAATACGCCCAGTCTCCGTCTTAATTTCACAGCCAACCTCAGAAGGGAGAAGAATGTGAGCAAAAGCAGAAGTTCCCTTCTGAAGGACGATAAAAAATAACATCATTTCAAATTGGGCCCAAAATAGCTTTTTTTAAATTGCTGTCAAAAAACCAAGTTTAATTATTAAAAACTTATCTTATTGTTATCTAGTGGTGTCACGTGAGGCGATGTTTATACAGGTATAGTATATCTTGAGCGATTAATTGATATAATGGCTTTGCTGGTTTATACATGGTTATTTTCTCTAATACTGTTTATTGCTCAAGTCTTTTTGAGCGATGAAAGGCAAGGGCAATATGTTGTAGCTGTGTTTGAACACCAAGCAATCTTCATACCCTATATTAACCTCACGAGACAACAAGCATTACGAATAATGATGACGAACGTTGATATATACCGACAACAAGCCCGTCTAGCTAAATCAAGACAAGCACAGATCATCGTTTTTCCTGAAGATGGTCTTTACGGATTTGCATACACAAGAAAAAGCATGCATTCATTTCTAGAGCGCATACCAAATCCATCTGAACTTCGACCAGCATGGAATCCGTGTCGTGATCCATCAAGGTATGATAACAACACTTTACATCTGGTAATAATAAGTAGTTCACTTTTATTGACTCGCTGTACTGGGAATCATGCAAGAACACACGACCCTTATATTTGACCAGCTTCTTGGTATTTAATGTTTAATACATCTATTTAACAAAACGAAATGCCTGTAGACTGCCTCCTTTCAACAGTCTAAAATGTAATAATCAGTAAAAATATAAGTCAAAATGGGCTTCATTGCTTATCATTCAAAGAGCAACGACTTGACCAGTTGTTTTTGATGATCGTTTTGAATCATTTTTCGATGAAAACGTCTTGAATAATGTAACCGAGGTTAGGGTCTCAGGGGAGGGCGAGCCTATTTAAGTTCGGGGCCACGTGCGTGGGGGGCAGAGTTACTTCGAAGTTGTTCAAAAACACAAGTTCACCGCTTGAGTTTAGTAGCCGAGTCACGTCTAGCCTAGCTGGATCCACTAAAGTCCTGGTGGGGATTTCATATAAACCTATAGGACACAAGTTACACGACTGTAATATTGAAGATTGTCAATAGAGAACAAGAACAAATATTAATTGGTAACATTTGGCGCCCAATGTGGGACCTTTCTGCTTGGCCTTGACCATTTGACACACAAGAGAAGTGCTCGACATATGCTCTTCGGCCGTCGATAGCTCGATTTCGAGTTAGGATTAAACGAGGGTCTGTGGAAAGAGCGAAGAAAAAAACCGGTGCAAAACGCCCGTAAAGATAACTTACTAACCGAGACGCTAAGGTTATAATACCAACCGAGAACAGTAGATAATTCTCTAGTACCAACACGTAGCAGACCATCAAAAGTCAACGAGAAAATACCTGCTCAGAAGTAGTAGCTGATAATACCAACAAGGAGTAGCAGATAATCACTGCAGAATTAAAGCGCAACAGACCACAGAATTAGTCAAGGAGAGGGAAGATCACAGCTCTTTGCCACTGAAAGTCAAGTCAAGTGAATCTTCGACAAAACATTAACACAGAACAAGACTAAGCTAAGTATAAGTAGTTATACATTTATTTGTTGTAGAACGCTTTGTTGAAATTATTTATCCAAGTTAATTCACTGAACTTTGAGAACTTTATCTATTTAAGCTATCCAGTTCATTGAACTTAAAGAACTTTATTTATCTAAGTTAATTCACTGAACTTTAAGAACTTTATCTATTTAATCTATCCAGTTCATTGAACTTAAAGAACTTTATTTATCTAAGTTAATTCACTGAACTTTAGGAACTTTATTGATCGTATAAGTAATTCAATTTGTTGGAAGTCAAGAGCTTAGTCTATTGTCTCATTAGTGTATATGTTTATGTATTTAAGAACGTTAAGGATAGAATTGTTTAATATCATACCATTGTTCAATTGTCAAAGAAGCAAATTGCACGCAGTGAACCAAATTGTACGTATTCTCTCGTCGGGACTTCATTGGTTTAGCGCGGTAGGCGTGTCTCGAGGGACGTTTTTGGGAGGGCACAGCTTCTTTGTTGCTCTGTCTTTTTGCGTCTTGGCCGCGAGCTCATTTAGGCTCAAAAGGAAAATTTGTTTGTGCCGTTTTTATTTGTTGTATTTTATTTATTGCATTTGTAATTCAGTGTTTTATACCCTTTGCTAACATATTTTTTTTCTCCTTTTTTCAATTTTGTTTTTGTTTTATTCATTGTTTTTCTCATTCGCGTGTTTTCTTCGGGGTTCTTTTGGTCGGTTATTTTTATCGTGCGTGGTGCGTGGAGCTTTTACAAACAATGTCTCACTCATTTTCGAACGCGAGCAATTCTGATCAGCCGCCTGTTGCCGATGACCTGAACGCAGACAAGATAGCTGACGCGGTGATGGTTCTTCGACGATCTGGATTGTTCTCAGTGGAACCGCTGGATAATGACAACAGAAATCAAGACACTCCATTCCATTTTGACGGTTTTGTGAACGAACAAAAGCAGCGACGACGTGCTCGAGTATTTAGTCCCGTCTTTCCGACGCCTTTGCTTCCACCATCGTCATTCGGAATGCATAGGTCTAGCACGCCTTTACCGTCACGCTCTCCACCACTACATAACGTACCTAATGTGAACACCATGGTTACAAGCCAACCTACACTTACAGCAGATGCCATCTTTGTACCGACGCCGCGTGTTCCTCACATCTCCACCTTTTCTGGTAATCCGTCCAAAACTGATGTTAGTTTCGAAGCTTGGAAATTTGAAGTTAAATGTCTGCTTAACGATAAAACTTATAACGAGGACCTACTACTTCAAGGGGTACGGAAGTCCCTACGAGGGGAGGCAGCCAAGCTAAGCATGCACCTAGGTGAAAAGGCGTCTGTTGAAAGGATTATCGAAAAGTTGGAAGGAGTGTACGGAATAGTGGAGACTGGTTCGACACTACTACAGCGTTTTTACAACTCGAAGCAAGAGCCTGATGAAACTATTGCCTCCTATAGCTGCAGAATAGAAGAAATAGTTAACAGAGCGATTGATCGTGGTGTGGTGTCTCGAAGCCAAGTTGATGAGATGTTAAGAACTAAACTTTGGACTGGACTGAAAGATGACAGAGTGAGGAATGCTATTCGCTTTAAACTTGACCAAGTGACAAATTTTGATAGACTACGAGCAGAGCTACGATCCCTGGAGCAAGAATTTAAAGAATTTGACGTGACAGCGCATAGTAAGACTTACAGATCTGCTAGAGCGACTCACATGCCACAGCTAAAAAAGACTAGCAGTGAAGACACTAAACCAGAATATGTAGACACCTTGGAACGAAGAATCCAAAACCTTGAGGCAAAACTTCCAGATACCACAGAGCTGCTGAACAAAATCTTAGACAAAATAAACAGACTGGAGGCTAAGGATGCAGAAAAGACAAAGGAGGCAAACAACCAGGTAAACTCCAGGGGCTCTCTGCCCGGGACGAACCAGAGAGCCCAGCAATCAAGAAAGTAAGTCCGATGAACGACCTGTTGGGAAATGTGAATGTAAGCATGTGTTATGTTGATGGTACGCCGTGCTTGGCTTTGATTGACACAGGATCTCAAATAACTACGATCAGTGAACAGTTTCAGCAGGAATACCTTTCCAACCTCACAGTGTATCCGCTAGACGACATTTTAAAAGTGGAAGGTGCAGGAGGTCAAGATGTTCCCTTACTAGGGTATATCGAAGCGGACATTGCTTTTCCTGAACAGACCAGCGGCGTGAAAGAGCAAATACCCACAATTCTCCTCATCGTGCCAAACACCAACTTTAATAAGGATGTGCCAGTCGTTATTGGAACAAACTGCATTACACGCTGCATGACAAGCTGTTGCGACGAGCATGGTAAGGCGTTCCTCCAGCAAGGGAAACAAGATTTAGCATGGAGACTAGCCTATAAGCGTATGACGTACCGAAACCGCAAGAATCAAAGGAATCTCAAATCTTCTCAAGTTAAAGTGGAAGTGCCGGAACCACGTGTCCTCAAGCCCAACGAGACAACCATTTTATGGTCCTCAGTAAAATCAAAACACACTGGTGGAGTTGTTCTAGCAATGACAGAGGAATTGTCAAGTGGTAACCATAACCCACTGCTTCAAATAATTCCAACAGTCACGAACGTCAAAATGAATGGCATGAAAAACATAATACCTGTCAAAGTCCACAACGCATCAGATGGCGATATTACAGTACAGCCCAGCACCGTGATTTGTTCTTTGCAAACGGTAAGCATGGTGGACAACGCCAATCATGTCCAAGATATAGATCATTGTGAATTGCCTACCGTAGAGGATTGTCCTCAACTTGATTGTGACTTGTCACGAATGAATGAAGAACAGAGGAAAGCTTCTCTAGAATTACTGGAAAGATGGAACGATGTCGTGTTCTCTCAGAGCGCAAACGACCTTGGTTGTACTTCCGCAGTGAAACACAGAATCCCATTAACGGATGAGGTGCCGTTCAAGCAAAGACACCGTCGCATTCCACCATCACAGTACGAGGAAGTAAAACGACATCTTCAAGACATGCTCGACTGCGGAGTCATAAAGGAATCTAGCAGCCCTTATAGTTCACCAGTAGTACTAGTCAGGAAGAGAGATGGTTCCCTAAGGTTCTGTATCGACTTCAGAAAGCTAAATTCTAAAACCATCAAAGATGCATATTCATTGCCAAGAATTGAGGAAGCGCTAGAGACAATGGCTGGGTGTTCATGGTTTTCCACTCTAGATCTGAAAAGCGGGTACTGGCAGATAGAAATAGAAGAAAAAGACAAACCCAAGACAGCCTTCACCGTTGGCCCGCTGGGTTTTTACGAGTGTAATCGAATGGCATTCGGGTTAACAAATGCGCCCGCAACGTTTCAAAGATTGATGGAACATTGCATGACAGACCTCAATTTCCAAAAATGCATAGTCTATATTGACGACATCATCGTTTTCTCGAAGACTTTTGAAGAACATCTAGAACGACTAGAGGAAGTGTTTGCTCGTCTTCAGCAGAATGGTCTAAAGCTAAAGCGGTCGAAGTGCTCCTTTTTTCAAGAAGAGGTGAAGTATCTTGGTCATGTGATCTCTGCAAAGGGCATTGAGACCGACCCTGATAAGATCGAAGCAATTAAGTCCTGGCCTGTGCCTCAGAACGTGGACCAGCTGAGAACCTTTCTTGGATTTTCTGGCTATTATACGAAATTCGTAAAAGACTACACAAAATTGGTGAAACCGCTGAACGACCTGGTAACCCTTGTACTCAACAAAGGCAAGACGGCCAATACGTTGTGGAATTGGACTCAACAATGTCAAGACTCCTTTGATAAGGTAGTAAGAGTTTTGTCATCGCCAGAGATTCTGACATATCCTGATTTCCAGCTACCTTTCATTGTCAACATAGACGCCAGCTATGATGGTTTAGGAGCCACGCTTAGCCAGAAGAAAGACGGACAAGAGAAGGTCGTGGCGTACGCAAGTAGGGCCTTACGACGATCAGAAAAGAATTATCCAGCACATAAGTTAGAATTTCTTGCCCTCAAGTGGGCTGTGACGGACAAATTTCACGAGTACTTGTATGGTAACCACTTCACGGTACGAACAGATAACAATCCACTGACCTATGTCACATCGACAGCGAGGCTTGATGCCACAGGGCATCGCTGGTTGGCAGCATTAACTGCATACAACTTTGACATAATCTACCGTTCTGGAAAGAAGAACCAGGATGCAGATGCATTATCAAGGCGACCTCATGTTCAAACTGACTCGCGGGAAGTCCCGAAAGGATTCGTCGCAAACGATATATTAAAGGCTATCGCAAACAGCATGGTAGCAAGTAAAAATAAAGGAGAGAGAGACGAGACTACACTTTTTGAAACATTTTGTGCTAATGAGAGTGGTCTGGACGCTGCTATAGAGAATTCTGGTGTCATAGATGATTCATCGCTGCCTTCATTGTCAGTAGAAATGCTTAAGAAATACCAGGAAAATGACCCAGTCGTTGGCAAGGTGATTGCGTACTACAAACTTAACAAGAGGCCTAGCAAGAGATGCACAAGAAATGAAGACAAGAGAGTGTTGGGGTTACTCAAAGAATGGGATCGATTTAAGTTGGTTCGAGGGGTTCTTTACCGACGTCGTCAAGACGACACGCGCTCACACGTGGTCGATCAATTGGTAATTCCTGATTCCTTGAAAGACAAGGTATTTCAGGGTGTCCATGACGATATGGGTCACTTTGGTGTGGAGAAGACGCTCGATCTAATAAAATCAAGATTCTTTTGGCCAAAAATGTCAAAGGAGATAATCCAGCGAATAAGATCATGCAGAGAGTGTGGTTTGCGCAAGTCCTTGCAACCTCACAGAGTGGCTCCTCTTGTCCCTATCACATCTTCGTTTCCTCTAGAGCTCGTTTGTATTGATTATATGAAGCTGGAAAAGTCTGTTGGTGGCTATGAGAATGTATTGGTTATTACTGACCACTTCACCCGATACGCACAGGCAATCCCGACGTTAAATCAGACAGCACGAACAACCGCCCGAGCATTGTTTGACAAGTTTATCGTGCACTATGGATTCCCCAAGCGGCTACACAGTGACCAAGGAAGGAACTTCGAATCAAAGGTCATCAAGGAGCTGTGCAAGCTGGCGAACATGGAAAAATCAATAACAACACCGTACCATCCCATGGCCAACGGAATGTGCGAAAGGTTCAACAGAACTCTAATACACATGCTAGGGACCCTTGGAGACGAAGATAAGAAGAGATGGAAGGATTTCGTGGCACCACTAGTTCACGCTTACAATTGTACGAGGCACGAATCGACTGGTCATTCGCCGTTCTTCTTGATGTTCGGAAGGCACCCGCGATTGGCAATTGACGTGTACCTACGAATCAACCCGAACGAAACCAGTGTACCTTGTACTTCTACGTTCATTGAAGATCTGAGAAAAAGATTAAAGCAAGCCTACGATTTAGCAGAAAGACGTGCCAAGACTAGTGCTAGTCGAATGAAACGGCAGTATGACAGAAAACCGTCAATGTGCGCCATTCAACCCGGCGATAAAGTTTTGGTGAGGAATTTCACTCCAAAGAGTAAGCTGGACAACGCGTGGGAGGAGAACGTCTATGGGGTTATTGATCAGCCGAACGAGGATCTACCCGTGTATAGAGTGAGGAGAGAAGACGGTCAAGGGCGTGTGAAAACTGTGCACCGAAATCACCTCCGCCTATGTCCATTCTCAAGCCCTAATCCAGCCAGTACTCCAACTGATGAGCCTGACGAACCTGATAAACCTGCACCGTCTGCCATTAGAAGATCCAACCGTCAACGTAAGAAACCGTCTCGGTATGCAGGCGCTGATTGGATCTCGCAACAGCTCACTCACACTTTCACTCACAGCTCTCATGCATCACCTCCCCCCCCCCCTTTTTCTCTCGAGAGGGAAAGGTGTAACCGAGGTTAGGGTCTCAGGGGAGGGCGAGCCTATTTAAGTTCGGGGCCACGTGCGTGGGGGGCAGAGTTACTTCGAAGTTGTTCAAAAACACAAGTTCACCGCTTGAGTTTAGTAGCCGAGTCACGTCTAGCCTAGCTGGATCCACTAAAGTCCTGGTGGGGATTTCATATAAACCTATAGGACACAAGTTACACGATTGTAATATTGAAGATTGTCAATAGAGAACAAGAACAAATATTAATTGGTAACAATAATTTTGAGACTTTCTTGTTTCTAAACGAGGTCTTCTAGTCTCCAACACGATGAAGACAAAGCCTTCCCCGAAGGGACTTCGTCGCCAAAAGTCAACTTTCCCATTTTTGCATTTTGACAGGTCAAAAGTAACAAGTTATTTTCCCATTAACTATCTATCAGACTGTCGTGATATCTTGATATCTTGCCCAAGGTGAAGAATATACATCTATTTTTTTAATATGATTACATTTTCACAGGTCAAAAGTAGCATTCAATGCATACCTCCCATCAGTTATAAACATTAACTATCGATTAATCCCCTAAACATAAGACACACAAAAAACAATAGACGTGGATATTTGGGGCAACAGAACTTTATTGAAACTTAATCTGAATAAACTACAAAATCCTGAACCTGTAAGATAACAGGACTTGAGGTGAAACTTACATCAAAAGTAAAATAACAAGAGAAATATTGTACCCCCTAATAACCTCACGAGTAATAGGGAGGGTGATACAAAATATATAAGCTTAAATGATTAGATGCTTGAGGCAGCTAGCGGAGACGTTACGACTAACAGAAGAGATTACTAACTGATCTCATCTATGTTACAAAACGCGTATGTTAATAAACTCCCATGAACAAAAGAGTCCTAAGGATTAATTACATATTTTAACAACTGTGTCAAAATCATAAGATTAATTGTGTGCCTTTGCATGATACTCATCACAAATAGAAACATCCACACGTGGCTTGCCTATTACAGGTCAGACCTATCCTGGAATACGCTGCTTCTGTCTGGCCTTATTACTTAGTGAAGGACATAATTATTATTACGTTGACACGCTTATTATAGACTAATTATAGATCCCTTGCAGTTCGTTGGAATGCAGCTCAACCTGGAGGACAAAATGTCAGCTCCCAAGAGAGCAAAAATCTTTTGTTTTGTTCTCCAGATGGGGCTGCTCTGACGTTACCTGCAAGGGATCTATTGTCTTAATTTTTGATGAATGTATACGTACATTTCTTCTTCCAACTATTTTTGTTATATGCTTTTTTGGATTCTCATTAGCATATTCATTCATTGCAGTTCCTTTATGACAATAAAACAGTCAAAATGTATTTGGTTGATATTAATTATTTTATTTCAGTAAATAAAATGACAAAAAAGTTGAATTATAAAATAAGTTTAAAAAATCAGTACATTTTATTTGGGGGGGGGGGGGGGGGGGGTAAGTCACCGCAGTTTCCCTCCCTAGATCCTCCCCTCAAACACATAAACTGTGCCTCTTACAATCATGCAGTTTTCTATTCCTTATTCTATCTCATTTATGTGATGTTATTCACTGGAAAATATTAAAGGCTATGACAACAAATTCAAACAGAATCTGTTTGAGCGTAAATCTTTAGTTGACATTATTATGGAAATTCTACAATTATAAAAAGGTCTGCCGTATATTTATGTTATACATCTTGAGAATGACGCTAGGTGGCGTCGAAACGTCGAAATAAAATATGGATTCAATCCTCCTTGCGTTGTTTTTTTTTTTTTTATATAATTTCCAAATTTATAAAAATATTTTTCACTTATACATCTTTAACCTCCGTAAGCTATGTTTTTTAATTTGACCATGTTTATTATTATAATTTTTAATCTGTGAAGCGCTGTTGAACCATGCGGAATTGGCGCTATATAAAATACCATTTATTATTATTATTATTATTATTATTATTATTATTATTATTATTATTATTATTATTATTATTATTATTATTTTTATTATTATTATTATTATGCTCGAAGAGCTTGATTTCGATAAAAAACAGAACATGTATATAATCAGAAAAATAATTCAAATGGCGATTAGGTCTACGTATTTTATTTTTTGTAAACGAAACAAAATCTGGGAAAATCCTGAATTAATGAAATTTTAATTTTTTTTTCCTTTATCATTTCTTCATTTCATTGTAATCATTATTCTGTATATATAATTGAATATCTTATACTTAAGTAACCAAAATACATTGTAAACATTTTAATTTAAATATTCATTTTAGTCAATTCAAGTAGCCGATTGTAAATTACCTTAACAGTGAGATTTACAATTGTATATGAAAAAGTAAATAAATTTTTCATTATTATTATTATTATTATTTTCTCAAAACATATTACAAACAAAGCCACACTAAATGTACTGTACTGTACTGCATGGTATTGCAAAATGTAATGTATTGTACTGCATGGTATTGTAAAATATAGGCCGCCATTTTGTATATGGTCTAAATGCATTCTGTGAGCCAGATATTGAAATGCACAGGGACTCCGCATGGTATTGTAAAACGTCGTAACAAATATTGATTTTTTATAATTTTTTGAGCTTCTTAAATTTTTGTCAATACAAACTAAACAATAAATTTTCATTCATTATTTTCTTCACGTATAACAGCATATAGATTATTTCATGGAAATAATTCCTATTGCAAGATTTCATACCGTGAGGCCTAGGGCGAAATTCCCTTACATTTTGCCACTCAACAAATCAGTCCATATTTTGAATGATCACATCAAGATTTATATAATGACAAAGTTTGTTGTTGATAGAGTATAAGATTTGAATGAGGTACAAGTCATGCAAAAGTGTATAGGAGCCGGACAAAACGTCCGGGTTTCATACATTTCTTTGTCAATTTGAACGCTCGTATCTCACTCTGATTTCATTCAATCAACGCTAGCGTTTGGGATTTTATAAAGTTTGAGGTGGTCATTTATAGTAGAAACTTTTTTGTTGATCGACTTAATATAAGGGAAACTAGCCCCAGGCACTCTCGGTATGAAACCAGGCAATGCTATAATTTCCTTATTATGTGTCATACCAAACAATTCCTTTAAAAAACTTGTCCTTCGCACATACATATCCATATTTGGAATAGCTTTCTTTAAATGGAAGTACGTCTAAAATCTTTTTAGTGTCTTGTTTTTTTTTTTTTTTTGTTGTTGCTGTTGTTGTTTTTTTTGTTGTTTTTTTTTTTTTTTTTTTTTTTTGTTTTTGGTTTTGGTTTTCAATCGTCCAACACGTATAGGAACTGTAGTGCAAACACCAATTTATAACAGGCCGTCATTTTGTATATGATCTAAATGCATTCTGTGAGCCAGATATTGGAATGTACAGGGATCGCACACGAAAGACAACAATTCTTTGATATGATTTTGCAGACGTCTAAAGGGACAGCAGTAGTTATATTTTGAATTACTTTCTTAATTTTCCGTAGATTTTGTGAGATTGCTTTACTTTGATCAGTGGTACCTTTTTTTCGTCAGCTATTTAGGTAGATTTTCATTTCTGCCCTTGCTTTTTTTTCAAAATTGAATACAGTGTTTTTGATGCATGAATTCGTCACTTATTGCTGAGTTAATTTTTGACTTGTCATGTTTTGAAAAGAGAAATTAAACATCCAAGTTTGTTTTACATCGTTTATTTGGTCGGTTGTTGAGTCGTAAATAATTCCTCTACAAGGCTATTTTCAACTCTCTCAGACTAAACTCTTTCGCCCATTTTCCATGACAAGCCCAAGAAAGTTATTTCAGTGCTTCCTCAAATAAATACGATTGATTCCCATGTTGCCGAGCTGTGATTGGATATATTTCTTACATATGAGGAATGCTATATGCGATTCTGGTTGTACGTATTTATTTTGTCACATCTGAAGATACAGCGTATATATTTTTATATATGACCTTTATGCAATGAAAGTCTCGTTATATAAGAGATGCTATATATTTTTGTCTGATTTTGTAGGTTTAACAACACAGAGATACTGCGCAAGCTAAGCTGTATAGCCCACGAACTGTCCATTGCTATTGTTGCTAACATGGGAGATGTTCAGCCATGTACCAAGGAAGACCCACACTGTCCACATGACATGAGGTACCAGTACAACACTGACGTTGTCTTTGACACAGACGGTACATTTCTAGCTAAATATCATAAAAAACACCTATTCCATGAAGATGCATTTAACACCCCAGCTACATGTGAGCATGTTACTTTCACTACTAGTTTTGATGTCAAGTTCGGTATATTCACATGCTTTGATATGTTGTTCAAGTGTCCTGCCGTTGACTTGGTAGCAAACTATGATATACGTCACATTATCATGCCAACTGCTTGGAGGGCCGGTTTTCCTATTTTGGTTTCTGTACAGTACCAACAAGCCTGGTCTCGGTCTGCCTGTGTTAACTTCATTGCAGCCAATCACCATCAGCCACTGGTGTCCATGTATGGCAGTGGTATTTACTCTTGTGGGCAGCCTGTGAGATATTTATATGACCCTCTAGCCTCCAAGAATAGGCGGCTGCTTGTGGCAACTTTGTATGATAACAAAAATGATGATGAAATCCTAAATGACCTCACTGCAAAAGATGATATCATTTCTAATAGTGATGTCATTAGAAAAAATGACGTCATTTTCAAGCACGAGCGCACAAATACAGAAAGTATCTCGGCTAACATGGGAGTCAAATCATTCATAAAGGTTATCAATCATCGGCCAAAACAATTCGAGTGCAAGATAATGAACGATATTTACAATGTGATAGAAATAGAAAAAGTCAAGGGCTCGTTGTCTGTTTGTCACAATGAGCTATGCTGTCATGCTGAATACGACCTTCATGGTGGCATGCTTAGAGATAAATATGTACTTGGTGCGTTTCGTGGATTACATAATCCAGAAAATTATTTCATGGAAGTATGTGTGTTATTCAAATGCGACAAGCTTACCTCGTGTGGACAAGTTGTTGAGACTTCATCCTCTGTTTTTAGAAGCTTGAAATTGTCTGGAAATTTCAGCTCTACTGCGCATGTCTTTTCGAGTGTGCTGGTTAGTGGAATGGAGCTTGTCGCTAAGGGTGATATGCAGGTCAGCGGTCATTCGCAAATGAACATGATATCAATGAAGAAACCTCTAATATCAGCTGTATTGTTATCACGCGATTATAGCAAAGACAAATAATATAGATTTTACGAATTTGTTGATCGGGTATAATCAAAGTTCCACACGAGTGATCTACTAATGAAGAAATCATTATTAAGATAATAAAAAATGTTTAATTCACCAATTTTCAACGGTCACCTGCATTCATGTTAATATGTTGTACTTTTACGGTGAAATAATACTTTATGTTTGGGACGATTGTTTTCTGACAACTAGCGAGCATTAAGAAAGTTATACAATTGATGTGATATCGGTTTTTATCAACTTATTAAAGATGATCCATGACGTGAATGTGTTACGCCACAAAAGTTAATATTGACACAAAATGTTATAAAAATCGATACAAAATGTGATGTGATGTGATGTGATGTGATGTGATGTGATGTGATGTGATGTGATGTGGATTTTTCTGGATACCGCATACTGAAAACAGATTACTTTATTCAAAGACCGAGATGCATTGTGACAATAAAATTCAATGCATGAAGCGAGTGCCGTGTGGACTGCGAAAATTGAGTCTGGACGTAAGTCTTCTGGATATGGAGCCGGCATACTTGCAAATCAAGATGAGGTATAATTATTCATATATCGTAAAAAATGTCTCGAAATGTAGTATTGGGTATTCAGTATTTGGTATTCATTATGCTGTTTGCAGAAAGAAATCCTTTTTTTGAAATGAATATATATTTTTCAGAAATTATGTATCTAACACTTACTAAAAGTCATCAGGATTTTCTCTGTCTTAATCAGAACAGTGATATTTACCTGATTTTCCAGTTTAAGAAAAATTAAAGACGCGCACAATTTTTTTTAGGATTTTGGCATGTCAGCTAAGGCCGGAAATTCTGAGCATTATTCGAAAATGCATTTTTTACGAATTGTCTAGAAACATGTCAGACGGGATCAATTTTTAAAATACTAGAAATACGTCAGTTGAACGCCTCTTTCTTCCTTAAAAAAAAAACGATTATAACGAGACTTTTGAAGATCCTAAACACATGGGCACTGTTGCACGAATCATGGATAGTTATCAACTGGATAAAGTTAACCACTCTATATGATTTCTTTAGAATTTATCCACTGGATAGGGATTTATCCTGTGGATAGCTCTGTTCAGGCTTCGTGCAACCGGCCACTGAAATGTGTCCAGAAGTAATGTGATAGCTCTGTTATGTAAATTCGATGATTTGTTTTCCTTCGGTTTAGTATAGCGAACGACAGCTACGCTTCGTCTTGTTTCTTTGTTCATTTCTATTTTCTATTTGGCCAAGGTGTATTTTTGTTTTTGTTTTTTTGTACATTGTCTAGCTATAGTTATTGTGTATGGCAAACTTAGTTGTGATTTTTCAAATTATTCAAACATCATTTATTAATTTATGCATTAATAAATATTTGTGAATTTTTTTATTTATTTGAGCGTTGGTCCTTTTGATTTTCATGTGGTAATATTTGTGTTTTGTATTGGTGTTCCTCGTTAATTTCCATTGCGCACGTGTGACCCTCTCATTTTTAGGGAACACAAAGCATTAATTCTATCCCACATGGATTGGCCGTAAAACATTTAGAGGTATAAAAGGGGTGTTTATACCTTACGAACTGGTAGATCGCAGTGAAGCGAGGCGTGGAATTAGCCATCTATGGTCTAGGGGCCGGCTTATTTCTCCCTCACTGACCTGGTTCGCTAGGTTAGCCTTGTTAGCTCGATCTGCCATTAAGGATAGCGCGGTCGTTGTCGAAATCTTCGGCCTATACGTAAGCGTTGCAAAGCCGCCATGCGACGCTTCAGCTCTATATGTGTCTGGAGGCATGGTCCGATTTTTTTAATTTTGCGTACTAATAACAAATTACACATACCTCGTTATTGAAACTCATATGTACGTATAAGTTGAGAAATGCTTTCAATTTTATTTTACACTGTTTATTTGTTCATTGCCGATTTTTTTTAGGAACTATTTTAAATTTATTAATAATATCTTGACTAATAACATGAAAAAATTGCGTTACACCTTCAAGCAAGGTTACTCTAACATCAATGCGAATAGACTAAATAATCTATATACTAGGTATTTCTACAATTAATAATGGACGACTATGCACCTATACATACAAGATAATTCTATCGTTAATGTCGGACAGTGATACTACTTCATGTAAGGAAATGCAGGTGTATATCGTTGTCCTATATTGATGTTAGAGTAACCTAGTAATGTAGCTGTATGTTCCATCCCACATTGTTGGTAGAATAGCATTGCATGCAAATGAAAGACTTGTGTACCAAATACATGTTAGAAATAACTTGCATGAAGATGTAAGGATGTTGTCCCACATGGATGGTAGGAGGATATAGAGGAGTTCAACAAAATCGCTCTTGGTCTTGTTCTGGCTCCTATTTCTGGGAGAAGAAAGTGATCAAAAGCAAAAATTGCCTTCTGAAGGATGGTAATAAATAATATCATTTCAAAAAATGCACAAAAAGTACCTTTTTAAAAATTGCTTTCAAAAAAACAAGTTTGATTACTAAAAAGTCTATCTAGTGGTGTCACGTGAGGCCGTGTTTATACAAAACTAGTATATCTTGAACGATTCGTTAACATGTTTTTTATTCTCTAATACTGCTTATTGCTCAAGTCTTTTTGAGCGATGGAAAGCAAGAGCAATATGTTGCAGCTGTGTTTGAACACCAAGCAATCTTCATACCCCATATTAACCACAGAGGAAAACAAGCATTACGAATAATGATGACGAACGTTGATATATACCTACAACAAGCCCGTCTAGCTAAATCAAGACAAGCACATATTATCGTTTTTCCTGAAGATGGTCTTTACGGATTTGCATACACAAGAAAAAGCATGTATTCATTTCTGGAGCGCATACCAAATCCATCTGAGCTTCGACCACCATGGAATCCGTGTCGTGATCCATCAAGGTATGATAACAGCACTTTATATCTGGTAATAACTAGTCTAACTAACAGGTAGCAAAATGCTGCCTTAGATCTTTGCTTAAATGAATTGAAATTTTTGTTGTTACAAACAATCTAAAGCAACTGAGTCATGATTGGATATTATTTCATAGGATTGAGGCAATAAGAACTATGTCAACAACACCAAAAACTAGTTTCAATTCCCAAATTTTATTTTCAACATATTTATTCTTTTAAAAATCATAATGTAATGGAAGGTAAGCGAATTACTATAAAAAAGTACAAGAAAGAAAACGGTGACACGCAAGTAATCAGTAAATAGTGCAATTGCATACATTAACTTGGCACCAATAACCAGTAACAGTTTCATTGACTTATTGTTTGCACTTTTGGAATTATTTGTTTAATTAAAAATATTTATTCTTATAAAATTTTAATGAAAATCATCGGTAACTAATAAAAACTCGTAATATGGTATTTGTTTTATTAAGCTTAAAAAGCATTGTATACAAAAATGAACAATAACATCACTTCAGGTTCGCTCGCTGCGGAGCGCAGCAACCATATAACCTTCTAAAATGTAATAATCAGTACAAATATAAGTCAAAATGGGCTTCATTGCTCATCATTCAAAGAGCGACGACTCAGTTGTTTTTGATGATCGTTTTGAATCATTTTTCGATGGCAACGTCTTGTCATGAATAATTTTGAGGCTTTCTCATGTTGCTAAACGACGTCTTCTAGTCTCCAGCACGATGAAGACAAAGCCTAGCCCAAGAGTCTTCGTCAACACAGTCAACGTTCCCATTTTCGCATTTTGACGGGTCAAAAGTAACGAGTTTATATTCAAACATTATATATCCATCAGACTGTCGTGATATCTAGTTTTATGATTACAATTTGACAGGTCAAAAGTAGCATTCAATGCATACCTACCATCAGTTATTAACATTAACTATCGATTAGTTATGTATGTACGTGTGCCTGTGCATGATACTCAGCACAAATAGAAACATCGACTACACGTGGCTTGCCTATTACAGGTCAGACCTATCCTGGAATACGCTGCTTCTGTCTGGCCTTATTACTTAGTGAAGGACTTATTAATTATTATTGTGTTGATACGCTTATTATAGACTAATTATAGATCACTTGCAGTTCGTTGGAATGCAGCTCAAACTAGAGGACAAAATGTCAGCTCCCAAGAGAGCAAATAGTTTTTGTTTTGTACTGTCCTCCAGATTGGGCTGCTTTGACGTCATCTTGATTTTTAAAAATCTCTACGTATACATCTTCTTTCATTAAACCTTAATAAATCCATGTTGCATTGTATTTGTATTAAGTCAGTTAACTCGAGTAAGCTTGAATCCATATTTTATTTCAACGTTCCGACGCCATTTGGCGTCATTCTCAAGATTATTTATCCAGAAAAAAGATTTGATGTTTAAAGATGAATGGCATCTCATGAATCAGACAGTCCAATTTCAAAATGAAGTAAAACTGCGTAAAGCAAAACCCTTTCTTGTAATTCAACAATATGGTGTTTATTTGATTCAAATGCGGTCATTGTGATGAGGACTATGTTGGGAACACACGCCGCAACCTTCATGAAAGAGTCGACGAACACCGCCTCCGATCAACTGATAAACACATAAAGTGTGCCCCTGATTTATATAATCAGTTTTCTATTCTCTATTCTATTTCATTTATGAGATGTTAATCACTGGAAAATAAGACTATCCCTAAAAATCCAAACAGAATCTGTATGAGCGAAAATCTGACATAATTATCATTGGACATTATACAGTTATAAATAATAGTTTTTTCTGTATATTTATGTTATACTTCTTGAGAATAACGCTAGATGGCGTCGAAATCAAATGTCGATTCAAACCTACTTGCATTGCGTTAGTCAGTTTCTTGATACATACTGATTACAAACAAAGCCACTCTTATTGTACTCCACTGTACTGTATTTTATTGTATGTATTTTTTTTGAACTTCAAAATATTTTCTCAATACAAACTAAACAAGACATTTTCATTCATTATTTTCTTCACGTATAACAAAATCACAGCATAGAGATTATTTCATGGAAATTACCACATACAAAGCAATTCCCGTGCTATAATTTCCTTATTATGTGTCATATGAAAGAATTGCCTTAAAAAACTTGTCCTTCGCACATACATATCCACATTTGGAATAGCTTAGATGTGATGTGATGTGATGTGATGTGAGGTGAGGTGATGTGATGTGATGTGATGTGATGTGATGTGATGTGATGTGATGTGATGTGATGTGATGTGATGTGATGTGATGTGATGGAGGAAGCGCCCCCTCCTCCTAAAAGGATTTTGAGTCTTTGTTTTATCAAATATTTTCCAAAAGAACCTCAGTATTTCACGTTTACTTGGTAGTGCGACCCCTCCTGAAGATGATGCACCCCGTCTAAAACACAATCCTGGATCCTCCCCTGTTCAGCTGTTATTATCGGTTCAAATGGTATTACTGGGCAATATAAACGAATACTTTATATAAACCAAAAATGTCAATTGGATGAGGCGTTAATTCTATATAGGTCATCAGTGAGAAATAGATAAAAACGTTTTATCATATAAATCTGATTGCTGTTTCTATCACAGTTGTTTTACATTTTTTCCCTCTACTAACTATGTTTATATATATACGTATTTTAAAAAAGGTTGTCATTGGATTTTTCTGGATACCGCATACTGAAAACAGAATACTTCATTCAAAGACCGAAATGCATTGTGGCAATAAAATGAAATGCATGAAGCGAGTGCTGTGTGGACTGCAAAAATTGAGTGTTAAAGGGACACTGTCAATGGATGACATGCGCAGTAACGCTCTTGATTTGAGACAATCAATTGCTTGTTAAGGCCGGTACACACTAGGCGACAAGTCGCAGCGACTTGTCGTCACGACATGTCGCCTCAGTGTGCATTGGTTCAATATTTGTCGCCAATACATCTGATTTTGTCGCTGCGACAATTTCCGCCAAAAATACCTAGTACACACGGGGGGAAATTGTCGCTACGACCTATCGCGGGAACAAGTCGCCTAGTGTGTACCGGCCTTTATGGCTATACATTACATTAGCCGCATTTTGGAATGTACGGTAGGAAAGCAATTTATATATATTTATTTTTAGCTATTTATTTAAAAGTTTTGATTGTTTACATAAAATATATTTACAAAGGAAGCTGTTAATGTAAAAGTGCGAACTTCAGTTCGTCTGCACCAATTTAAACTTGAATTTTAATTTCAACGTCATCGTTACTTGACAAAAGGAAAGGGAAAAAAATACAAAAGTATATTATAATCCATCACTTAAAGCGTGAAAAAATGCACATTTTCTCGTCTTACCGCCTTCTGTGTAATTCCAATGTCTTCGGGATACGTACATTGTCTAGTCATTGTGTATGGCAAACTTAGTTGTGATTTTCAAATTATTTAAACACCATTTATAAATTTATGCATTTATTATTTGTTTGTGGATTGATTTATTTATTTGAGCGTTGGTCCTTTTGGATTCGTGTGGTAATATTTGTGTTTTGTATTGGTATTCCTCGTTTATTTCCATTGCGCATGTGTGACCCTCTCATTTCTAGGGAACACAAAGTATTAATTCTATCCCACATGGATTGGCCGTAAAACATTTAGAGGTATAAAAGGGGTGTTTATACCTTAATAACTGGTAGATCGCAGTGAAGCGGGGCGTGGAATTTGCCATTTATGGTCTAGGGGCCGGCTTATTTCTCCCTCACTGACCTGGTTCGCTGGGTTAGCCTTGTTATCTCCATCTGCCATTAAGGATAGCGCGGTCGTTGTCGAAATCTTCTGCCTATACGTAAGCGTTGCAAAGCCGCCATGCGACGCTTCAGCTCTATATGTGTCTGGAGGCATGGCCCGATAATTTTTAATCATCCGTACTTATAACAAATTACACATGTTACACTACTTGTTATTGAAACATTTATGTATTCATAAGCTGAGAAATGCTTTGAATTTTGTTTTGCAATGTTTTATTTCTTCATTTCCGGTATTTTTTTAAGAAACAACTATTTTAAGCATTAAACAAGCATGCTTGCTCTAGCATCAATGCTATTTCTGCAATTGATAAAGGACGACTATGCAGCTATACATACAAGATAATTCTATCAACAATGTGGGACAGTGATACCCATTCATGTAAGGAAATGTAGGTGTATAACGTTGTCCCACATTGATGTTAGAATAACCTTGCATGTAGTTGCATAGCCATCACACATTGATGTTAGAGTAACCTTGCATGTAGTTGTATAGCCGTCCTACATTGATGTTAGAATAACCTTGCATGTAGTTGTATAGCCGTCCTACATTGATGGTAGAGTAACCTTGCATGTAGATGTATAGCCGTCCCACATTGATGTTAGAGTAACCTTGCATGTAGTTGTATTGCCGTCCTACATTCATGTTAGAATAACCTTGCATGTAGTTGTATAGTCGTCCTACATTGATGTTAGAATAACCTTGCATGTAGTTGTATAGCCGTCCTCTATTGATGTTAGAATAACCTTGCATGTATTTGTATAGCCGTCCTACATTGATGGTAGAGTAACCTTGCATGTAGATGTATAGCCGTCCTACATTGATGTTAGAATAACCTTGCATGTAGTTGTATAGCCGTCCCACATTGATGGTAGAGTAACCTTGCATGTAGTTGTATAGCCGTCCTACATTGATGGTAGAGTAACCTTGCATGTATTTGTATAGCCGTCCTACATTGATGTTAGAATAACCTTGCATGTAGTTGTACAGCCGTCCTACATTGATGTTAGAGTAACCTTGCATGTAGATGTAATGCTGTCGTCATACATTGATGCTAGAATTAATTTGCGCACACGTTCTGGTAATTACAGTCGTGCACATTGTGGTAGTGTAGCCTTGCATGTATCGCTATAGGTAGTTTGGTTTTATAATCCAGTCGTGCGTGAGTATTAAGATGAAAACATGAAAGGCTTTATCGTGTTTTTTTTTAAGATTTCATAAGTAAGTTTTTAAAAAATAGTTCTTTCTATCCCTAATGGCAGACCAAAGCTAACCTAGCTGATCATAAATGATAAATTCCACGCCCCGCGTCACTGTGATCTACCATTTATAAACATTCGGTGTGGGATAGAATTAATACTTTGTATTGCTCAGTAATCAGAAGTGCACACATGCGCAATGGAAATTATCGAGGAACACTACTATAAAACATAAAATATGAAATCGACCAATGCACAAAGGAATGATTATTACATGAATCAGTAATCAATGAATAGAAAAAGAAGCGGCGAATAAATCATAATAAAAAAAATCTAATTAAACCATACACAAATGACTAAACAATAAACAAACAACCAAAGAATACACTAACAGAGCATAAATAAATAAACAATGTCCACATTGATGAAGATTACACGAATAAATACACAATGCACAAACGAACAAACGAGTTAGAATTAATTAAAATTAAAATTCTCCTTGCAGTGAAGTCTTATCAAAACTGTCTCATGCGCATTGCTTGTCGAACGGAAACAAGTTGCACCCAAATTTCTCCTTAGCTATACTTTTGCTCAAAGTACCAAAAAAAATCTTTTGCTCATAGTATTTACTATGCTTAAAATAATTAAAATTTGGCCAAAATGGCCCCGAGTGGAGAACACAAGGCTAACGGGCCAAATCAGGTCTTCAAGATCAACTTCTGGACATATAAAGTATAAAACCTTTTTTGAATTAAACTTTGAATAAACATCTACCTAATAAAGGACGATAGCATTACTTTTGTAGGGTATATTGTTCATTTGTGGCCCGAGTAGCGTCATTTGCGCCCTAAATCAGAATTTATAAATTTCAAATTCGATCTGCAACGGGACGCAGCGGTACCATTATTGAACCGCCCACCGGTTTTCTCAGTAGGTAGAGTATCGAACTACAGTGCGGGAGGTCACGGGTTCGATCCCTGTAGCCGGACCAACACTCAGAGTCTTAAAATATTAGAGGAGAAGTTGCTGCCTTTCTTTGTATATCTACAAATGGTAATATCTTCGCATCCTCTCGGATAACAACATAAAACTGGAGGTCCCGTCTCTCTACACTTCATTCAATAATCTGTATAAGAGGGACGTCAAAGAACCCACACTACTGTTCGAAAAGAGTAGGGAATTCCCTTTGTGTGTGGCCTAATCATACTAATTCACTCTAACTACTAACCCCTCATGAAAGTAAGCCGCGTGTCAGCAAAATTGCGTCTTAATAGCGGTCCGTATGAATATGTAAAAAAATTGTAAAGCGCATTGAGTTCTATGAATTATTATTATTATCGCCCGTGGATTTTCAAGAGGCCAGTTTGACATGTGGCCTTTTATATTAATAATAATATCAAATATTCGAATGATCACCTATCAAAAATATTTTTTGTTTTGTTTTCCCAACTGGTTTCCCAACTGCCACTAGAAGAAAGGGAGAGAAGAAAGCTCAAATATAAAAAAGGAATTGATTATGGAAAAGGTTAGCTAAAGAATTGTTATTTAACCATGCTTTGGTAGGTTGATATTTTTTATTAATGTGTAACAATTCCCTCATTTTATTTTCCTTTCAGATTCCTTGCTGTGGTTCTGAAATTGTAAATAAAAATAATCAATATACAATCATCCAGTGAATTGAAGTGCATGAAACTAAACCGTGAAATTAAAGCAATTAAATACATACTAAAAAAGATAGCATCTATATTGGACACATCAGCATTAACCCAGATATATTTAAAACGCAATATATTTATCCTGTTAGGCCTTGTGCCTCTACTAATTCTATAGTAGAGCGCTTCACATAAAGAGTGCTGTTCCAACGAGAAGCATTTTTTTACGGTAATCAGCTAATTGAGCATGTCATTCTCTTTGAGCATCAACAAAAACATCAGCAACAATTTATTACAAACGCAACGGTTTCCATCATTACAAGAGTTATTGCTTACTGCAATTAGCTATAAAGCTGTTCGAGGCGAAAGCAGTAATCATCAAAATCAAGAATTTTTTTCAATTTCAATCGAAGCATGCATTCCCACTTGAAATGTTCATTAGTATTTTTCAGATCACTAGCATAGGATAACTTGATATGAAGAAAACAGCTGCGCTGTAGTGCAAAAATTATTATCTTGAAAATTGTTATTATGCTGTCTTGGTCATGTTTTAAAAATTAAACTAAATTCTCTGTAAGGTAATCTGCTACTACTATAAGTGGCCACTATAACACACTTAGGTCAGCACTTTTTTTTTGGTGAAATTTGGGTAGCAATCAAAATGGAATTGTATCAATTAGAATAAATGAAGTATTTAGGGGAAAAAAGGACAAAAAGTATTTAGAAAAAAAAAAAGTAAAAATGTTTTTATCTTTATCCAGAAATCCTTTACTAAAGAAATCAGTCAGCAAGTTAGAGAAAAAAGAATGTGATTTTTTTTCTCACACAGTCACTGTAATAGGTAAAAAGTTGACTTTTAGATTAGCTGCAGACAGTAAACGAGCCATGAATCAATGTTAAAAGGGTTTTATTGGTAAAAAACATTAGTATTTTGTGGTATAAAATACAATTAAGGTATTTTACTGGAATTATAACAGTAGATTCGGCCCAGCAAACATCACTGAAGAAGTAAGACGAATATTAGTTAACAAAGCAATGTTCAGATGAAGAACACAAGTTCGGTGTTCAAGCTAGTGTGCAAGAAAGGCAACTGATTTTTATTGAGAATAAGAATCCCACGATATCGAGTATAAAATCAGTTCAACTGATGAATCATTCCCTGTCTAAAACTAGTGGAATAATGCTTGACTATACAGCCCACCTGTTTTTTGTCTAACCTAAAACAAAAGCTAATCCTTCTTTTGTTTATGAGCTAATCCTGTTTATTTTATAAAATGTTACACTAATGATCTTTACATGTAAAAAAAAGACTAAATTTCAACTGGAAATTTCAAGTTTCCTGTACAACAAAAACGCTTTTCGTCCATTTTGTTCTGGGCTTGTAAACTTTTCACCAGTTTCAAGGATTCTGAAGTGATATTTGGGAATGGAGCCCATGCCAAAGTTACATACTACAAAAGTTGATCTAATTACTGTTCGTCCACCTTCAACTTCAGAAACATAAAAATGCCTCGACTTTGAACTGCGAAAAAACGTATCCCATGTAAAAGTACACGGACTGTTGTTGAACAGAGGTTTGACGATTTGAGATGCCAAGTCTGATGCTAGTTCTCGTAGATAGTGTTTTTTTCTAAAATCTACATCAACTTGCTTTTGTTCATGCATAAGTTGTAATATCCTGATACTATTGTTGTGATGATAAAGTTCAGCAATGTAATTTCTTAACACAAATTTCAGCTTAATAAACTCGGGATTCTCTGGCTTGATGCTGTACTCGTTTTTTACGAAAAAGTCAAATGCTTGTAGTAACACAGAGCAAGGCAGTTCTCTACGCATTCGAAACCAAATCTGTTGAAAGTTATCTCTCCAAAACGATTCATCAGCTTTCCAGTTCAACAGTTCATCGAGAAATACTTTTCTCCCTCTGGTTTGCTCAATGGTGTTGATCCATTCCTTGTATCCAATATTTTTACAGCAGTGATAAAAAAGAAATCTGAAAAACGATTTTATCTCTTCCAAAGTTTCTATTTCTTGTTCATTATTGAATGAACTTGTAAAGTTAACAGTGACGTTTTGCTGTGCTTTGCATGGAGCAAAACAGAGAATCCGTCCACTTCTTAATTCCATGACGTTAGGGTTAAAGTGATGCACAGTTGAAAAAACACGATCAGTTTTTATGAGAGTAGGTTGTTTTGTACAGTGGTCATGGCATATACGCACTCGACTGTGTGCAGCTAAGCAGTTATAATTGATGTACTTATATTGTACAATTACGTTCATTGCGCGTGCAAGGACTGATTACTAGTTTTGTATTACAATGATTTCCCCTCAGTTCGTAGTTACTTTAAAAGTTTGTGGTCACCTTTTTTCCAGTTGTGCTGGTGAATAGAACCACAATCTTTGCATTGACAAAACAACTTTTTAACAGTATTGGAGTTAGTCGGAATAACATCATAAAATTGTTAAAAATATTTTATTTACTATATGTGTCGTTAATTGAACAAAGGGGAAGAACAAACGTTAGTGCCTGTTACAGTAAGTGGTTAATAGTTGTACCATTTCTCAGGTCTTTTTATAACAGCTCGTAACCTCTCTGATCGTCGCAGAGGTTTCACTGCTGTCACTTGTTTGGGCATATTCTCATATTGAAACCATTTTATTCGCTTTTTAGTCGACCAACGAGGTGTTGGCAAAGGTCTTTTGAGAGGTATCTTTCTTACTTTATTAACAGTAGTTGGAGCTTTTAATGGTGTCCCAAAAACATCTTCGGAGTCTGGTTTTTCAAAAGACTGAAGAACGGATAATTTGTTGCTTTGAGAAGGCATTGTTTCTACATAGGAGCTGCCAAATCCACTGTCAATTCCCTCGCTAGTTACCTGCATGTTTTGAGGGGTGGTGGGCGGAGAATCAGCTGTGTTAAGAGTCGGTTCAGGAATTTGTTGATTATCCTCAGGAATACTTGGGGAATGTGATAAATTAGGGTTATCCAGTTGTTGTTCCAGATCTGAGTAACCTTGATTTAAAGGAGATCGTAGGTTAGAGTTTTTAAACTGCTTTTCTAGATTTAAATAACGTTGCAACAACTGAGAATATCTTGTAACCTTTGAATCCGGTGAAACGTTTGGTTCATTTAAAGTAGCTTGCATTTTCTCGTTCAAAGAATGCATACTATTCAAAATGGGCGGTTGCATTAAATTCTGACGCTCGATGTAGTTTGTAATTAACTTTTGATCAAAAGGCTTATTTGATTCAGTACTAGTTCTTTGTAGCTGCAAACTTGATTCCCCCGGTAACACATTGACCCTCAATCTGCATTCTTCAGCAGTGTTGGGTTTCAGATCTACGAAGAGGTATCCAAAAGGACGTCGAATAGCAGCTTCATACTTTTGAATAAATAGCCCCGTTTTTCCAGGATACATTTGTTTGCCTAAAGTAATCATTTGTAGTTTATCTCTTGGGTTTTTAAACAGAACCAGGTACGCTGCATTGAGACTCAGAGTTCGCATAATTTTCCCTTGGAAGAAAACGTTTTGCACAATGAAAATAACACTAAGGTTTCGATGATGAGATCCTTTGGTGAATAAATTGAGGATTCGCTTGTCATTTGAAGTCTCAGCCATTTGATCATCAATGACTATTAGATTGTTGATTGTTGCATCAAAATACCAGTCTTCGTCAATGTCATGTGGTATTCCTTTAACAAATTCTATTCCAGGAATGGTTTTTGACATTTGATCGTATGCTGGCTGCCATTGTGAATAGCTCCATATAATCCTTTGGGGTACAGGTTTGATAACTTGCACTGCGTTCTCAAGGAGATTTTGGACCCATATCGTTTTCCCTGAACCTGTCATTCCGGCCACTAAAGCTGTGAATGGGTGAAGTAGCTGAAACGGGTCACAGTTAGGTTCCATTGGTTGTTTCTGTGCATTGGCTATCAGCCCTTTACCCTCCTTTTGAATTTTCTCTTGACTGAGCCAATACCTTCGCTGCGAATTGTCTAGCTTATGGGTTCTGCTCAAATGGGTATAGATGTTTTGTTGAGGTTTAGAACATATAGGACACAACCGTACCATCTTGCGTCAAGTAACCAAATGAAATAAGAAAAACAAGACTTAGTATATGTAATCTCGGCCTCGGTTGCCGAAGCATGATGATGATGATGACATGTAATCTAGTTGATTTATATTATTGATTAAATCTAGTTGTCTAGTGTAGAAATCTAGTAGTCTGGTGCAGAAATCTAGTAGTCTAGTGCAGAAATCTAGTAGTCTAGTGCAGAAATCTAGTTGTCTAGAGTAGAAATCTAGTAGTCTAGTGCAGAAATCTAGTAGTCTAGTGCACAAATCTAGTAGTCTAGTGCAGAAATCTAGTAGTCTAGTGCTGAAATCTAGTTGTCTAGTGTAGAAATCTAGTAGTCTAGTGTAGAAATCTAGTAGTATAGTGTAGAAATCTAGTAGTCTAGTGCTGCTGTCTTGTAATTGTTTCATATAGGTTTCTAGAACGTTCTACCAGACTGTGACCGGGTTGTAAATATAGCTATAAATAATATTGCAAATTTTTAAAACATTCACTTGTTGAAAGACTAAAATAGGGCTAACATGAGTCGTTTGATTACCGATAACTTTGGCTTTCTTCAACTTTTAGCAAACTGTGCTAAACATCAAAGGAACTTTTTACTTTCATCTGCTTCCCCACAACAAGTGCACACCCTATGCGAAGTCTGCTACAATCTCTTAAAAGGGGAAATACCACTTTCAGAAATGCAGAAACGAGAACTAAAACATCATGTAGATTTTATCCGAGATCTATCTAACACTTCAGTACCGTTTAAAACTAAAAAACAAATCATTTCACAGCAAGGTTCAGGATTTGTACAAAAGGTTGTGTCACCACTTCTGTCAACCTTAAGTCTCTTTTTGCTATAAAGCACAGTGGCTGATTACCTGAATGATCATTCGGTGCTTGGCGACCAAAGAACAGTGAACAAAATGAAGAGAAAAATTGATGAAGTTAGTGACCACGAGAGTACCAACTCAGATAATAGTAGTGAAGAAAGCGATGATGAATATGTACCGGGGCATGAATCAGAGATTGATGTTATATTAAAACAACTATCACCCAATATTTCAGAAAATAAAGCTGCAGAATTTCTACATACTCTGGCTTCATCTAAGGCTATACTCTATTGGAACACACATGGAGAAATGACCTATCATCAAAGAAGAATCCCACGAACAGAGATGACTGAACTGATAGACTATGCTATGTTGCCCTATAATCCTGATGTAAGGAATCCTAGGGGTCTGCAAACATTTACTAAAGGGTTACTGGAATTAGGAATCAACAAAGGTCTTGTTAAAAACAAGAGAATGCTTGTAGAAATGGTTGCCAGACAACCAAAAACGGAAACAAACTCTGATGATAGTGATCTTAGCAGTTCAGAACTAGACAACAGCAATGACGAAAACACAGATGATGATGATAATCATGATGGTCATGATGATGACAATACTACTGATGATGATGGCGATGTCACTGTGGATGATGGTGATGTTAGTGACCAACAAGACGAAGAAGACGAAAATGCATCTGAAAGTGATAAGGATGAAGAAGAAGAAGAAGGGAATTGTCAAACTTGTCAAGAAATAAAAACATTTCGTAGAATTCCGCTCATCCTGTGTCCTGTCTGCCAGTGGGAAGAACATACTTGGTTTCCTTCATGGGGGACACCTGTACTATGTGAAATTTGTAAAACGGTTATTCCGACTAACTCCAATACTGTTAAAAAGTTGTTTTGTCAATGCAAAGATTGTGGTTCTATTCACCAGCACAACTGGAAAAAAGGTGACCACAAACTTTTAAAGTAACTACGAACTGAGGGGAAATCATTGTAATACAAAACTAGTAATCAGTCCTTGCACGCGCAATGAACGTAATTGTACAATATAAGTACATCAATTATAACTGCTTAGCTGCACACAGTCGAGTGCGTATATGCCATGACCACTGTACAAAACAACCTACTCTCATAAAAACTGATCGTGTTTTTTCAACTGTGCATCACTTTAACCCTAACGTCATGGAATTAAGAAGTGGACGGATTCTCTGTTTTGCTCCATGCAAAGCACAGCAAAACGTCACTGTTAACTTTACAAGTTCATTCAATAATGAACAAGAAATAGAAACTTTGGAAGAGATAAAATCGTTTTTCAGATTTCTTTTTTATCACTGCTGTAAAAATATTGGATACAAGGAATGGATCAACACCATTGAGCAAACCAGAGGGAGAAAAGTATTTCTCGATGAACTGTTGAACTGGAAAGCTGATGAATCGTTTTGGAGAGATAACTTTCAACAGATTTGGTTTCGAATGCGTAGAGAACTGCCTTGCTCTGTGTTACTACAAGCATTTGACTTTTTCGTAAAAAACGAGTACAGCATCAAGCCAGAGAATCCCGAGTTTATTAAGCTGAAATTTGTGTTAAGAAATTACATTGCTGAACTTTATCATCACAACAATAGTATCAGGATATTACAACTTATGCATGAACAAAAGCAAGTTGATGTAGATTTTAGAAAAAAACACTATCTACGAGAACTAGCATCAGACTTGGCATCTCAAATCGTCAAACCTCTGTTCAACAACAGTCCGTGTACTTTTACATGGGATACGTTTTTTCGCAGTTCAAAGTCGAGGCATTTTTATGTTTCTGAAGTTGAAGGTGGACGAACAGTAATTAGATCAACTTTTGTAGTATGTAACTTTGGCATGGGCTCCATTCCCAAATATCACTTCAGAATCCTTGAAACTGGTGAAAAGTTTACAAGCCCAGAACAAAATGGACGAAAAGCGTTTTTGTTGTACAGGAAACTTGAAATTTCCAGTTGAAATTTAGTCTTTTTTTTACATGTAAAGATCATTAGTGTAACATTTTATAAAATAAACAGGATTAGCTCATAAACAAAAGAAGGATTAGCTTTTGTTTTAGGTTAGACAAAAAACAGGTGGGCTGTATAGTCAAGCATTATTCCACTAGTTTTAGACAGGGAATGATTCATCAGTTGAACTGATTTTATACTCGATATCGTGGGATTCTTATTCTCAATAAAAATCAGTTGCCTTTCTTGCACACTAGCTTGAACACCGAACTTGTGTTCTTCATCTGAACATTGCTTTGTTAACTAATATTCGTCTTACTTCTTCAGTGATGTTTGCTGGGCCGAATCTACTGTTATAATTCCAGTAAAATACCTTAATTGTATTTTATACCACAAAATACTAATGTTTTTTACCAATAAAACCCTTTTAACATTGATTCATGGCTCGTTTACTGTCTGCAGCTAATCTAAAAGTCAACTTTTTACCTATTACAGTGACTGTGTGAGAAAAAAAATCACATTCTTTTTTCTCTAACTTGCTGACTGATTTCTTTAGTAAAGGATTTCTGGATAAAGATAAAAACATTTTTACTTTTTTTTTTTCTAAATACTTTTTGTCCTTTTTTCCCCTAAATACTTCATTTATTCTAATTGATACAATTCCATTTTGATTGCTACCCAAATTTCACCAAAAAAAAAGTGCTGACCTAAGTGTGTTATAGTGGCCACTTATAGTAGTTCTGCTTGAGCGGATTTATGAGCGGATTGTTTGTTTTACCTCTTTTGATTTAGTCAAGAGAGTATTAGATAAGAGAGCTTATCCCCCGTCTTGGGCTTTACACTCATCAGGGGATCTTTTCATTCTATTTTAAAACTGAAGTTATTTCGCGGGAACGGAACATGATTGACCAAAATGCAGAATGCACGGTCGCATCGTCAAAACATCTCAAGACAAAAGTGCGCTTTCAGCTCGTTCTTCTCCCCCTCACTTTCGTGCTCTCGTCACTTTCCATAATGTTCTATTACTGAACAAAGCACGCTCAAGCCTCTTCTATTTGATAACTATACCACAGTTCCGGACCAATCAGTGCACGCGTCAGAAGGAATCCATATTATGATTTATATTGGAACAAAAAGAGAAAAAGAGAAGAGAAGATAATGAATCACTGGTCTCGGTTTATTTCTACCATATCCTTTTTTGATTTTATTCTTAGAACACTGAAACAACCTATTTTAGAAATCCATTTGTAGTGCATTTGCAGGCTAGCGATAATGCAAATAATGATTTATTATTTCATTAGTTTGTTTAATTTGTTGTAAGGATATATATGTTTACAAAGAAATATGATAGAAACAAACCAACTGATTCTTTCTCTTATCTTATGCTCTTTTGGATCTAATAATTGAGGCAATGATACAACACTGACCTTTTATGGTTTTTATAAGCACTTCTTACAGCTTCTTCTGCAATTAGCTAGCATGTAGGTGGGGTTTTTACTACACTCTCCCATATTTGCCCACGTAATACACCCAACATTTGTATCGTGACAAGCTGCAAAAAAGGTTCATAGTGTATAGTGGTAATGTATAGTGGTAATTTACATCAGTGATGTATGGTGTTGATGTACTTACCACAAACATGGCAGCTCTTAACGCAGCGAACCAACATAAAATCCGGGTTAGATTTACAATACCCACCCTTGGACCATATTGGGCATTGATGAGGATCGCTGTCAACACAAGCTGAAAAACACAAAGTATATATATATACCAACTCGCGTCACGTATTGTTTTACGTAGATTCGGGCTTGGTCTGGTCTGATCAGAAATTTGCATGTCGGTAACCATGCAATTTGGATTTCTGACGTTATGTTTTGACACAATCACACCAGAGAGTGCAATTCTCTATTTCTGTGAAATATCCTCATAGTTATACTTGAAATAAGACTTTTTTAGTCCGTGTCTAAGTGATATTTGTAAAAGTAACAAAATTATCACCATCATTATCAGAAGGCGGAACATTTTGTGCGACAGACAACTCATCATCAGAGCCAATAATTCTTTTAGTACAAAAGAGAAGGTGAGTCTATTCTATTGTAAAGTCGATTTTATGATTGTGGAAACAGTATCGTATCGCGCATCGTTACCGTAATTGCTAAGGTATTTTCAAGAAGCATATTTAATTGTTAGTTTTAAAGTCATTTCAGGTGGAGTGTATGCCAAGCACAGCTACAACTTCAGATTATTGCAGTCACTACTGGTTGGCAGGTTACCTCAGTTGGGAGAGCATTAGTCTTTCAACCGAGAGGCTGCAGGGGGCAGGTGGGGGGCGTAAATGAACGGCTGAGGACAAAGGTAGTAGGTGGTAGGCAAACGCGAATACATACTAATTACCAACTACTAATAAGTGTATTGAGCCATTAGGTTACATAAACACTATATTACATTACACTACATATAACTTTGAAGATTTTTTACAGAAATCGTGATTACAGCTCAATAGAAATGTGTACATTAGCTTCGATTATCGAATAATGTTGCTAAAGGCAGATTCATTCAAAATCAATTCATACCAACGATAACATAAAAATAAAGAGCAAGGCGTGAGTTACATGAAATAGAATGGTTGTCACAAACCCGTCAAACAAAGTGTGAAAATTAGATTGTAATGAAGTGAAATATGATACCAAAAATACAAAAGAGTAAATAATAAAGTGAAAAAGTGCCAAATGTATTTCACAAAATGTTTGGCAATCACATTACGTAGTCTTTTACGTAGTTATCTATGTTAAGAAAATTTCTACTTACAACACATTTTACAGCTGGCTGGACAATTTACTTCCATATAAGCAGGGTTATTGGTACATTCGCCTTTATTAGCCCACGAACTGCACTTTACAGGATCGATATCCTTTCTATCACAGGGAACTGAAAACAAATAAGCGGGCGACCATTAGAAATGTGATTCAAATAAGGGGTCGACCGATTAGAACTGAGATTCAAATAAGGGACCGACCATTAGAAATGTGATTCAAATTCCAATCCCCCAAACCATTTGCTGTCGTCTACCACTTTAATTTTCTCATGGCCCATCTCTAAACAAAGAGAAAGACTGACTGACATACAAACGACAGACACGCAGATACACAGGTTGACACACAGACAGAGACATGCATACACACAGTCATGGAAGACAGACATGCAGGGAGGCAGACATGCTCATAGACACACAGATCAACACACAGACAAAAGCAGATAGACAGATAGGCAGATAGACATACACAGAGATCTAGATATACAGACAGACACTCAGACCGGCATACATTTAGACACATTGCTGACATTACATTGTCACTGGTGCACGTCCTTGTGTCCTCCCGACCAATGTAACAATCTTCTTTACGCACTACCAAACTTTCGGCTTGAGGAACTTCAGCATGTACAGAACTGTGCTGCAGTTACTCATAACAACAGCCATGTACATTACACGTATCCTGTGCGAGCTTTTCTGACTGTCAACCCAGTAGCTTTCAAGACAATGGATGGCCTGACTCTACAGTACTTGCAGGCTCTTTTCACAACGTACATTTCCAAAAGACAGCTACGATCACCAGGAAATAATTTGCTAGTAGAGATTCGATTGACCAGAGCTAAATCGTCGCAGGAGGTCTTTTCTATTTTAGAGCCAAGGCTATGGAGTGCGCTTCTTGATAGCATTATATTTATCAAAACTTTATGATGTTTTAAGAATGATCAGTTTTTTAGAGTTGACTTTAACTTTAATTTTGTTATTTACTTTTTATTTACTTACATTTTAATTATTTAATTTGTCATATTTAGCTGTCATTAATTAACTTTTACCTATACTTTGTATATTTTATATTATATATCTCGTTATTATGCGGGTTTAAGAATTAGATTACCATTTTTAATTTTGTTGTATTCTTGAAATCTTCTGTGTAAACTTGCACTAAACGGTCTCGTTACTCATCTCCCCTTAATCGCGCAGCTCTTTAAAAATTAAATGATGCTCAGCAATAAAATGTGTATACAATAATTAGTAAAAGTAATAGTTTTAAACTCAATTCACAATCAAACCGGAATAGCGATGATTTCAAAATCAGAATTTTCTTAGGAAACGTTCAACAAACTGCGTTGGGTGGCACGCGCTACCACCCAATGCGTTTTCGCGAATTGACTTAAAGAAATTTCATGATCTTGAATTTTTAAACATTTTTCTGGTGTTGGGTATTGAATTTTGAACATTGGTACTATTACTATTTTTTATGTTCTTTGTATTCCTATGCCTCATGCATTTTACAAATGTACACGATTTAGGAGAAATCGGGTCATTTGACCTCACAGGGTATGCCGCATATTCCTCCGCCAAAATACGTAACGACAGACGTACAGACAGAGACAAACAGACAAACTGACAGATAGGGAGAAATCTTTTATTCACACTCGAAACAATCTCATCAATTCAAAACTAGTTTCTATGAAAAGCTACAATATTTTTAAACGTCCGAGTAACTGGCCTATCAGTAGCTATAACAATTACATTTTCTGATGATCGACACCATGGTATCCGGTCATCTCGTCCGGAAGACAAGTCGCCCAGTCTTCTATTCTACAATCTCGCACATGAATAAATATATCTTATTAGACAGTTGGATGTGGAATGTGGCTGGATATTTTTACGAGTCACGCTGTATTTTGACGAGTAAAATATCCAGCCATATTCCACATCCAAATGTCTAATAAGTTATTTATTATCCAACTATCTCGTAAAAATGAAAAAAAGGGTCGAAAAAATAGTAATTGTCATTTCCTTAAAAAATTAGGTGGACATTGCATGACGTACGTATTGCATTCTGATTGGCTCATTTTTCATACAGGTCAAACCGGTTTTAGCAGCTCACACAAACACGCCGTAATTTTCTCGACTGTTTTTGTACACATTTTGGCTGTATTTTGAGGAAAAAAGAGGGAGAACGTCAACAAGACAGAAGAACGAATAGCTACCGTTTGGAAACTTTGATGTAGCCAAACAAAAATGCATTAACAAATTAAACGTTGAGTCTAAAACTTGCAGTTATTGTAGTGCTTTCATTTACAGTTCTTGTGATCATAGTTGCCTGCTTCAATTAGCTTTACATTTCTACTATAAAGGACATTATTGCAGCTCTTCCATTGAATGTATGCAGTTTGTTGTATTAAGGTAATTTTTTTTTCTTTTCCTTGTACGAGCTAGTCTTAAGCTTATGCCTTATATGTCAATAAACTTGTGAACTTACAAAGCATTTTCTGTTCACTGTATTTACATGTTCACTTTAACTCTGTTTTCAATTTTAATTTCGATATTTTCGTTATCATATTAACATGAGCATCGAAAGCGTTTTCTGTAGACAATATAAATACAATCTCGCCTTTGTATCTAACCTTACATGTTTTACTAAAAAAATCGAAGCTTGCAATGAGAACGCTGTAAATAAATGTAACGACTTACGGCAGCGTGTTTAATTTTTCGCCACGAGTTAGAACCCAAATAACCAAATGAAATCAATTAATTTCTATTCAAAAAAATCCTAAAACTATAGAAAAATTGATGTGTTAATTCATAAGTGAACAGGAATCATTTTAAAAACTTTCGTGTTTATACCGACTTTGAACTCTAATGATTTCTCTTCGAAATAATTGGTCAGAATTTAACTTGTTTCGGAGATCATATTTAATTTTTTGAAACTTTTTTGAAACGGTTCTTAGACTCTGCATGGTGCAGAAATAAATTGTTATTGCTTTGTGGTCTTAGCATCTACTTTGTAGGCTTTTTAAGACAAGCTAGATATTGTTTCGTAATGAACTGCTTTTTGTTATAATTGTGAGTGCACGAGTTTGTTGATTTGCAATCGCTCAGCCAGAGACTAAGGTGAATTACACCGTGTGTATTCGAATAGACGTCACTGCGCCTCAAAAGAAATAACTTTTAAATTTAGCCTCCCAACTAGAAATGGCACTCCGTGCGTGATCCCATTCTAAAAATCGAACCATGGCAACACTAACGTGTTGTGCGTAACGATTTTAGTGTTTGACGTGATGGAATAACGTGCCAATCACACTAAGAAATTTTTTGAAATACATACATCGTATTTTAATACTGACTAAACATTTAGCTAAAGCAATAAACATTATAGCTCTGTTGTTGACTTTCAGCCAGCTTTCAACCATTTTCTATATTGGAACCAAAACATAGACCAATTTGGAATGCCGGATGTATGTTGTCAGATGTCAATTAATTGAAGTGAAAACTAAAAGGTAAGACATCAAAACGCGGTAATTAAACTATTAACAAGTAACGGTGGCTAAAAAGTGTTTTGACAATTGAGTGGTGTATATTCTGCAACATTTACCAAAATAATTCGCATTTAGCATCCAGCATCTTTTTTCAGAACACAAAATGTTTGAAATGAGTGAATACATTCAATATATATTACTAGCTTTCAAATAACAGCGACTATCCAACGCCGTAATAGTTGCTGTAGAGCTCATAGTTCTCAATCTTCACCAATGATTTAGGAATTAGAGGGCTAAGTCGAGAATGTTGAATTTACATTTAGAATGAATCACAGACGCCCGTTTTATTCAGGTATATTCCTCCATGAAAGTTCTCCAGAGTTCTTTCCTCGGTGCTATTATTATGGATGCTAAAGTGCCATTCACAAGACATGGACATGCAGGGGGGCACACCCTGTCCTAAAAGAAATTTACGTACGTGTATTTTTACATATATATATCTTTATATATTTCATGCTTACTGGGTAATGCACACTCCTTCTGGAGATGATGCACCCCTCCTGAAAACAATCCTGGATCCGCCCCTGTGTCTTCTACAGGTTTGTTCACTTCCTTTCTCTCTGTTTTGAAGAAAAGTTCATGTATCATGAAGATGAGAAAGCTCCAGTACTGCTGACAAATTCGCGGACTTTTGTGATTCTTTCGGCGATGAAATTTAGCTTATCGATTTTTTAAATTATTCTATTTGGACGTCGATTATCGTTTTAATATGCTCCAGGTTTAAAAATAGCTTAGGGACATTGCTGATAGAAACCAGTTGATAATTGAGTTGATTAATGATTGAATCTCTAACTATTAAGGCGTAGACTTTTTATGCGGCTTCCTGATTTTTCGAAGGTTCTTTCGGATTGGCTTGTGGAGTTTGTTTAGGTGCAACGTTCCGAGTATGCTGTGTTTTTTGCTTCTTTTTCTTTTACTTTTTCTTTTCTTTCTTCCCTTGTGTCTTTTTTTCTCCCCTGTTAAAAATATTGTTGTTCCTGCTTGAAAGGAATGAAGACAAGCAAAATGCAGACACATATGCTGAAAGACAGACAGGCAGGCAAACAAACAGACATGCAGACAGACAGGCAGACAGACATGCCAATATGCAGACAGACAGACAGGCAGGCAGACAGACAGACACATACAGACAAGCACGCAGACAGACAAACAGATATGCAGACAGAAATCCACCACACATGTGCAAAGACACAGAGAGATGTGGACAGACAGAGAGACATGTGTACAGACAGAGAGGCATGTGGACAGACAGTGGTCTTACCTGTAGGCATAGGCGAAAACATTGTGAGTGCCGCAGTTGATATGGCTTTCGGCGTTGTTGGCATCACTGTAAAAAGAATAATCCTTCTAAAATATTGTTAAATGCATGTGTGGAGGTCATGGGTCGTATTTATAAAGAGGTTGCACTGGTTAACCAGATGCATGCACTATGGCCAGCTGACCTCACAAATACCAAACCATTGGGGCAAATGATAATGATGATAATTGTGACGGTAATGATGATGTAAAAAAATAAACGTAATATGCGATAAAGTGCTTATTGACTAAGTAAGGATGGGTTATAATGCATGGCAATTAGTATTCTGTCTCTGTGATTTGTACCTACGATATCCCCTCAAGGTAAATATTTTCCTGTACGGCCCTCCCACTTATTCAATAAGTACATATTATTTTTATCAAAATACGATTCAACAAAGGTAGAAAACTATTTAAATCACACTGATATTTGGGCCAAATTCACGTTTTAATATTAATATACATACCACTTATATTACAGCTTCTTTTGCAATGTTTGGCCATCCAATCGGCATTGCTAACACATTCTCCTTTACTAGCCCATTTTTTACACAGTAGGAATTCGTCTTGCAAACCTATGACAAACAGTTATTTTGTCATGAATATAACAAATAAAATTTCAATGTGCAATAATATTTTTTTTCATTTTAAACTTTCATTTAAGTGTATCATAATAGTTTATTGTGAATTGTCACTGATAGGTCAGGCCAAGATTGCAATATGTCAGGAAAATTTTTGGCCTTTCAAAAATTCCACCCTTACATATCGTGTACACAGACGAGATTAGTCTCAAACAGTGTAGTTCCGTTTGTAGGGGAGGCCTATAACGTTTTTAACTATCGACAATTTGCCCCGTACCGTAACCTGAGAGAACCGGCCGGGGGAAAGATTAGTAATAATAACTTATCTTTTCTATTTTTTTCAGAAGAATTTTCTTTTAAAATTGCGTTATGAATGAGACGATTCATTCACATTGAACTTGTGACTGTCTACCACGGTTCAAAGCAGTGTTAGGAATACTTACGGCAAGCAGAATTTTTCGTTTTTTAACGCACAAAATGTTTCTTAGAATGCTACATCAATGCGACAATTTATTCACATTTGAACTAGTGACTGTCTACAACGGTTCAATGTTATGAATACTTACTGCACAGACCAGGATCTATATAAACGTCATCAATAGCTGTATCAGAGTACCCAACAGCCGATCCAACAGAAGCCTCGAATGTCAACTATAGGCAAATAGAAAAAATATAACTTGATTACTGTAGAATATTGATATACTGTCAGAAACTCAGTAAGCTTGAAACTTGTAGACTAATAGATTTCTTTGGTTTCATGCTCCTGAATATTCGATTTTTTTTCGTCTAAAAGCCTTCCTAAAAAATCATATCGTTTATGCTGCCAAAACTTCACAAATTAAGTAAACGATACATATTAGCATACAGAAAGGAAAATGTCTTCTAAACACTTGTAAAATTGCAGCATCAAGCGGCCATTTTGAATTTAACTATGAGTATCAAATATTGATCAAATATGGTGTCAAAATTATGCTAATTAGTCTGAATATTTCGGAGCTTGGAACCATTTCAATTCTCTTATGAGTTTCTGATATTGTTCATAAGAGTAGTTTGAAGAATATATGAGTCCATGATTGCTTGCTGACTCGAAAGAAAAGAATTTCAGTGCGGGTCTTATGTGCGACAGTGGTACTGTGTATGCCACAAGCACAAATATCATGAACAGGACAGAAAACATTTTGTCAGAGCGAGTATATTAAGAGTGAGAGTATAGAGTATCAGAGTATATACCAAGAGTATATCATCAAAAAGATAAATAAGGAGAGACAGATTAGGAGAATGTTCAATTACTGACCCTATATTGTACATACGGTGGTACATCAATAGTCGCTTGGTCTGTTTTCCAGCCTTCACCTTGATCGCCTTTTTTGTAGAATAACAAGTATTTAATGTCTCGGTCTTTGACTTCAAGAGACAACTTTAATTCGCCTGTAGTCTTGCCATACATAGTGTATGCAAACTTGATGCATTGACCTCCTGATACATATGGTAACCATGGTGACACTAGCCGAGCTTTATCTCCCGGGTATCGTGGTGATGATGATTCGATGTACATATAATGACCTGTCGATAGATAAATCGTAAGCATTAAAAACGATACCTGATGACGTTGATATTGGCTCTAATTAATGATGATGACGATGGGATAATGATGATGATGATAGCAAACATCCACGTGACAATAATTATGATGAAGTAAAACCCCTCTAAACAGGACCCTCAATATACCGCAATTCTCTTAAACTGAACACTTTTCTCCGGTCCAGAATGCCAATATTTCTTATAAAAAACTACAGTCCGGCCATATTTGTTGGTCCCAGAACTGTCCAAAATACTAATTGCAATGACCAATAATGATGATTGTAAGTGATGATAATTTTTATGGAACATGCTTAAGCATTTTTCAAGAGGTTTGGGGCTGATTCCCCTCTGAGAAGATTTTGAAATTTAGTTAATCAGAAGTGCAATTTACACCATTTTCTGGGAAAGTAAGTTTTGTAATGAGGACCTGTTGATGTTATAAGACTGTCATTCTTATCATTAAGACACTCTTGTGATCAAATTCTCCCTACACAAGTGAGAGCTCTAAAAATCATGACCCTCCCTATAAAGTTTCCGGTCCTCTCGCAGCAGTTAATGACCGCTCCCTAATGTGGACGATAACGAATATGATTGATGATACCACGGACACGTTGTTATAAGAACAATCCCAGCAGTTGTCGAGTTTCGACTTAAGTCAAGTGGCCAAAAAACGTTTGCGATGAGTCATCTTTTTCAAGATATGTTTAATGTTGACAACAACTACTGAAAATGCAATCAATGCCTCAAAAAAACATTAATGGAATATACAAATCAACTACATTTTTTGGCAGGTCGTCTCGTCATTGCCTTCGCATGAGAACAAGAGACAATGACGACGACGAAGAGTTGGCGTAAATCTGGTGGACATGCCGTGAGTCTTTCTTTGAGGTGATTATTGCATTTTCAGTAGTAGATGTCGACACAGTAGATGTGTTGACCAAAATGTACCATTATTCTCGTTTTTAAACCAAAAAAGATTAATGTCGAATCTCGTCGACGTCGTCTCTCTTGTTCTCACGTTGAATGTCCTTAATAAAATTAACGGTAATGATCGTTGTAGTTATTATGATGATGATGATGATAATAATGATAAAAATATTGACCTTTCCCAGAGGTATGATCTTCCATGGGACCTGTATCTTTAGTTTGGGTGTGTCCTTGGTTACGAGTCCAGTCAAAGTCATCACCCTGAGCATTAGACCACATACCAAGGCCACTTTCAAAATCCGTATCGTCTTTATCTGAAACAGACCAGAATGGTGTAATTAGTTAACTCGCTGAAGCAATTGCCAATAATTTGATTTCTTTAACTAGCTTCAAAATTTTATTTGAAAAACTCATTAATCCATGGATACTTTTATTACTCATGGTTAGACTTAAAATCGCATGTCATAAACTAGAAAAGCATGTTCATATGAATACACTTATTGCAAAAAAACAATGTCGGAAAGACAATAACACAGCCTTAAGGAATATTGTTGATTCTTTGATATCATTGAGAAATAAGCAACAATAAAAGTAAATCAATTATGCTGACTTCAAAAAAAGTCCATCGGTGACCGATTTTTGGGGTTTGTACATGAATTTCAGATTTTTACACAAAGGGTTGGAGGTTTTTGCCAATAATTCATTTCAGTCTTGCTCTTTTCTATCCCCCAACAAAGTTTTCGGAAATAGGTCAGATTTTGTTGTGTATCTATTTGTCTAATGTATTTTCCTATAATCAAAATACTGAATCATATATTCATTTTATATGCCACTTCTTTTCTTGCCAACCATTGTGAATAAAACTGAATCATGAGTTTTCATCGAACCATTTAACTTAATACACAAAGATCGTAGAATTAATAATTCTATTAGATTTTGAAATATTCGGGGAAGTAATTAATTTTTTTATCGAACGGGATTTCAGTGGAAGCTAAAATCACGCTTAACCATTGCTATCTAAATTCTTTAAATGGTTCTAACGCTGCTATTTTATCAAATGAACATTCCTTTTCAGTCTCAATTCCTTGTTATATCAACGATTTTAATTCATGGCTAAACCAGTTGCTACACGATCATGATTGAGTGCAGTGCTATAAAATGGCACTTCTTTCAAAGCAAGTCCACCCTATATGATTGATCGCACGAGACTTTGTACCATGGCTGCGGTAAGGCTTCTCGCGTTGTAATGACCATAGTTAATAGAGTAAAATGGTTTGGAAATTCTTTTATTATATGTTATTGTACACTATTTTGAAGCATGACCATGCACAATCGTTTGTTTCACTATTGTTTTACCCTTTCTGGATATGGTTGAGTAAACAGATCAAAACTGTTATTTTGGCTGCTCGCTCCAAATACCTAATAATTGCTACAAACAAATTGAATAATCCTTACCATAATATCATAGACAAAGTTTATGTCTACTTATTTTTATTTACTTTAATGAGAGTAAATAAAAATGTGTGTATTGTCAGATTCAACCTCAAAACCGAACAAAGACATAAAAGAATAGGCTTTCTAACCATTCTTTCTATTAACTATGGCAATGACAAACTTAATACTTACCAAGATGACATCTTTTTAGCATACAAAACCTCTCTTCCCTTCCAGCACTAGGACTACCAGGACAAGCTTTACCTTGGTGGGCTGGTGCAGGGTTATCACACTGTCTTGTACGAACATGTGTTCCTTCATTACAAGTAGCTGAGCATGATGACCAATGTCCCCAGTGACTCCAATGGCCGTCAATGGGCACTACAAACGGACACACTCATTTAAAATGCAGCACAGCGACACACAGGAGAACACAGTTAACGTGGGTACGATAACCTGGATTTTCAACGTTAGTCTGAACAGGTTCTTAATATATAAATGGTAATGAAAGCAATTTACTTTAGCTTATTAGATTTTCCACCAAAGGAAGGCAGGGACACCACAACAGTTTTCACCAATTACCGTGAGTCCTGGGACCTCCGGTTTATTGTCCTTATCATTTTTTTTATCACTAATGTTCTTTAAAAAAGGGTCTTCTAAATCACTGGTATGTAATGTAAATCATTTATAAAATATTTAAAAGAGCCTAAAGAAATTTAAGCTCTTATATGCAGTGGGTTAAAATATTTTAACATTTTAAAAACATTTTCTAAAAACTGTGGGTTTTGACTGCATACTAAAATTCGATCAAACGACCTTAGTAGATATAAGTCTACAGGAAGGGTTCACGGGGTCTCTTTGTAAAAAAAATCGCTAGCGCGTCGGATCTTTTGCTATTTGGATAAATTATATATCATTTTAAAGCTAAATAACGGAAGAAAATGACCATGTAGTTTTTGTTTCGAAAGCGAAGAAAGGTCGCGAGTTTTAACGTTCAGAATGAAGAGGGAGAGCTTTTGTTTAAAAAGGTAATCCTAGAATACGTTTGATTACCACAATCGTGGCTACAAAATCATGTGAGCGATTTTTGATATTTTTTAGTGTTTATTTTGTTTGTGAAAAGTATCAGATTTCACTAAAAAAATGATTGACTTTGTGCAAAAATTTAAGCAATGCGATCAAACGTATTCTTGGGTTAACTTTTCAATTGAAAGCTCTCACTTTTCATTTGGAGCGCTAAAACTCGCAATCGTTTTTCCATTTTGAATAAAAAATAGCATAGTCATTTTCTTCACACAGCACAATATCCGATGCGCTGGCGATTTTTTTTTACGAAAAGATCCTGCGAACCCTTCCTGTAACCTTAATGGATTCTTGAATACAGGTGTAGAAGGCACAAATGTAATACTTGGACCCAAATGTTATAAAGTTCCCAAATGTAATAAACTTAAGGTCCGAATGTAAAAGTGTTTTCAAATGTAATAAATTTTCCAAGCTTTAATTTGGAGATATTTCAGTGAAAAAAAATCTAGAAATGCTTATCTTGAGGTATACTTAAATGATGTAATTAATTAATTTTAGTCTTTTGTCTATTTTTACTTTGTTGATTTGCAAAGTACATAACCTCTAGTTGGTTGTTATGAGCAATCCACCAAACGTCAAAACTTGCTAATATTTTTATTTTTCATCTATTTTTACATTGTTGATATTTACAAACTTTTAGTTAATTTTGGTATCAACAAAGTAAAAATAGGTAAAAAGCTAAAATCATCTTCATGATATTCTGGAATTTGTTCAAGATAATGTGAAAAACATACCCAAAGTTTTAAGCAAAATTAGTGAGAACTCAATTAAGGCAAAATACATAGTTATTATTGAAATTGTCGAAATTAAACTTTGATGAATTTTGTATTTATACTGATAACGTACAATTTTGTGTTAACTTTTTTTCAACTTTTGCAGTTTTGTTCATTTTTGCATGAGTCAGTCATGCAAAAAAATAGCCTCTTCTGCGTAAAAAAAATTTTTAGACCAAATATAAAACTAAATACATGTACAATGCAGCATTCACTAAGAGGTCTCTTAGGCTAGTTATGGACTAACCTTTTAGTAGAGCCCAGATGAAAACTTCGATCTAGTAATGGGTGCCCATAGTAGTAATAACCTAAATCATTTAATAAAGTATCCATTTTGGTGGATTGTAGCTTACCGAAGATATAACGTGTCACTATTTTGCAACAAAAACAAATTTTACAGACATGGCAGCAGTGCAGCTTGGCCTCAGTGACTTCTAACTGAGAAACAAGTAGAATAATACTCAAAGCTGCAAAGAGGACCAAGCAATGTTTCATGATTTTGACAATTCTTGGCTGAAATCAAACTGGAATGTATTGTAGTACGTTGTGTTTGAACTGAATGAAGATCTGAACTTAAGTACTGACACTGATAAACAACATTGCCATTCTAGACTCGTTCTAGTGTTTTGCCCTAATTAAGGCTGACGTCCAATGAGATTAATTACTGTTCTTAAAATCCCCAAATCGCCCAGAAACGAACTTATTTATCAGTGCTTAATATTTTAAACTACTGTCACGCGGTTTTACCCTCGCTAAATAAAGCCTATTACTTTTAGTATTATTATTACTACAAGCGGCGAACCGTATTATAAAAAAAGTATTGATTTAACTAAATTTTGTCTCGAGTTTTTTTGGTCATGGTGTCGAATTCTCATATTAAAAATCCGAAAGTCTTTCAGTACTTACTGTATTCAATTAGCCCAGTATGATAAAAAATAAAATATATATAAAGCATAAAGCACAAATGTAATAATTCGACCCAAATGTAATAAACATCCCAAATGTAATAAACATTGGACCCAAATGTAATAAAGGTCCCAAATGTAACCAAATAAAATAAAGGCCCCAAATGTAATCAACTTTGGACCTAAATGTAATAAAGGTCCCAAATGTAATCAACTTTGGACCTAAATGTAATAAAGGTCCCAAATGTAATCAACTTTGGACCCAAATGAAATAAAGGTCCCAAATGTAATAAGCTTTGGACCCAAAGGTACCAAATGTAATAAGCTTTGGACCCAAGGGTTCCAAATGTAATATACTTTGGACCCGAATGTAATAGTGTATTAGAATTTAATAAAGGTTCCAGGCTTTGGGACTATTTCCGTAAAAATATCTGTAAGTCTTTATCTTGAGGTATACTAAAATTATGTAGTTAATTAATTTTAGTCTTTGGTCTATTTTTACTTTGTTGATTTACAAAGTACATACCCTCTCGTTGGTTGTTATGAACGACCCACCAAGCGTCAAAACTTGCCAATATTTTTAGTTTTCATCTATTTGTACATTAATTAGTGTAAAAAACTTGTTAATATTTTAGTTTTCATCTATTTTTACATTAATCTACATTTGTAAATTCATATGTAACATACTGATATAAAATCAGCTTTTGTATCAGCACAGTAAAAAAGGGAAAAGATGAAATTATCTCCATGATTCAATTACCTAGGAAAAGGATATTCTAGAATTTTTCTTTTTTCGTATGTTTTTGACATTATATATACGAAACGTTTAAGATAAAATCAGTGAGATCTCAGGTAAAGCAGGGTTTCCCTTCAAATCTCTGTTCATATATTAAATGGAATTTAATAAACAGTCAAAATGTCGTCTTATTGCTGTTTATAGCGGGGCACCATTTTAAATCGACCACAGGAAGCCCGGATTTCAAAAATACGTCCGTCGGTGTACCACTGCCGCGCGAAAACGCTGACAGGTTTTAGTGGGCGCCAAAACAATAATTTTTTCGCAGTTTTAATTTTTTTCTACAAAATGTATTTCTGCACTGGACAAAGAGTGCAAATGGTAAAGCTAAGCTAACGGCTTGAAGAGGTTTGACTGAGAAAGAAAAACAAAGACCGCGGCGTGAAAAAGAAAAATAACTACGATTCAACGATGACAATCTTCAAAATGTTTTCACTGACAATGGGTAAGAGTCGCTCGTGGCGCTGTTATTAACTATTCAAATGTGCAGTTATGCAGAGCTGTTAAAATTTTATTTGATACTTCATTCAATAGTCATTCAAAGCTGGAGATTTTCCAAGTTGTATTTTCTGGAAGAGTTTATTTGATAAGCTTGTCCCTGATGGTAAAAAAGGCCGTATTCTTCATGGATTCTTGGTGACATTTTTCAATCATGACTTATCGACTAAATAAATAAAATTAAAAAAATAAATTTTAATGACTTATAACGCGCATTTTTCATGTCGTGATGATCAAATGCGCGAGACAGACCCTGAGGGTGGTCACTGCCAGAGATTCGTTTACGTCCTCAGCGGTTCTTTTACGTCCACCTTATAACATAGTCAGAGTGAAGGCAGACGGGACCTCCGGCTTCACGTCCTTATCCGAGAAGACGAGGCACTGAGAGAGTGAAGTATCTTGCCTAAGGACACAACGTGATCGCCCGGTCTGGGAATCGAACCCGGGCCACTGGACCCGAAGTCCAATGCCCTAACCACTAGGCCACCACTAGGCCACCACGTCTCTATTAATCTACTATTAAAAGTAAAATCCACGGCGAAAAGAATTTCATAAAAACAAAAACAAAACAAATATGTGCTGCATTTGCAGCAATTCAAAAGACGTGAACAGCAAGACGAACACGACTCACTAAGATAATTCACTCTGTTCATTCATCAATTTTTCGGGCAATTCATAACACAGAGAGCTTTAGGATAAATGCCGATTTATCAACTATTCACAACAAAAAAACATTTCATACAAGATGTTTGTCAACAAAATAGGACTGCCAGTTCAGGGAATGGATGGAAATGCAAATTTAGCACAATGTGTGATCGAGCAACATTTTAGTGGAAAAGTGACAGTAAGGACAAGAAACGTGGCGCCGGTATGTTTACATTTTTTGCCGATCTTTCTTTTTTACCATCCACACTTCCACATATAAGCAGTTTGCAATATAAATTTCTGCAAGCTATTTACTTCTTTTTGTGAGATATTTCTTCATCGCTGACATCTTTCACAGGAAAAAAATTGTGATTCCCAAAATGGGTTTATTTTGGATTATGTTTGGGAAAATGCTACAAAATCCAACATTGGGTTCAAATTTGGGATTCCCAAAATGGGTTTATTTTGGGTTATTGTTGGGAAAATGCAACAAAAACCAAAATAAACCCATTCTGGGAATCACATTTGTTTTCCTGTGTTTATATGGGTTTTTTTTGCTGTTGTTTTTAATTTGATTCTTGTAATTCTTTGAATTGTTATTGAATTGCTATAAAACGCTTGTATTCGTCATTGTACTCATCTGCAAGTTGAAATTTCAAAAGTTCACATTGAAATAAAAGTTCATACGTACTCTCTATTTTTTAAACGAGTTACGCAGTATTCACATTTGATAGTTAAAAATACACAGACGTATTAGATAGCTAGATTACCAATTAGTTATTTATTACACATTTAACCAGAAAAGGGAAGTTTTTTTGTCGATTTTTATAACATTTTTTCAAACGTAAAAGAGCGTAAAGCGAGAAGTGTGCGGGGATTTGTTTACAACTCAAAGAAGCCATGTTAGTGCTTTTCTAACTTCTCATTGGATAATCAATTTTAATTGACAAGTGGGATTTTCAGTTGACTAACAAAACACGGTCGGATATTTTTCGCATTTTTATGCATATTTCTTGTGTATAATAAAATGTTATTGCATGCATAAAGATTTGAATATTTCAATTGATTATATGATTATTTGATCATGAAAACAAAATAACAGCAAAAAATCAATAAATAAATAATAATAATAATAAAAGAGAAAATTATCCCTCACTACTCATTTTTTGTTTTTTCTTTTGCTATGTTATTTTCTTTTCATGATTATTTAAATGGATTTATTCATTTATTAATTCATTTATTTGTTTGTTTTTTATCTATAGGCGTTTTTTTATAATTGGTTGTGAACAAATAAGTAGATGAATAAATGATTGAACGAATAACTCATTTCATTAAATCGGAGCTCCGCTATTAGGTTTACCTAATTTTTATATTAATATTTAAAAGATCTTATAGAATATTTAGTTTGAATCTAGAATTTTTTCTCTGACACATTTTATCAATTCAACTCACTTTAAAACTAATTTTTTAATAATGGAGTTGATGTTTTATAAAATTTCGATATGTTTTGGCAACGATTTGATTTTTTTGTGAGCTTGAATAATAGTAGTTCGTGCAAGGTAATTCAATCTACCACCACCTCACATGACTGAATTATGATCTATTCAGCCGTTTTGAACCTTATGACATTTGTGACCGTAATTTAACAGTCTATACATTTGGGTCCATTACATTTGGGTTCAATTATTAAATTTGTGCCTTCTACATGGAAAATTGCAAAAAAAAGTTTCTTTCGGGAAATTTCTAAGTATGTTATTTGTTGTGGCCAGGAAATAAAAGCCTCTTTACTTTTTTGCCATTTCCAGTATGCTCATAAAAAAATGTTTGATCGATTTTATCTTGTCCAACTTTCAGGAGTGTATGAAATGCTTGCTCATGCTTGTAAAACCGGATTACATACTATAAATATTAAAGATTGTAAAGCGCATTGAGACATTAGTGAAATGCGCTATATAAGCACTACATTACATTACATTACATTACAAATGGTTCCTGCCCTAATTTGTGAGGTATTGTTATGTAACGCCTATTTGTGGAAACGTGACGCCAAAATTAGACGTTTGTAGATTAATATTTGTGTAACGCATAAACGTTGTTGTAGAAGCGTGGTGTCACGATGATTTTTAGTACAGGTCAAGGTCCTCCATAAAAATGAAATATAAATTGTTAAAAACGAAAGATTTAAGATTGACAGTGCTAAAACGTGATTGTAAAAATATACTTTAAAAAGAATAAGAATTGTAGACTCTAGAGAACAGAGTGAGACTTGCTTGTGAAATAAACCGTCATTAGACAAGCTGTACAAGCCTTGAGATTCCGGTGAGTTAGTCGCCCAACAAATTGGTGGAGAAAAAAAGGTTCAAGGTTTGTGGACTTGTTCCTTCAGTTTATAATGATGGTTGTGGTTATTGTGGTGGTTTGGTTTTGTTCCCTGTTCTAGGATTTCTTGGCCACGTATTGTTAATCTCTTTGTCATTTGTAACCTCTTAACTTAGCCTTAACTGTAATCTTTAATGATCACTTGATTTAACGTTTAATGTTTGCTTTGCGCCTTTGTTTGGGTCGTCATTGCGGCGCCTTTACCATAAAACAATTACTTTAAACAAAAAGCGTTCCTTACTTTGTTTTTAAGTGCGTCAACGTATCATACTTCAAACTGTTAACTAGAAGTAAAACCCGAGCGGCCAGGGCCGTTCTGAGGGAAGAAGACGAAATTTGTGAGTGTGAAGAAGGACAAAATGATAGACGTAGCCCTGTTGGTAAATTATTGCAATCAGCTCGTCAGTTTTTTCGACTTTCTCCAAATTCTAAGAGCACGCCAATAAATACAAATGTAAGCCAGGTTTTTAATAGTCAGGACCAGGATTCAACACTTGAACAACTTCGTGACAGTACTTTTATTAGAATAGAAAACGATATAGTAGGTCCTACTGAGAATGCCACAGGCGAAGGGAGAAATGACGTTCCTTTAGCATCAAATAGCATAGAAACTTTACAACCAAATTCTGTTTTTCAACAAGATACGCCCCCAACTGAGCAGTTAGGCGATTTACCTCCTCCGCCTATAGATTGGCTGAATCCATATTTAGATCCTCATTTGGAAAACCAACCAGATTTTACTCGTCACGAATCAGAAAATCCTCTGTATAACGAAACAAATATTGAGCAAACTGGGAATTCTTTTGCCCCAAGTGCTGAAACGCGTAGGGAACGCACCCAGTTAGGTTTCGAAAACGAAACTGAGGAATCAGACAATTCATCTTATGATTCGGTGCGAATGATGGAAGAAACATTAGAAAGACAATTTGAAAGTTTGAAAGTTGAACATGAAGAACATAGGCGTAAAATGGCAGCTTTGCATGACGCATGTCAGGAGTCGTTAGGATTTAAAGGAGTGTTTAGTTTCCCCATTTTCAAGGGTGAGGAGAATGAAGATGTGCGTAGTTTTATTAACAACTATACGCGCGCGGCTGAAATTTGCGGTTGGACAAAAGAAAAACAAGTAAAAGCGCTTCCTCTCTATCTTAAAGGACAAGCTGGGATTTGGTTTGACGCTTTGCCTGAATCTAGTTCTATGAATTTAGATGAACTTTCGGCGGCCTTAATAAAACAGTTTGCATCAACAGCCTCAAATTGGCGTTTAAGACAAATTCTTAATGAAAGAAAGCAGAGACTAGGGGAAGATCTAAGTAGTTATACAACTGATATTCGCAAACAGTGCAGTAGGCTTAATTTGCCACCGTCGGAATGGCTTCATCACTTTGTAAAGGGTTTGCGAAAAGATATTAAGGAGTATGTCGCGCTTAGGGAGCCAACCACGTTTGAGCAGGCAGAAAATTTTGCAAAATTGAAAGAAGTTATGTCATCGGATAGTAGTAACGCTCCAATTGATACGAAAAAGTTGTCAGAAGAACTTATCGAGCATTTTAAAAATTCTGGGCTAACATCAGATTCCCAAGAGCGAAAGCCAAAGTTGGCAGTGGCAGCTGCCACACCTTCAACAGTAAGTTTATCTCAGCAAAATGAAATAGGTGGTGCTGAAGCGCCTCCTTTCAGCTTGTACGAAGGTCAATATATGAGCACGCCATATTTCAACACACCAAGCCAAATATCTGAAAAGCAATATATGAGCATGCCTTATTTCAGTGCAAATCCGAATAATCCTGCACAGTGCTCAATGCAATATGGAATGCAGAATTATGACCGACAATCAAGCCCAACCCCGGACATTAGAAAAATGATCAGAGAAGAATTGCAACAGCATTTTAAAAGCCAAAATCAAAGCGCCAATAGGAGCACGCAAAGTAACCTTTCCTCTGGTAATTTTGTGAGGGGAAGGAGAACAACAAGGGGAGTCGTGATTTGTGGATTTTGCGGGAAAAAAGGCCACGCAATTTATAATTGTAGGTTTTATTTTGCTCAGAACAATCAACAGCAAGACCAACGCCAAAATAGCAATCGGCGTAATTTCGGTAGAAACCAAAATGCCAGTAATCAGCCACAACAACACCCTGTCAATATACCAAATCAGCAATTTCCTGTGCGCAGCAACCAGCGTAAATCGCAGGAAAACTGACAGGGGCCCTCATCGTAGATTCGGAAGATAGTATGGGGGCCCGTCACAATTCTATGCCAAAACGAAATCTAAAATCAAACAATTTTCAGTGCAAAAGTAACGACATCAGAGAATCAGCGAGCCTTTTTGAAAATAATAAAGAAGAAGACAAAACAAATAGAAATGAAACAAAACACAATGTTTGTTCTTATACAATTAGAGAAAAACTATATTCCAAATATCTGGAATCACAAAATGTCATGAAGCAGTCAAGCGCGCAAATACAACAAGGTATACAAGAAAATACTGAGAGCGAGCCTTCACTAGAAATCGCCGGAGAGCATGATTCTGTAATGACGTCCACACAGTCTCAGGCTCAGAGCATTCATAAGGCTCAGCCATTTTATAACTACAATAATAATGAAACTCAAAAAGAGAAACAAAAAGAAGAGGGTGAAACAACCCCATCAAGGGTCAATCGTATCAGTGTAATTAAACTGAGTGGAAACCCAAACAATTCAACATTGCAAGGCAAAATTAGCGATTTAGATGTCACGTTACTTATTGATACTGGTGCAACAATGTCATGTATTAGTGAAAAGTTGTTTTGTAAAATTAGAAATACACATCATTTATCTACTTGTAATCGTTCAGTGGCAATAGAAGGTGTCGACGGAAAACCTCTAGATATCTTAGGTGAAACAAGTGTAGAACTAAAAATGCAAGACAGTAATTTTACAGTCAACGTAATGGTGATTAAAAAATTAAGCTATGATTTTATTTTGGGAAGAGATTTTCTGAGCCAATTTATTTGTATTTTTGATATTTTTGAGGGAAAATTTGTGTTAGTACCAAAGTCAAATGATGCGACTGATTATACGCCCAGTGATTCTGTTTTTCCGTTCCCGGATGTAGAAGATGCAGACGCAGTTATGAATAACACAGAAAATGAAGAGAAGTCTCATTCAGTGCATGCACCAATATCCTTCACTTTACCTCCCCGGTCAGAAACAATTTTAGCAGGAAAACTTGATGATGATTTACAACCAAATACAACAGGTATAATAACTGCGAGAAATGATTTATTACAACGTTATTCAATAGTTGGTGCGGCAGAAATTGTTAATCTGTCGAGTGAGAATACAGTTCCAATACGTCTGCTAAATCCAACTGCTAAGCCAATTAAAATTTATCGTAGAACTAAACTAGCAGAATTTTTGCCTGTTGATCCCGAAATTGAAACTTTTGAACTAAATAACGCCTCAGCTAAAGTAACGCAAACAGATATTGGAGAACAAAGGGAACGTGACTATTCGTTGCTTCCAGATATTGACAAGTGTGCTTTTTCCGGTCGCGACAGAACAAAATTGCGCGACTTGTTGTATGAGTATCGAGATATATTTGCTAGTAAACTTGTAGATCTAGGTCGAACGAACCTAGTAGAACACACAATAATTACTGGTGATGAAATGCCAATTAAACAAAGACCTTATCGCACCTCACCAGAAAATAGGAAGGAAATTGACAGACAAGTTAAAGAAATGTATGATCATAATATTGTTGAACCGTCAATAAGTAGTTGGTCTAGCCCTGTGGTTCTAGTCAAGAAGAAAAATGGAGAAATGCGTTTCTGCGTAGATTATAGAAAATTAAATAAAATAACCAAGAAGGATTCATTTCCGCTACCTTTAATTTTTGAAGTATTAGATAGTCTTTGTGGAACACAATATTTTACTTGTCTAGATTTAAAATCGGGCTATTGGCAAATACCATTAGATAAGAGTACAAAGGATAAATCGGCATTCGTAACTCACAACGGATTATGGGAATTTAATGTTCTCCCGTTTGGATTAACGTGCAGCCCAGCTACTTTTCAACGATTAATGGGCCACATTTTAAGAGGTTTAGAGTACACAAGTGCGCTTATATATATAGACGATATTATAATTTTTAGTAAAAGTGCCGAAGAACATTTAAAGCACCTCGAAGAAGTGTTTGTAAGATTACGCGATGCTAATTTGAAATTGAATCCAAAGAAATGTGAATTTGCTAAACAAGAAATAGAATATTTAGGGCATTTAGTAACACCTAGTGGTATTAAACCGTGTCCAAGCAAAGTTAAAGCTGTAAGAGATTTTCCAGTTCCAAAAAACCTTAAGGATTTAAAAAGCTTTCTCGGTTTAGCAAACTATTATAGAAGATTCATCAAAGACTTTGCAAAGATAGCATATCCTCTGAATCAGCTTACAAAAAAGTCTTTTAAATTTCAGTGGAATGATGATTGTCAAAAAGCTTTTGATACGTTAAAGAGTGCACTAATTACTGCACCTTTATTGGCTTATCCGGATTTTACTAGAGAATTTCATCTGTTTGTGGATGCTAGTTCGACAGGAATAGGAATGACGTTAGCACAAATATTTGACGATAATTTAGAAATATATAATGGTCGCAATCTTACACCAGCAGAACAAAATTACTCAACAACTGAGCGAGAATGTTTAGCTTTGGTAGAAGGGATACGAAAATTTCAACCTTATTTACATGGCAGGAAGTTTACAGTCCATTCAGATCATAACTGTTTACAATTTTTAATGAACGCTTCTAATCTTAGTGGTCGTTTAGCAAGATGGAGTCTAATGCTGCAACAGTTCAATTTTGATGTAATTTATCGCCCTGGAAAATCACATGGCAATGCAGATGGGCTGAGCAGACGTCAGTATGAAAAATGTGAGCTTTATGCGTTGCGACAGCATAAAAACGTTAATGTTAATGACAAAGCATATATTTTTCAAAGACGCGATCGCGAATTGTCTGATTTAATTGCATATTTAGAGACGAAGAAGTTACCTGATGACGATAAACTAGCTAGAAAGATACTTTTGGTAGAAGACTTATTTTATTTAGGTGATGATGGATTGTTGTATCGCATTGAGCATAAAGCGAAACGTACTTGTCCATTTCCGTTTTCACAATTAGTGATTCCGGAGGCACTAAGGTTTGAAATTTTATCAAATGCACATGATCATGTAACTGGTGGTCACTTAGGTACGCATAAGACTTACCAGAAAATTAGAAAAAGATACTGGTGGAGAGGAATGTTTAAAGATACTGAACACTGGTGCAGATCTTGTGTTGATTGTTCTATGCGAAAGACACCGCGTAACAAATGTAAAGCTAAATTGCTACCCATACCTGTAGAGGGAGCATTTGATCGCGTAGCTGTGGATATAATAGGACCTTTGAAAGTAACTACTAGAGGAAATAGGTATATTATAGTGTTCATGGACTACCTCACACGCTGGCCTGAGGCAAAAGCTACAGCAAGCATAGAAGCAGCAACAGTAGCTAGAGTTTTGATTGATGAAATTATTTCCCGTCATGGGGCCCCATCTACGATTTTGTCTGATCGTGGAAGTAATTTCCTCTCTTCCTTAATTCAGGAGGTTTGTAAAATTTTCAAAATTCAGAAACTATCAACAAGCAGCTACCATCCTCAAACCGACGGTCTTGTAGAGCGTTTTAATGGTACATTGATTCAAAGTTTGTCCATGTATGTTAGTAAGAATCAGACGGACTGGGATTTGTATATTCCTTCGGTTTTATTTGCCTATCGCGTTTCACCAAGCGATGCGACGCAGGAGACTCCATTTTATTTGATGTACGGCCGTCAGTGTCGTCTCCCTGTCGATGTTGATCTTAAGAAACCAACCAATCTTACCCCGTCTGTAGAGGAATATAGAAAGAGGATTGTAGAGAACATTGAGCTAAGCCAAAGTATAGCTAGAGAGAATATCCAGCGAGCACAACAGAAAATGAAGTCGTATTATGATAAGAATGCTAAGGAATCAACCTTTATTGTTGGAATGAAAGTATGGGTATACACACCAAAAACTAAGCGGGGTTTGTCAAAGAAACTGCTACACATGTGGCATGGACCGTATCGACTAGTAGAACAATTGTCACCTGTTCACTTTTTCTTGAGGACCGACAGAAACAGCAGAGTTAAGTTTGCAGTGCATGTCAATAGAATGAAACCTTTTGTGGATCCAAACGAACGACCTATTAATCCACCCCAGGAAGAGGTTGATGAACCTTATTTAGATGAGTCAGATATTCCAGTTGAAAGTTTTGACCATAATATGAATAACAATCAAGAGCTGAGAGACCAAATAGTAGTCGATGAAGTCAGTGATGGGTCTGAGTCTAGTCAGCCAACCGGAGCAGAAGCTCAAGGCAATAACCATAGCGATGGTTCGGATATAGTTGATAATGTCAATATTTTTGCAGCTGAGAAAATACTTAAGAAGCGCGTCTCAAAGGGGAAGGTTTTCTACCTAATTAAGTGGCTAGGCTTTCCGAAGAACCAGAGTTCTTGGGAGCCAGAGGAACACATTTTAGACAAACAGCTAATTACTGCCTTTTTGAAAACTGAATAATTTCATAACTAAAAGAAAGAGTTTTATAGTTGACAGTTAGGTTAAATAGCAATTGGTAACATAAAAACATGCGTTACGTTTATATTTGTAGAAGTATCCTTCGTATGCCGTTATCTCTCATCCAATCATTGCTTTATACTCTAGAATGGACAGAAGAGATGAGATTAGTTGCGGCATCTGCTTGGAGAAAACCACGGAAGAACCTGTCAGTATGCCGTGTTGCAGACAGAACGTGCACGAGTCATGCTTATCGACATGGTTTTATAAGTCTTTCGATCCGTACAGCCTGAGCTGTCCTTATTGTTGTAGTAAAGTGTTACCGTATAATGTAGACGAGCCCTTCAGGGAGGAGCCGAGCGGGCCTAATGAAGTAGAATTTGGGTTTAGAACCTTGACGTTCATTAGAGGGCGTCGTGATTCGAGTGGGAATGATGATAATGTAATGGAAGCGAATGTGACGTCAAATTGGCAACCACCGCCAATAGTAATTCCACCAGGATTTCATGAGGAACTACTGAGGATAAGAGTACGTTTGTCGCAACGTCCAAGGTCACAGCCTCAAAACATAAGATATAGGCCAGGATAATTGATTAATTGTGGATTAATATCATCTTCTGTCATAGTAAGCTGTAAATTAACCTAGTGGCTAGCCTATGAAATAATATTGATATCGATTAATGTTTATCATTAAATTCGTGACCTATTAACTAGTTATTCGATGATGAGTTTACAGAGTAATTGTCAAATTTCTGTTGTTGTTGTTAGAACACTGGAAGTCGTTGCAAGGATAATGTTTTAAAAACACGAAAGAAATTCATTTTGATCATTTGTTTTTTTAACTAGGCAATGGCAGTAATAACAATTTGCGTCTTGTGTACGAGGAGGTCGACATTCGATTTACGCCCCTTACCTTGCTGCGGACGTATGGTTCACGAGGAGTGTCTCGTGAAATACATCGTGAAGTGGTTCCGTTTAAACTGCCCTAACGCTTCAAATTGTGCCGAACTTTTATGGCCTATTAACGATGGGGAGTTGACTGCGGCCCCCAACGGCTACATGCCGGTACATTTGGAGACGTATGCGGACTTCAAGATCCCTCAGGGTCTGAAGCCGCAAAACATGCCCAAATGTCTGGCTATAGGACGATTGTAGCTATTGTAGTCTTTGTAGTATAGCCAGATTGATATTTGGACAGTTCATTTTTTCAACTATTTGCAACCTGGTGCATCAGGAGTTGCACCAAGCTAGGGAGGGGAGTATGTTATGTAACGCCTATTTGTGGAAACGTGACGCCAAAATTAGACGTTTGTAGATTAATATTTGTGTAACGCATAAACGTTGTTGTAGAAGCGTGGTGTCACGATGATTTTTAGTACAGGTCAAGGTCCTCCATAAAAATGAAATATAAATTGTTAAAAACGAAAGATTTAAGATTGACAGTGCTAAAACGTGATTGTAAAAATATACTTTAAAAAGAATAAGAATTGTAGACTCTAGAGAACAGAGTGAGACTTGCTTGTGAAATAAACCGTCATTAGACAAGCTGTACAAGCCTTGAGATTCCGGTGAGTTAGTCGCCCAACAGTATACCTGGACAATTTGTTGTCCAACCCCCCCTGTGAAATGGCTCGTCCTCTATGTGTGATATATGCCTGGACAATTTGTTGTCCAACCCTCCTGTATGAAATGGTTCGTCCCCTAATGTATGACATATACCTGGGCAATTTGTCATGCATTTGACCTTCTGTGTTTCAATACCGTAGCTGTTAACATTTCCACCACACATTTGAGGATTACCACTATGGTAGCAATAGCGCTGACGTGATTTGTAGCAGTCGTTGTCACACGGTGTAAAGCCGGACCATGATGTCCATCCATATGACGTACCTTAGAAACAGGAAGTAAACAATGATTACACTGTGAATGGGTCTCGATAAAGCTTTTTCATACCGAGAGTTTGAATATTATCCGTTAATTCAAAGTTCATTTGTTTTAAATAAGTTAATCTGGAACAAGAGTTAATAAGATAAGAGAAGTAATTGTTGGTGCTGAGCTTATAAACAAAGACAAAGAACAATGAGAGGACCTATAAAGAATACTTTGGTATTGAACTCATGGTCTGGTGATTATGCAATTTAATCAATTTAAATTTAATCAATTTAGATTCGATAAGTAGTATTTATAAAATGAGAATGAGTGTTTTATCGGAATATAGATACAAGGCAACGCCGCGTGTCTATAGCACCGATAAAATACGAATTCAAATTTTATAAATTGCTTCTAAAATTCCAAACGTATGCTTATCGGAAGAAAATAGAGTTTAAAGTTTATGCAAATTAGGACAGTTCTATATCAGTAGTTATAGAATTCGTCACGGTTATTGATTTTTTCATAAATTTTTCATGAATTTTAGAAGAATAAGATTAAAAAGTGATATAACACAAATAAAGTAAGTTCCAATACCAGAAATTTCTTCTCTGATCTTATGCTCTATTGCTTTGACACACACATTTACAAATGTAGGCAAATGGAAGGGTCTGATTAGACTTTTAAATACAGTAGGTGATACAAAGAGAACGAAAAGAAGACGAGAACCATATTGTTATAAATATACCTTGTTATAATGGATATTAGAAATTAGAGGTGAGTTCACGAAACTCAAGGGAATAATGCCGACTTATCCATCAATTAAAAGCAAGCTAAAATGTTTTCAACAAGTGTGTAGGATTATTCATTTCGGGCGTCTTTCTGTTGGTAAAGCCCAAGAGGAAAATTGAAGTTTAACGGACATTTGATTCGTACTGACGAGGTCACTCTGGGTGACATGTGCACCAATAAATTTTGCGTCTTTATCCCAGTATACTTTATCATAGGCACTTACTTTTGCAGTCGTATAGTTCATTTACTTCAGCGATGTCTTTAACACTCATTCTGTCATCAGGGTTGCCAAACTTCATGTTAGGATCGCCAATAGCTTCTATAGTGGGTAACTTATTCTTGCTGAATGCTGTACGAGAGTAATGCATGATGGACTGGTAGTCATAGTCAAGCCCCAGGTCATCGACATCTTTCCATTTAAACAGGTCAAATTGAATTTCCTGTCCTAAAACATGTACATCACTATTATGAGTGTATGACAAAGTTTATACTATAGTGTGTTTGTTAAACTACTGGACATGCTATAATTTGAATAATACATTATTAATTTTAAAAAAAGGCACTAAGAATTACATATAATTTCATCAATTGCTTTTTCTATTCCCTTGCAATTCTTATCCTTTTCTTCAAAGGTGTGTAGCCTGAGCTCGAGTACGACGTTGCTATACTAAGTGGTGAAAGACATCGCCCATACTTTAGCTTCCGCCGAGCGCTTTTCTTAAACCTCTCTTTAAAGCGACCGACCTTTGGTCATTTTCCACGGGATGTTGAACAAAGACACGCCTTTGAGTAACTATGCTTGGTTTGAAAATTTGATCCAGTTTTATAAAATGATTGGGATTGTACCCGCGCTATGATTGATCGAAAACCATGTTTGATGAGATTATCAAAACACGCTGTCGTCATTTTAGCGCGCGCTAGCGTTGCAACTGACAGATTGTATTCTATCCCGCGCGCTTATTGGTAAATTAACAGCCACCTTATCTTTATTTGTTAAACCGTGAATTCATGTATTTTCCTTACCTTCTTGGATATTTTCATAGTTGATTTTGACGTACTTATCTCGATCAGGACGAGACTGCTCATGCCAGAAACCTGGAGATTTCAAAATGTATTCATTTATCGATTTGATTCATTTTTATCTTCTTACTAACTTACGCACTCATTTGCTCACTTAGTTCTATTGATCATTCATTCAGTTATCCACTAGTTCATTGGTTCAGTCTTCCATTTTTTTCCATTTGATTCGATTAAATGACTACTGACTGACTAAATCACTGACAGCATGACTGACGTGACTGCCTGTCTGAGTGACTGCTTGTTTGCTTGATTCTTTCATTGACTTGTTCGTTCGCTCGTTCGTTAGTTCATTTGATCATTAGTTCATTGATTACCTATAGCATGCAGTAGCTCGTGTATAATAGTGCCGGGTGTATTACAATGCGGTGCGATGGAGACGGTCTGTTTTCCAGGTGGGTAATGTTTTCGACCTATTTTTGACGAGCACCTGTTTTACGAGAGCAAAATATAAGGTTTATTCAAGTCAGGTGAACACCTATATTAACTATCGTTCACACTTCAGAGCCAGGCACTAGTGTGTTGTGTTCAAATATATTCTAGCAATACACCGATTGATTTTCGTGGTTTTTCGTTGAAGGCAACTATATTTAACGTCGGTAGCTCCTTCAGCTTGAAGCTGGTCGCCAGGGAGCCGAAGGTGCGCCCCTCTTTTCATCAATGCTCCTTTATACGGGTATTTAAAGCTGTTACAAGCTACACGGAATAGAACAAAGTCAAAACAAAGATGTTAAGCTACTGTGAATCGAACTCGTAGCCTTTCGCACACATGGACGTGCACTAACCAACTGTGCCATCCTTTGAGAACACAAAAATGGCCGAAAAATCAAGAGTATACTACAAGTGAGTTTTTGTCATTTTGAGTGATCTACTAACATCCTAGTTTCAACGATAAACCACGGAAATCAATTAGTTTACTGTTTTTATAATAAGAATGACAATTTCTATTCAAGTAAGCAATATCAGTAGTCAATTGATGAACTACTCAATTCTCAAAAGCATCAGCAGTGCCCAATAAAATCGCTCCTAATATGCAGATTGAGATGAAGATTTCAGAACTTTCACACATGCAGAGAAAGGGGACTATATTGATAATATTTGCCAAAAAAATAGGTGTTTTACCAAGAGAGAATGAGCTAAAAAACGCCCTACTCTTGTCATTTTTAGGACCAACAATTTTAGCGTGTTATCAAATATCTCGACTATGTGACCACGCCTCCTACGATCTGCCAATCACGTCATGTTACCCAAAAAAAAACTTTAAAAGTTAGTTTGAACGGGTCTCATGATGTATTCTAATTGCATTATGGGGGATAGGTTATTCTCTCTTGGTTTTACTTGAGTATTCTTGAAAAAGATTGACTGCTAAGTAACTCAAAATATTTTGAATGGGTCGTCGGTACGTCCATTTTATTTGTCGTAAAGTTTAAAAAAGAATTAAACTGGACTCGCCTAAAGGATCGTCGAATTACGAACATTTTAAAAATGTTACTGGCACCTACTAATTTCTGTCTATCTACTAATCCCTAATCAATCTAAAAAAAGCGCAATTTTCTGTATGAATAATTATAATGTATTTTCAGATTCAAAGAGACTAGACATCCACCCGTGATACATTAAAGCATGCATGCGCAGAACAATGTTTATATTTCCTATATTTTAGTGAACAGCTTAAAATCAACTAAACTGGCACTTACCCGTCATTTTGTTCAAATTGAATCCAATTCACCTGATTAGTGCGAGGGACAAAACGTAAACACGTGTGTTTGTGGAAGTCTCCAAAAGCAATGTTTAGGTTTTTCTGTATGTGTGCTGTTAAATACCATACATATGTTAGTACATGGTATGACAGTCATTTCATCTCGGTATGGATGCAAGTTGGAGTTATTCATAGAAGTAGGCTTTAAATTGATACATGCTTGCTAATAGACCAGTTCTAAGTACTCAAGCAAGACTTTGACTGTAATTAATTTAATACAGGATACTTACTCATATAGGAAGGTAGTGTATAGGGAATGATACGTGACACCCAGAGAAACAAACGGTTCCTCACAGCATTCCTTTTAGTGCTGTTACTTAATTGGGCAGCCAATAGATCTTTCGTCTCCTGATCCAATAATATATCGCCTTGAAATAGTTCAAGTAGCTTGGCTGAATACAAAAAAAGTAAGTGTGAGCCAAACATTCAGAGGTCGGTTGTACGATGCTTGGATAAAGGTATCCACTAGATCAAAAGTACCGACAGCAAAAAGTTTGAATTAATTTTTTGTGCACTGGGCCCAAGGCATACAAACAAACTATAATTACCCGATGGTCATAAAAACAAAATATATATATATATATATAGATCAATGACAAGCCCCTCAGGCTCGCTAAATCATCTGAATTCACTAACACAAAGAGCCATATTATTTCAGTTTGTCTGAAATGTTTTCCTTCATTTAGACTGTAGACAATTTATCAGGGGATATTTCATAAACTTGCGTCAGCATTTTCTTTCCCGGTCAAGATTCTCCTGCACAAACCGACCAAGAGTTCCATGCCAGGGGTCGGTGAATAAGGCATTTATTGAATGACCTTTTTTATTTAAGAAAACCTGAACATGTTGTTTAATGAATCATGATATTTTCCACCGCGTGTTAATTGGCTGAGAACCGTGGTTGCTAGGTTGAACACTTATTAAAACGTTAAACACGAAACCTGTGCGAAAGTTTGCAGGACTTTTTTCTCTAAGCACTAAAGCTTAAGCACTCGAAAAAGCTACAGTGTCACTCCACTTTGTTTTGCTTTTCTCGTGCTTAGAAACCCCCAGCGTGCATCCAGAACTGGATATACGCACGCTAGCGATGACACATTCCTTAATGTCGACAGTTTTATCATACAATTTTTTGGTGGAACGCACTAGAACTCTGTTGGGCTCTTGATCTAAATCCTGTACACAGCTAGATCCATTACCTACGTACCTTCATTATTTGTTCTATTTCCAAAATTTTTATTGGCGTCTTTAGTAGGATCTGTAGCAGCTTCCAGCCTTTCTTTGTTTGTTTCTTCATTGACCTCAATGATTCTTTCTTGAGGATTCTCATACTCTACAAGAAGAAAAGCATTGATAGATCGATGAATGGATAGATGCATGGAGTCAAATACGTTTTATTTAAATGATTCTTCAACAAGTATCATTAATAGTCTGAGATCATATTTCACAAGAAAATGTCACTATGAATTATTCATAAATGTTTGAGTAACATCGAACGAAAATAGGTAAATCTATAAGCGTTTAAATATTACACGAAATGTATGACATTGTCCTTCCAAATTTGACGTCATCATTAAGGGAACCCGCAAAGCTTCCCTAGGTTTTGAGTTATTTATATGCGAAAAGCGCTAAAAATTGTCCTTGAAATTAGAAAGCAAGCATCTTTACAAAACTAAAACTAAAACTAAAACTAAAACTAAAACTAAAACTAAAACTAAAACTAAAACTAAAACTAAAACTAAAACTAAAACTAAAACTAAAACTAAAACTAAAACTAAAACTAAAACTAAAACTAAAACTAAAACTAAAACTAAAACTAAAACTAAAACTAAAACTAAAACTAAAACTAAAACTAAAACTAAAACTAAAACTAAAACTAAAACTAAAACTAAAACTAAAACTAAAACTAAAACTAAAACTAAAACTAAAACTAAAACTAAAACTAAAACTAAAACTAAAACTAAAACTAAAACTAAAACTAAAACTAAAACTAAAACTAAAACTAAAACTAAAACTAAAACTAAAACTAAAACTAAAACTAAAACTAAAACTAAAACTAAAACTAAAACTAAAACTAAAACTAAAACTAAAACTAAAACTAAAACTAATCTAAAACTAAAACTAAAACTAAAACTAAAACTAAAACTAAAACTAAAACTAAAACTAAAATAAAATAAAATAAAATAAAATAAAAATAAAAATAAAAATAAAAATAAAAATAAAAATAAAAATAAAAATAAAAATAAAAATAAAAATAAAAATAAAAATAAAAATAAAAATGAAAATAAAAATAAAAATAAAAATAAAAATAATAATAATAATAATAATAATAATAATAATAATAATAAAAATAATAATAATAATAATAATAATAACATATTTGTATGAGCGCATATCCAAATTAATGCTCTATGCGCTATATAGCATAAATAAACTATAAATGAAATAAGTTTTAAATAAATAAGGCATATCTTTGTGCAAAAGCAATCCTGTATTCCTTGAACTTTGCACAAAAAAAAAATGACTGTTGAAAAATTTTAAAAGTCGATTAAAGATCTAGCCTTCGTTGCAGACGTCTTATGTGGTGTGGGAGCTTTTCTTTCGGCGAACCACATAAGACGTCTGCAACGGAGGCTATTAAAGATCATGGATTGTTTATATCAAAACGATATTTATACAATTGGAATCTCTGTATATCCAACTATAAGGATTTTTTGTGGACGTCATCAATTAACACTGTTTTGAGGGAGATAGATATGGGCTGAAATAAAGTTGAAAACAGGAGGAAAAGTAGTCGATAACATTACATTCATTCATTCAAAAAAGACACAACACTAACTATTTAAACTTAAGGTAGCACCAGATCTTCAGAAATCGTCAATGAATTTTTTATAAATTCTGTCATTTGAAGATTATTGTTGTCATTGAACTACTTGAAAAAATATGTGGTCACCGTATTGGTTTTCGAGGCATAACACGTCAAAAAGTGCGATTTTTCAGCAGTTTCAGTTTTTTTACCTCAATCAATAAATTCAAATCACTCCCATCCATTTACAGAAGAAAAGAAAAAACTGTTTCGAACTTTAGGTATTGAGTTTAGAAAGCATATAAAGATAATCCATCTAATAATTTATAAGTAGCAAAAAATAAATTGTAGAAAGTAACATTCCTTGTATTCGGGCAAATTATATGTTCGTGCGGGTGTAAACATGTTGAAATTTGAGAAAATTGGTAAATGAACTTCTTTTTTTCTCTCTTTATCTAAAGAATAAAATATGTAGAATCGAATAAAAAAGAAAAAAATGGGGGTCCACTTGTTATTTTTAGAGCTATTAGCTAAAAAATCGCAAAAATTGTTGTTCGATGTTTTGACCGGGAAAGCATAGGCACTAACTTCAATTTAGGTCCATATAAAGCGTTTTAAAGTTAATTTTGAGTGAAAAGTTCGCAAGCGGCCAAATTTTGCCTTTAAAGTACAGTTTCAATTTAGCTGCGCAGGAAATTTTATTCAGATCCACATGCGCAATAGCAAGGTCCGGTACTACTTCGTTTAGTCATTTTGAGCTACCAGGAAAGTATTTAGTATTTAATTCTCTCTTAATGTGACATCAAGTTTCATTCAACGTAACGTGTATAATAAAGGGTATTTCATTTTTACTCTTCATCGCTGAATACACTGTAGCTTAGGGACGTTCCTGGGTGAATGAATTTCTAATGATACTTTTATGAAACTTGCAATAAAAATCGGGGATCACTGTCTTTCATTTTGAAGTATGCGGCGTAGAAAAATAGGTATTTTCACGAAAAAACATTTTCAGAGAATGAAGTCATAAAACGGTTGGTTGTAAAACAGAAATCAAATCATTTTAAAACTCAATAACTGAAAAATATAACAATGCTATTTTTATTTCGAAAGTGAAAAAAGCTCGGGCAGAGTTTTAGCGCTCCAAATGAAAATAGAGAGTTTTTGTTTGAAAAATGAACGTCAAAGTACTCTCGATTGGATTATAATTAATTGCTTTTAAGCAATTATACATTTATAAATTGTTGTACAGTGAGAATTACCACATGCGTGCCTATGCAGTTTTATGAGCAATTTTTGATATTTCACTTGGTTGAAAACAAGCCGGAAATGAATCTTGCAATCCATTTTTTAAGCGAAATCTGATACTAATCACCATAAATTAAAAAAATAATAAAAAATATTAAAAATCGCTCACAAGATTTTGTAGCCACGCATGCGATGATTCTCATTGTTCAAAAATTTAAGCAGTGCGATAACGTACTCTTATGTTAATTTTTCAAACAAAAGCTCTCACTTTTCATTCGGATCGCTGAAACTCGCGATCTTTATTCGCTTTCGAACTAAAAACAACCTTGTTATATTCTACAGTTCAATTGAAAGTATGCAATCATGATACAAGAGACGTACTGCCAGACAGTGTTTGTACTGCTTGATGAAAACAACATACTAAAAGGCGTGTTTAGAGTGAAAGTAATTTTCTGAATCGTGTTAAATTAAGTTGTTCATTAATAAGAAAACTGCAATTCAACTTTAAAATGATATGTAATTTATTCAAATAGCAAAGGATCCTCCGCGCTGGCGATTTGTTAACGAAGAGACCCCGTGAACCTTAAATCAATAGTTGTCTTGATGTTGTTGTTTGTCTTTCTTTACAAATAAACATGCCTTTACAGCTTAAATCCTATGCAACTTTGACTGGCTTTTGTTTTTTTCAGCGACATCAACCGTCGATCCACCGAGACGACATCGCGACGGCATAGCGATGTCACAGAATTCGTTCCAAGGTTTAAGGATTTTTTTTATTAAAGTGTGCTGTTCAGCCCAAAATGCTTAATATATGTGACAAGACAAGTAGGACTTATATAGGAAAAAAGGCCTCATGAACACTCCTTACTTTTGAAGTACAAGCGCATACCATTATAGAATTGTTAATTAGGGCTATCTACAATCTTTGACAGTTAGTCAAGTCGATTATACGCCAAAAGGTGAGGGTCGTCTTTTTCAAAACTAGCAACATTTTTGTTGGGGGGTTGTTTGCTAAATAACTCCACTAGAAAAAAAGTGAAATACGTGATACCTACGAAAATGAGAGAAAAATTTATTGCAGGCCAACACATTTTGTCGAATATTATAGCTTTGTTTTGGCGTTGGAACTTAAGTAAAAATCATTTTTTTAATAAGAGAAATACTTACTTTTAGGAGGAGCTGCAAAGCTGACTTTATTCCATACAGCCAAATAGGCACTTAAAGTCATTAAAAGCAAAAAAAATCGTTGAGTCTTCATGTCTTTGCGGGTGACTGCTCTTTTTACGTTTTTTTTCGAAGACAGCGTTAAATGCAATCACATTGCCATGATCAAAGTCTTTCAAATCAGCTTAATCACGTCTTGTGAATTTATTTGCAGACATTGTGTAAACGTTGTTAGCATTACAATGGACGATGTTAGTCGTTCTAAAGTGTTTCAGTTCCTCCGACCATACAATTCAGCGTTGATAACCGTTTCTTCAACCTATTATTATACCAAATGACAGATCCCACGATCGTTTGTTTGACCAGATTGAAGTTTTCTTTGTATGTTTGTTTGTTTCTTTTCTTAAGTAATCAACTGAGTAAATCTAACGGCGAGTACTTAAAAAATATCGTTTCAATGTACTTTGTATTGTGTCAGAGGCGGAATGTTTTAATATAAGATACACCATGTTTGAATGAAATATTAAAAGCCCCATGACAGGTGCGAATAACAGTATTGCTTTGTTTTGTTTCATAATAATTACACGATGAAATGGTTTTCAGTGTATCTTCCATGTAGGTTTTCAAGGTACTAGTGTTTGGGTCAATGATTAAGGTTTTTATACTGTCGGAATTAGTCAGGGTGCAAATTGGAGAAATGCGACAAACTCTTTTTTTATTCATTGACCTCCTTGGACAATTTAGTCTATCGGGACTTATTTAATAAATTAACACAACCAACCTTTGATTGCAGACACATAAATAGACTAAAAACCTCAAATAAATAATATGCTAAGCGTAAAAACAAAGAAGGTTTGACAATGTTTTCGATAGCTGAAACGAGTTTTTGCTGTTAAAAAACAAATCTAAAAATGTCTTTCTAAACAAATAACAATATAAATACCCTTTCGTTTTCATTCTTTGACAGAAATATTCTCAAAAGAGAGCTATTGTCAATCTTATGTATTTTTCACCTCAAACATAAATACAAACATAAAACACAGTGCTACATGTAGAAAGTGGAATTTTTAAAGACTATAAATTAGATAATACGATTTCTCTATGAAAAGTGAGAGTTGATGTGTTGAAACTGGGAGTCACAACTAAAGATAAACATAAACTTTAAAGGCCGGTACACACTAGGCGACATGTCGCAGCGACAATTTCCTCCCGTGTGTACTAACATTTTTTGGCGAAAATTGTTGTCGCCGCGACAGAATTTTGTTGCTGCGACTTGCCGCGTGAAATCCAACCGGTTGGTATTGCTGAACCAGTGCACACTAAGGCGACATGTCGCGGGGACAAGTCGCTGCGACTTTTCGCCTAGTGTGTGCCGGCCTTAAATGACCAGTCAAGGAGACCAAAATTGAGAACCCTCTTACGGTCCGCTTTATTGCCCACATATATGCACAAGTTTGCCTTACAGTTTTGCTAAGCTTTGACTAAAATTGTGCAAATAATTAACTTATATTCACTTCATTAGACGACACATCCGAACATGAAAAACGCTGCTGAAACTGATACTACAATTAACGTATGCTTAAATTATTTTCAAATATTATTTAAATAAGGATTCTTTTCCTGAAAAAATACAGTAAAACAAACTTCTACAGCTAGCAGGTGTAATATGCTGTGAGATAATGATTATACTGCTCGAGGAAAAGAATATACTAAAAGACCGCGTTATTTATTTTTTAATCGTGCGTTATGTTAGGTTATTAATAGGAAAACTGCAAATTAACTAATATTAAACTTTATTATTGAAAATTATACATCAAAATATGGTCGATTGTCTGTGTCGTTCATTGTGAAAAAAACATTTGTCATTTCAAAGAATAGAGCTGACTCATAAAAGCACATTGTCTTCCTCTAGAAAAATCTCTAAAATGATCGTTGACACGATGAATACTTCCACTGAGAAATAAAATTAGCCTTCAACATTCATCTAAAACTTTTAGCTAACAACGACGATACTACGAATTAAATTAAGATTTTTTCTGCATGACATCCTCGATCTCTCACGGCCACAGGAAACCCCTTATTCTACAATAATAGTTGGGCGGTCAGTGAAGGAGAGAAAAACTTGATGTAAGCTATGACAATGTACTTCGTTTATCCATCTGTGTATTTTCTATTTACTCTTGTAATCTTTATCAATTGGCACATTTTTTGTGTATCCTTTGTTTATTTGTACATTGTTTGGTCGTTCGTAGAACGTTAACTTAGTTGCGATTTTTTAAAAGTCTTTATCCATACAGCGTTTTATTTCTTTATTAATTTTTTACAACCTTTTATTATTTATTTGTGTAATGTTTATTGATTTGTGCGTTGGTCGTTTTTGTATTGGTGTGGTATCTTCCATGTTTTATACTAGTGTTCCTCGAAAAGTTCCATTGTACGTGTGTGTCCCTCTGATTACTAAGCAAATGAAAAAATTACTTCTATCACACATGGATTGTCCGTAAAACATTTGAAGTTATAAAAGCGTTGTTAGTCTTGTTAGCTTGGTCTGCCATTAAGGATAGCGCGGCTGTTGTCGAAGTCTTCGGCCTATACGTAAGCGCTGCAAAGCCGCCATTCAACGCTTCAGCTTTATATATGTCTGGAGGCATGGTCCGATTATTTATATTCTGTCATAATAATTAATCACTCATAACTCGTTATTATTTATGTACTCATAATTTGAGACATAAATAATGACATATTTTAAGGAACAACTATTTCAAAACTATTATTGAAATCGTTGATAACAAAAAACATTAAAAGACTGACTCAATATATAAAATACTAACTATTCTTGGGTTGCATGTGACGTCATCAAAACACTAAACCTTGAAATATTAATTGCAGATAGCTGGTATTTTACCATATTTGTCGAGGCCTTAAGTGACATTGTTCCTGAGAATATGGACCGCTATCGTTCTTTGGTTGTGGCGATAGCTCCATACATATTTTCTAAATTTTTTGAAAATTGAATAAATGATATCTTCGCAACAAAAACCTTTTTGATTTCAAATTTTGCAGAAATATAAAATTTTATGCATACTTTATTATGAAAGTAATCAAATTACAATAAAGTTCTTATTTAGGAATGATTTTTTCAGTGACGTAAATGAAACCCACCTATAGTCTTATATGCAAGGTTACTCTACCATCAATGTGGGAGGTCTATGCAACTACATGCAATTTTGTTGTAAATGCAAGATTACAAGAATTGTCTTATAAGTAGGTGCATAGTGGTCCCACATTGATGATTGAATAAACTTGTATGGAAATATAGAGTTGTCTCTTGTATATACATTGCGTACCACATTGAATAAAAATGTTTTCTTGTATAGATATCCTTGCGTTAATGTCACGTTCTTTTATGTGTAGACCACTTATGTGTAGACATTATCCTACCGTGGAAGACAAGGCAAGTTTAGAAAACAACGAAATCCTTTTCTTTTACTAAATTTTCATCATGCATATAAGAGGGAATTTTAGTAAAAAAAACAATGGATTTCTTTATCTTATAAATCTCAGCATATGAGTACAAAAATAACAAGTTATGTGTGATTTGTTATTAGTACAGAAAATAAAAATAATCGGGCCATGCCTCCAGACACATAGAGCTGAAGCGTCGCATGGCGGCTTTGCAGCACTTACGTATAGGCCGAAGATTTCGACAACAGCCGCGCTATCCTTAATGGCAGACCGAGCTAACAAGGCTAACCCAGCGAACCAGGTCAGTGAGGGAGAAATAAGCCGGCCCCTAGACCATAAATAGCTAATTCCACGCCCCGCTTCACTGCGATCTACCAATCATTAAAGCATAAACACCCCTTTTATACCTCTAAATGTTTTACGACCAATCCATGTGGGATAGAATTAATGCATTTCGTTGCCTAGTCAGGAGAGGGACGCACATGCGCAATGAAAATTATCGAAAAACACAAGTATACAAAAATAACGACAACAATACAAAAACGACCAACACACAAATAAATAAACATTGCACACATAAATAATTTATACATAAATTTGTAAAAAAGAGAATAAATAAATGAACACTTTATGATTAATTAAAAACAATGATAGTTGTAAATATATCACTATAAAAGTTCAGTTAAGATATTTCTGAAGTTTCTAAAGTTATTTATAAATAGATTGAAATAAAACTGTTTTAAATTTTTTAAATTTTTTTTAAGATTTCGCACAAAGGACTCTTTCGTATAGACTAAGGTGAATTGTTCCACAGTTTTTCACTCCGATCGGAATAAGACGGGATGCTCGTTGGAATTTTTTTTAAATGCAGACCTCTAAAAGATATCAAAGTGCTATCCAGTAGGACGTGGCAATACATGATTTTCATCCTTAAAAAGCGCCAACTCAAATACGAACAATTGGATAAAATGGTCGTAAGATCAAGACCTTGTTTTTGAATATCCGTGAATACCCTAAAGGTACAAACAACGAGTCTGAAAACCTTCTAGAGACCCTAAAAGATACCAGATCTCCGATTGTGACCCCTAAAAGGTACGACGAGCATCCCCGCCCTCCAATATATGGGAATGCTCCCTTGTTTTGTCTTAGCTAAAGGTAGCCACTTGATATTGGCCATCAAAAAAAGCTAATATTATGACAGAAATGCTATGCAATGAATTGTATTATATATGGTTATAAACTATATAATAAACTTCCTCGGGTAGAACTATCTGTTACCTAGCAAAAGAGCACGTTTGATATTGTGAATTTCCCTTTTCATCTGAATAAACGATCTTTTAAAAGAATTGAAGGAGCAGTTTTTATTTGTATTTTTGTACGGAGATGGTAATGCATCGAAAAAGTCATATAAATGTGACATATCAAGCCTTGGACTGCGATAAAGACTGGATAGTTTTATAAATGTAAATTTACATTAAATCTGCGGAGCTCCCTATCTCTTCTTAAATTTAGTTATTAACTTGGAATAGGTAGCTTGTACTTTTAAGAACGTTTTTATTTCAAATGTAAGAATTGTGGATGACATATATTTGTAGATAAAGTACTAAAATAAAATGATTAATTGTAAATGGTAGAGACTAGATGAACAACTGCTTTATCCATTTTAACACTTTATAGAATCTATCAAATTAAATGTCAAAATTTCAGCAACATCGCTAAATTACGTTTTTTAATAACCAAAAAGAAATATCCTGCAATCTAAACTTTTAGAAGTTTACAATCTGAATTATTACAAAAATGTTTCAAAATTAAGAGAAACATACTATAAAGTGGGATATAGCTCGTTACGTAATTAAGGTGATACAAGTTCTCAAGTTTAAAGCTATAAAAACCACTTGTGAACCTGTTGTCCTAGATTGTAACCTGCTTTAAGGGCATTGAGGCACATCGTCTTATCAGCTGGTAGTGTACTATTCTCTGACCTGGTTAAAACATTTGAACACCACTAGAACCTGCCCGTAAAGCTAGTCTAAACTTATCTATAATTAACACACTACAGCCCAAACAAGACACTGACATAGATATTTATGTTTTTAAGACCGATGGGATTTTAACATCATGGTTTTACGAAAATATTTCTTGTATTACGCAGTGATAACGTTGTTTATTGTGTTTCCAACACATTCAAAAGGCAATGAACGTGTTAAAGGTTCTCACCAAACTACCGTTAGCTTGTTGACGGAAGGTCAAGAGGAAGAAAACCAAGAAACAGATTCAAGTGGAGAAAAAAAGTTTGGCCAACCTATTGATGTCGATGAAGAAGACAAAATCAGCGCATTTATAAATAAAAACGCTCCAGAGATTAAAAACCAGGATATCTCTCCACAACAAGAACTACAAATGGCATCAATACAAGACTCTAGTTACCAAGAAGCTTCTGACGGAGAAGCTGATGGTGTATCGCTTGATAAATTAGCGAGTCGAACTCTAGAACAGACATCGACATCAGATGTAGACGAGCTAAGCCAAGATGAAGATACTAACTCATATGGTTTTGATGAGAAGCTAGGAAACTACAGCCAGGGGGAGTCAGATGAAATTCTACAGCGTCAGTTTATAGCTCCTATGCCTGGTATTCATCACATTAGACGGCCTGTTATTATCAGACATCAGGCAGAGTTTATGAGAGAGCCCCACCCTTACCCCGCTACTATCCATGTTAGATTGCCAAGCCAGGTAAATGTGCTACCAAAGATGTACAACGTACATCACTATAGTCCACAATATTATCCAGTACACTATCGTAAAGAGCAAAGTGTGCCTTCGCCGTATTATGTACCAATGAAGACTGGTCCTGATGTACAAGATACACATCTTCATGTCTACCACCCTGGTACGTCAATCTTCTTGTTTTGATTATCTTAGTACTTACTAACCCAATTGTGTTTCTATTTAATACACTTTTCATTGGTTTTACACTCAAAGGTGTCAAATGATATTGACCGAGAAATTTGAATACACTCCCTCTTGAAGTGGTGATCGCACGATATGAAAATAACACCTTTAAATATTTTTTTTATATACATTTACATGTACTTTACAAAGAGAAAAAATATCGCTAAATCTAACTAAAAACCATCGCCGACGGTATTTCATTTTTTATTTTTATTTTACTATTGTAATATTTACTGAAGTCCTGTCTTCCCTTATATGCTTAAGGCTAGAGTGTAAACGTTCCGGACGTTAGTCCTTCGTTGAAATTAGCTACTTACTCCGACGAGAACTTACGTCCGAAACGTCAGTTTCCACTCTAGCCTTTATGGTGAATTTACTTACAAACCACTTCTAACTGTTTCATTAGAAACACCGACTCGATGCAGTCAATAATAGTTTTCAATTAGTCATTATTTATTTCATTGTAGTTAATCCTTGTCAGAATGGTGGGATATTGATGCGATCTAACGTTGGGGTCACGTGTCTGTGTTCCAAAGCATATCAAGGAAAATTCTGTGATGGTAAGCTCTATACACCTCAATGTACTATACATCCAAAGCTCATTGGAATAATTAACCATTTGAGCAACAAAGATTGATGGAAAATCACAATAAGCTTCAACTTGAGTTGTTTTATGATGAATAATCTCAACTCAAGTTAGATAGATTAACGGGTGGCTTTGATTCTTAAATATAAATCACTATTGACTGGTTATCTTAACAGAAACTATTTACTTTTTTACTAAAACCCAACAGAGAAGCTTTATTGTACATCCGAACCGTGCCTCAATGGCGGTACATGCGATGAAATAAAGAACAATTATCGATGTAGATGTCTGAAAGATTACCAGGGATACAACTGTGAAGGTACTTCATATATTAGCTATACTTATTCTTTGCACTACCATATCGTTCGAACAGATGCCGGCAAATATTGATGGTTTCCAACCATTTCCAGGAGAGTGAGTGGAACTAAAGGGTCCACCAGTCACGATGGTGGTTTTCTTTTGAAAAGTCCACCAGCATGGCTGCCATGTCTTTTGTTTAAATTGTCTCCTGGGAATGATTGAAAACCATCTATTGTTGGTCACTCATTTTAAACTTATCTAGTTGTATAATATTTTTAACTTGTTTTTGCTTTACGTTCACTTATATCCTGATGATACATTAAAAAAACCCTTACATTTTTTTATACTCAGAGCGTAACTATTGTGGTTTGAATCCTTGTCAAAACGATGGTACTTGTGTAGAAACGTTGCAGAGCTTTAAATGTCTATGTAGGTCAGGATTCACTGGGGAGAAATGTGAATGTAAGTACAAAGCCAGATTTTTTTATTGTGCAACTCTCACTAACATCCAAGTAAGCAGAGTACTGAGGGTGCATGTATATAGCGTGCGCATTGCGCATTGAAAACTATAATAATTTTTATCATAGAATCATAGTTTTTTGTGCTTCTACTATCATCGCAATATCGTGAAAACACTATAAAATCCGGTACACTATTGCACAGGTATTTCATATTTTTTCATCATTTTCTAAAACCTATGAAATACCTATGCAAATAAATGCATTTCATAGGTTTAAGTTATGATGTTAATTTTGCTATGTGTTTTTGTATTGCAGATCCTGATTTCTGCGACCCTAACCCTTGTAGACACTACGGAACATGTGTACAAACACACCTTGGTCACCACGAATGTCATTGCACACCTCACTACAAAGGACACTTCTGTGAATGTAAGCATGCAATTTTTTTTCTTGCGAATCGCGATTGTCGAAAAATAAGCTGAATGTTAGAGATTATAAGAGATTTGAATATTAATATATAGAGAATAATAACAAACTTTTTATCGTATGAACGTCCTGTTTCTTCCTAAATTGCTTTGATTAAAAATAAACTGAACAAAATTTGCTGAGCCATTCACTTGTATCAGGAGAGTATGAGATAAGAGAGCTTATCCCCGGACCCCATCAGGGGCTCTACTCGTTGTGCTATTTTTAGAAACTTTTCTGAAATGTGTTGACGATGCGACCACGCCTCCTGCAATCTGGCCAATCACGTTCCGTTCCCGAAATAACTTCAGTTTAGAAATAGAATGAAAAGATCCCATGATAAGTGTAACACAGGGGATAAGCTATCTTATCTCATACACTCTTGCTTGTATGAACTGGCCTTCGCAAATACAGCCTTTAGAACAAAATTTGAGTCTGACAAACATTTTTTGTATAATCGTTTTAAGGACATTTTGCTTTTTATGTTGTATTCTGCACTGTTCGCAACAAGTAAAAGTCTTTTATGATATAGTTCTGGCTTTTGCTTTCAGCCAGGAGAAAATGCTATGCGAATCCATGTCTAAATGGTGGTAAATGTGTAGAAGAAAACTACAGATTCCCCTGTGTCTGTCCGCATGGGTACAAACCGCCTTACTGCAGAGGTAAATAAAACCAACTCACATATGACAAAAGCCGAAATCGAATCCGGGTCACGGTGGTGAAACATGATTTTAGTTAAACATGTACTGTATGGACAATGAGCGGCACATTTACATTGATCAACAAAGAGAGCAGGTCTATACCACAACCTTTTCAAATCTAGAGGTATAAAAGCCGAATTGATTGCTAAATAATCTGCAGATCGCAGTTTAACAGAGCGTTCAATTTGCCATTTATGGCGATACTTCATGTTTATAAGTAAACAAATTGTTATGCTAATGTGCCAACCAGAACTACAATAAGCTCTATTGAAATAACAGCCAATCACTGTCTGATTGGCACATGAATAACAAAGGCTTACGTCAGCTGAAGTATCGCTATTGTCGAGTTGCCTATTTCTCCCGGTCTGATTTACCTTTTCCTTTTTGTATTCGTTTGTTAGCTCATTTTTTCCATTGATTACGTAAGTGACATACATTATTAATTTAATTTTGCCATTGTTGTTTATTGTTTGTTCTGCATCAGTTAAAAGATTAATGTCCATAGAGCTCGACCACAGAATCCAGTTGCGGAGCTAGGAGTGGGGTGCAATGTGTGCTTACTCCCTCCTGGAAAGATTCCTTGGTTTTTTGAATATTTCTGCAAAATTAGTGTTTCATGATAACTGGGTAGTGTACCCCACGTGAAGATGATGCAACCCCTCCTGACAACAATCCTGGATCCGCCCTTGGAATCCCTCATCTCTCTCACATTCAAATACTGATGCTATAACATTCTTATTTCCAACAGAGCACGTGTGTTCAGGTCATCCATGTTTGAATGGCGGTAAATGTGTTGCTCAAGGCAGCAGTGAATCTGGGTGGTCGTACCGTTGTATGTGTCCCCTTCTTTATCGCGGAGAAACCTGCGAGAGTAAGTACTTACAACTGTCGCATGACCCATATACGTCGAGGCGCGCGTTCTTCAGCAAACTTTCGAATAAGTTGGCTAGTGTCCGGCCGTACGGGTTTTTCTAGCAATACCGTGCGAATCCTTATGGCCCTACTCGTGCTCGCCGTAAGAAAAAAACTTTGAACAGCGTGGCGTGAAAATGAAAACGCACTCTTTTATTTAATAGCTTTGTCACAGTATTTTTCTTTATTTTCTAGCTTTTTTGTCTTTGGATCATGCGATAAAATGCTCATTAATTGAGTTGCGCCGCGTCGTACGGGAATTATTTGGATCTCGGTTGATTTAAACGGCTGATTACCTTTGGCTCAATATGTTCCTGTGCGTTCCTTCCTTTAAGTGAATAAGTGTATATTCGTTTCTATTTTCTAATGAGACCAATGTACGTATTAATGTACCTCAATATATTGAAAACATAATTGGTAGAGAAAACAGCGGTAGACCAATGCCGAAAGCAGGACCGAAAGGAATTTCAGGAAAAACTCTTTGTGAAAAAAAGGTTGCTGTAGATCATGTATATGTAATAACCTATTTTTCTTGACTATTTTCAGTTCATTTACGTTTTTGTATTCATCATCATTATAGCCAAAACTGTGTGTCATGTGACATACGTTTTAACAATAAATGTTGAAGACATATTTATCAATTTGTGAATTATCATGGTTGGTTGTTCAAATGTAAGTCATGTACGTTCTAATGATATTTGTTTAAGGGGAAAAAATTTAGCAAGATTTTCAAATAAACTTTTTAATACATTACGGATCTGATTAGCTTCCGAAACGAACGTCTTGGCGATTTCCAGATTTTTTTACAATTCTATCCACATCCCTTATGTTTGTTTATGTAATGATTTGTAGTTCCTAATCCATGCATAACGAATCCCTGTCTGAATGGTGGTACATGTATCGATAGCAGCAGTGAGTACCAGGGCTTTCCTGTTGATTGGAACGGTGCACATTTACACTATATTTGTGTCTGTCCTCTTGGTTACCATGGTCCAAAGTGCGAAGGTATAAACAGTACCATTCATCATTGTCTATTTGTTGTTCGTGACTCCTGAAGGGGCCAATGTTATTGTTTCTATTATTTTGCAACAATTCTTTGTTGTTATCACTCTACAGCGCTGCCATAATGCTAATGCACGCGAAAAGGGGGGGGGGGGGTAGAAAGGTACCATGTGTCCTTTTCAAGAGTAAAAGTGTATTACATCAAAAACAATATAAAGAAAAGAAAAGAAACGAAGAAAAGGAAGACGAGATGTTTAAAAACCATACTCTGTCCTGCGGCACATGTCTCTTAGTCAAAGTTTTTCTGTCTGTCCTTGGTTTTTCGATTCTCATTGTAATACTTTCATTATCATTATTGTCGTTACAACGGCCTTCTGACAATTGTCCAACAATATCTCATAGACTGGTCTTGTAATAAATGACGATCGTCCAACAATATCTCATAGACTGGTCTTGTAATAAATGACAATTGTCCAACAATATATCATAGACTGGTCTTGTAATAAATGACGATTGTCCAACAATATCTCATAGACTGGTCTTGTAATAAATGCCATGCTGATGCTGACTGCATCCATGACCGCTGTGTGTGTAAAGATGGTTACCATGGTGATGGATACATTTGCATACGTGAGTATTATATGTTTATAAACTATATCAATTTTACGAATGTGTTTATTATAACATATGCTGTGTGTCTTAAATGTATGAACAAGCAAACTGACAAACAGGTAACTAGATAGAGGAATATATTGAACGAATAAATTGACAACGTTATTCAACAAGGTTTTGCATCAATTAATTTTAGTTAATACGTACGTTTTGTCATCAATAAAAATTATAGGTTTGATTTCCATTTAATGGCAATGAATTGAGTACTGTTATTGTACCATATTCAGGTAATAAAAGTCCGTGTGAACCAAATCCTTGTTATAACAACGCCGCCTGTGTCAATGGTCCCGATGGTAGCTATGATTGCATCTGTCCACCGGGCTATGCACCTCCTCTATGTATATGTAAGTACATCAACACACCTTGATTGTGTCTGTCTGTCCACCGGGTTATGCATCTCCTCTATGTATATGTAAGTACATCAACACACCTTGATTGTGTCTGTCTGTCCACCGGGCTATGCACCCCCTCTATGTATATGTAAGTACATCAACACACCTTGATTGTGTCTGTCTGTCCACCGGGTTATGCATCTCCTCTATGTATATGTAAGTACATCAACACACCTTGACCATCCACTATCTATGTTCGTGCACTACTTGCTACTTACTCTCTCAATAGACAGAATATAACTAGCATTCATTGAGAGGTGGAATTCCTGATAACATATTTCTGCTTAATTATATTAATTAAAATAGTCTTAGCCGTGCTGTGAATAATAATCTATTATTATGTATATGTGCAGATAAAGATCCATGCGTTCCTAACCCATGTCGTCGTGGTGGTACCTGTATGCCTAAGGTTGTTATTCATCCTCTTCATGTTCATATACATTCATTGTACACTTGTAGCTGTCCTAATGGACTGGCTCCTCCAGACTGTAACAATGGTGAGTTACTGTTATATTGTTTATTTTTATCATATTTGCTAAGAAAAGATTTTTCTTGATTCTCATGAACAATACCCATATGCTACAGGAAAATACCGTTTAAGGATAAAAATATCGTATTTAGTAACAGTGCTTTAATAAAAGAACCTTTAGCTACTGCTACTACCAGGTCCAACGCAGCAGAGCAAACCGTACGTCTTTCCAATAATCCCGATCCACGATGCAGGCCTTGACCACGGCTGCTGTCTGTTCTTCGGTGTCTTTCATTGTAATGTAGGTATATTCTAGGCAAACACGCATGAGATATCCAAAATAACTATGGTAGAAAACGTATGACCGCTTTTGTTATATCTGGGCCTATTCATATATAGGTGCCTGTAGGTAGTGAGCACAAGTCTTTTGCTTTCTAATCCTAAGGGGCACCTATGTAAACAGGCCTTTATTAAACATATGGTTATCATTGTTGTTTATTACTGGTTTGTTTCTTACTTCAGCCACGATAGATCATTGTAATCCTAATCCATGTTTGAATGGCGGAACGTGCCTGGACTGCACTAAGAACCCTTCCGAGGAATGCAAGAACAGTCTTAAGGGATACGTCTGTAAATGCCCACCCGGAGAGAAATTTGCATTACCAAATTGCAGTAAGTAATGCACACTTTGACAAAGTTGCGCAAAAATTATTCGTTTTGTAAAGGACGCATGACATCATTTCTTCAAGGCTTATTGCGCACAGATCGATCTTACGTCAAAGATGACGTCATTCGTTTTTCTGATGTGTCAGTTTTCCCACAAGGAAGTAATACTGGTTATTCACTGGTTATTATTAAGATATTCACTTATAGCATTTATTTAGAATTTATCGGCTGGGTAGCGAACTATACCGTGAAGTGAGCTTGGATAAGTTTCAACCCTTTTTGTTAAAAATGAAATCCGTTCCTTTCTAGCTATGCACCCGATAACCTCAATGGGCCTTATTTGACCCTAATGGACACTAATTTGCCTAAATGAACCCTGATGGACTAAATTAACGGCCATATGCGCAGTTTGCAGTCGAAACATCACTTTAACATCCAACAAGTCGGGAAATAACTGTGAGATTATCGTTAAAAAAATTGTTCCATGATCAGTTTTAACGATATTTTAAATCTTTTTTGATCAATTATCTGCGTTGACAGAATGCACATGCCCTAAAGGCAATCCTCTGGCCAATCCACCAACAGTATCATCTCAATGTGACCCCACAGGGGAAGTATGTGTCTGTCCTGGTGGTCAATACTTCTTTGACACAACACGTCAGCAGTGTGTTAAACAACGTAAGTCAAATCTATATAATGTTATCATGATATGTGAAAGTAGTTAGTGATTGTATGCCGTGACTAAGTTCTTTTCAGATAGAAAAACATAACTTAGTTTAAGTTACTGCGTAAATATTATATCCTTAAAATAGTACAAAATGATTTAGTGTACAATTAGTTTTGTGACTACTATTTTTTAGTTGATCCCATTTAGTGCGAAAGAATTGGTACTATTTCATGCTTTTAGAGCCTTGGTAACGCGGGGGGGACACCCATATATTGGAGGGCGGGGATGCTTGTTGTACATTTTAGAAGTCAAAATCGGAGAACTGGTACCTTTTAGCTGAGTCTGTTAGAGGTTTTCAGACTCAGAATTAAAGTTGGAACCTTTTGGACCTCCCACACCCGGGTTTGCTTACAAGGCATTCTGATCACTGAGTTACAAGCAATATTAACTACTCAGGTAGTGTTTGATATTACAAACCTGTTGTCATGTCAACTCAAAGGCCTATTTACTGACATAACCAGGGTTCCATCTAACTTTTGGGGCATATTATATTCCATACTTTCGTCCAAAAATCGTGCAATTTCAAGCCATTTTATGTTATTTTAAGCCATGTAGGCGATGTCCATAAAATGGCTTGTAACGGCATAAAAATTGGCTTGAAGTGGCGCCCGATTTTTTAATTTGATTGTAATCTCTTTAGTTTTGAGTCTTATTTGTAAAATCTCGGTTATGGAGTATAATATGCAATCACTGTACATACATCCTCTTTATGTAATGCTCACAAATAAACAGCCTTGGTTACCTTTGTATACTTGCGTTTTTTGTGCGCCATGACTATTGTATAGCTGAGCCAGAGCAATAAATATCAAAGTTTTAAAACACGACAAGCCAAGCCAAGACATAAGCACTGACAGTATAGAGTTTGTGAGCTTTAATGGTATTTTGTTTTCTTGATTTCAGGCCGAGACCCATGTGAGCCCAATCCGTGCCAGAACAATGGCGTTTGTGAAAGTATCAACTCTGGTTTAGATTTTAGATGCATCTGTACCGCAAGCTGTATAGGCAAGACATGCAGTGAATGTTTTGGTAAGTAGCCATGTTAATGAAATACACCTAATAGCTATAATATACTTTGACGTCACATGTAAACAGTTTTAAAGCAACGAATCATTGTCATTGGAGGAAGTAAAGTCAACGCAAATGCACAAACATCTGTTCTAACTTTCGTCCTAATTCATAACGAGAATTGAATTTGTTATCATGTGCACAAATATTATGTTTCACACATAGCCATTATATCTCTAGTATTTCTTACTAGTTTTTTAACTCTAGCTAAATCTCCATGATGGCCATTTGAGAAGGAGGTCTCTACTTAAACCAACTTTTGCTGAATGGACAAATCTATATAAATATGAGTAAATAAAAAAAATCAAAAAAAGTGTTTTAACTAGGAACAAATTTTGTCAAATCAGTCCCTACTCACCACCATACCCTCTGTTTTTGAGGGATTTTGTTAAAATCAATTGTTATTCAAATACAAATGATTTCAGTGACAAGAGTTACCCCCACCCCCCCCCCTCCCCCCAAAAAAAGTATTATGCGTATGTGAAAGTGTAGAGTGAGGTCTCGACTCTATCCCCTCATAAATAATACGTGTAGCAAAGATAGAATACCCCGTCACATAACAATTCCAGTAGCGGCAGTCTTTGAAAACGACGCTAACAACATAACAATGGATGCTATTTGTATGGTAATAAGGGACGATGTACTGTTTAGGTAACAAATTAGTGAAATCTCTTGACCATGAGGGAGTAATGATGATTATTTGTCTGTCTTGCAGTATGTCCCGACAATTATTGCTATAATGGAGGTCAGTGTATTACAGACAACCAAAAGCCAAAGTGTATATGTGTAGCTGGATTCTTGCCACCAAGATGTAAATTCCGCAGAGGTAGTATACTAGGCCTACTCAAGGCCCTAAAATCTATATAATTTTGGGCGATCTTGACCGATCTATTGGACACTTTTAGTGAAATTATCAGGTTGAAAATCAAATCATCATCATTATCATCAGGACAATTATTATCCCCAGAGTCCAGCCTCCTGGGTGTTAATCATGTTTCGAATGAAAAACAAACTTTTCTCCTTTTGCTTCAACAGATCCGGGTGTACACAATACTACTTGTCATCCAAATCCATGCCAAAATGGTGGCGTTTGTAAACCAAAATTAGAAGGCTATGATTGTCATTGTGTACAACCTTACGATGGGGAACACTGTCAACGTAAGTAAAACAACCAGCTAACCAACAAATCATCCAACTAATCAACCAATCAACAAACGAACAAAAAAGCAATCAAACAACCAACCAACTTACAAACCAACCAAACAAATTATTAACCAACCATCTAACCCACAAAACAAATTATCAACCAACCTACCGGCTCACCAACCAGACAAAAAAAGCAACCAACGACGTAACAATAAACTATATTTATGCCTATTTTTAGATGACAAGTGCATTGAATGTGACGTCAACGCTAAGTGTATCTTAGGAACGTGTAAATGTAGACATGGCTTTGTTGGTAGTGGTTACCAAGGGGACTGTCTTAAAGGTAAACCAAACGTACAACCAATGCATTATAGTTCATTCAAACTTCACCGATATTTTAAATTTGCTATCATACTCTCATACTCACATAGTAATATGGATATACACAGATAAAGGGTCTTTCAGAGTGAAAGGAAAACATCTGGCACGAGATGAATACTTTCCCGTACAGCCCGAACTAAATCAGTCATTAAACATTTTATCGCGTGATCCAATTACACAAAAGTTAGGCAAATTAATACAAACAAGGGAAAAAGCCGAAAAAATAAAAAAAAGTGAGCGCTTCTGCTGACGCCGTCTTCTTTGAACGAACGGATTCGTACAGCCCTGCTAAAAAAAAACGTACGGCAATACTAACGCCATGAGCGAACGCCAGTGGGGATGAGGGTCAAATGATAAGCTGCATTAACTTTGCTCTCAGAAAATATTAACTTTATAGGTTAGTACCGATGCGATATGCCCTTTTTAAAAGCACTTCCGAGTTGTTCACGTTCGTGTATTGGTGTGATTTAGGAGCAGTTTATGTGGTATTTGGAATTATGATGAAGACTGCCAATACATCTCAGCCAACACTATAACTCATCGTTTGAAAACAGAAAAAACCTCGAATATGATATAATTTTTATTCATTGTTAGGTAATTTTTTCAAGTCTTACTCAGTCGTATTTCTTTTGCAGTTGAGCCGTGTCCAGTATGTCCGTTATACGCCAAGTGTGTTGAAGGAGCTTGTGTTTGTGTCCCTGGATATGCTATGCAAAACAACCAATGTATTGCTTCAGGTACGATAATCGTCCAATAATCCATCTCTCTATCTATCACAGCAAACACTCATCAGGACATTGAAATTTGTGGCGACAGTACATTGCTTTGCTTCCATGCTCCGGAACTTTTAGTTTTTTCGTCGAAAAGCCTTTCTTAAAAAAAACATTTCTCCTTTATGCTTTCAAAGCGTTACAAAGTACATAAACGAAACAGTTAATATGCAGTAAGAGAAATATCTTCTAAAAACTCATGAAACTTTGCAAATGTTTGATTTACAGCATCAAGCGTCCAATAGTCCAGTTTCATGTTCTTCTTTGCTCAGGCTAAGCCTCGATAGTATGTGATATATTATTTTGTACGAGGTACATCCAAAAACATTGCAAATACAAATGGTTTTATCTTGACTCTTTGGTTAATTTACCTACAGTTGAAGCTTAGCCTGAGTAATGAAAAACTTGAGACTAGTCTATTTCAATCTAGCTCTGAGTATAAAATATTGACCAAATATGGTAACACAATTATGCTAATTAGTCTGGAACTGTGCTACACGTTTCAGCGTTGTAGTTATTCAGGCAGCGTTTACACGAAGCCGGCTATTTTTTTAGCCGGCTAAAAATATAGTCGTTTACATAGCGTTTTCGTGTAAACGCTTATCGTTTTCGCATCGTTTTCGGTAGCTTGAAGAGCGTCTGTAAGCATTTTGGTGAATAAAAGTCATGAATAACTCTTTCATTATGACTGAACCAAAGTGATGACTTCAGCGTTTTCGAAAATAGCCGACTAAAGCGTTTACACGAATGCACATAGCCGACGTTTTCGAAAATATCCACTCTGAGAGGCGTTTTCGTGTAAACGGTAGGCCTAAACGGATAAAAAATGGACGTTTACGAAAATAGCCGGCTTCGTGTAAACGCTGCCTCAGACATTCAGTATTTCTATAATTGCTACATTATACATTTGTTCAGCAGGGTCATAACAAGCAAGAGTCTCTACACCTATCTACCAAGACAGAGATCGATCAGCTACATATATCAACTAATAAACTCATCAGAACGATATAATACTTTTAAAAAGCCATTAATCATTACATGGCTATCTCACAATGATGGGTTTACTCAGTAGACAATTAAACCTTCCTGTATAGGTATATTAGTTATACGTGATTTGATGATGATGTTTTCAGGTGCAAAAACTTCAATTCATTTGTCATTATAATCAATAGTGGAAGGATCATTGTAAATGTATTTAATGTTTCATAGATTGTAGTGACAGACTTTCCTTTGTTGGCTACACACGTACTTAATTTTCTATCATATTGTAAAGTGTTAAAAATCAGACATATTTAAGACAAGCCAATAAAATTATTTCCAAGTATTTGTTTGGTATCATACTGGATCAGATCGTCTAAAGGAGTGCTGTTTTGAGATAAAAGATCGCCCCATGCTAGGGAATCCGGAATCTAACCAAAATGTGTTTCTCGCATCCGTAGACCTTCACTTGGGATCCGACAGAGCCTTGCAGTCGGGTATCCAGTATCTTTGAATCCGAACATTTAGGTTACGGAATCCTCAATATGAGATCACATGGAGAGAAAAAAGATGTTGATGTAGTCTTGGGAATGCTTTTTTCAAAGTCTGTTAAGACTGATAAGACTGGTTTCCATATAATCGAGAACGGTCACAAGCGAAAAATCAACGTTTTTCGATCCTACAAACGGATCCATATATGATCGCGATCGAAATCGTTGAAAAACGGTCGTAGGATCGACAAACATTGGTTTTCCAAATATCGATTTTTTTTATCGTTTGCGACAGTTCAGATTTTTATCAAATCACAATCACACAAACAACTGTCAAAACAACATAAAACAGCGGAAACTATAATTAAATAACAAGTTTAATATTTTATGCAAATCATATCTTAACTTAACATTTCAAATAAAGACCGAGTAGATCTGGAAGGGGGTTTCTGATAACTAACAAATCACACAAAATCCAATTGAAACCTCCTCTGGCATTCACTGTCCTGATTCCAGCACATTGTGTCAAATAAAAATTTAGCGACATTATTAGAGTATGAAATTTTTCAAGCATTCATTTGGTGATAACTGCCAAGAGGGCCATCATCAGAGAATGGTATTTTTTTCAAGCTTTCATATTAGACCGTGTTAGTATATGTTGTATGGGGATGTAAAGATATTTCAAAAAAGTTGTACTTGGATATTTTTCTGAATACTGCATACTGAGTACCGAATATGAGGACTTGACGGTATTTTTAAAAGTCCGTGTAGATAACTCGCCTCGGACTGGAAGTAACTGCAAGGACTTAAATACCGACAATAAATTCTACAAATAGGATTATTCAGATTTAGTCTATCATTTTGCTCATCAATTTTCACAATTAACAATTAAATTTGAAATACAGAGACTACTTGAAAAAAATTTTGCGCAACAAAACTTTTGCTCCCGGGTTTTGCTCCCTTTGTTGCGCAACATATTTTTCGATGGTACACACAAGGGAGCTTTGCTCCGGGAGCATGTTGCGGGAGCGTGATGCAGGAGCAGCCTCCCTCGTGTGTACCGGCCTTAAATTACCATGATTATATAATTATGCTTTTACATATCGTCAACAATACATTACGGCCTTGGAATGCAGTATTTGGTATGCAGTATGCAGTATGCATAAAGAAGGAAAATATGCGCATGTGTCACAAATGGAACACCCTGATTAGATATAGTAACGTTATGAATTATTAATAATTATCATAACAAAGAAAACTGATGTAATCAATTAATAAATTAGTTTTAATTTTTTTTTAAATTAGATTAATGTCAAGAGGGCCATTATCAGGTTACCCATCTGAATAAAAACAATGTACTTTTATAACCATCCCCTAGCTTTAGTATTTCTGTGCATTTTTTTGTGTACCAGCCATTGTTGCCATGATGTTATGTGCAAGAAGTCGTACATACACACTGTCCTGATAGACAATGGTGGTTAAGAGGACACACACCACAGGAACTTTCATCTAAAAAAGCACAAAAACATGATATGAGTTACTTTACGCATGAAGAAGATAAGACGATATAGCTGTAAACTTTGCATGTTATGATCTATAGTTGTTTGATAAACAACGAAGTATATTTGTCGGAGCAACATAATTGTCATGATCTTCCGTGTGAAAGTAGTCCCTAGAAGGACTGTTTTGTGCAACGGACGTTTCAAATGCCTGTGTGGTAGTCATCATCAGTGTCAGTGAACTTCTTTGTCAAAAACGGTCTTACTCATACAGCCAGTGACATAATTGCTTGGTGTAGCGTAATTAGCGGTGTTGGTCTTATGGTAACTGCATTTCTTAAAATTATTACGCAGTTTGGATGGTTGGTTGACGGCTCATTTAGTTATAAAGAATAATAAGACAAAATTAGAATATGTTCAGTATTGACGGGAATCGAACCCACGTCTTTGATTCAGCTACATATACAATCTTCTCTGAGTCCAGCTTATTTCCAGCCTTAACATCTTCCCAATCGTCGTCTCCATCTGTCTCGAAAAACAACAGACTGCGTCTGAAGTGTCAATTCATTGTGGGGCAGCGTCGACTGTGGCTGTAAAGGCAGATTCTATAACGGTAGTCTTTGTCACATTTACCGCAGGTGTACGATGTCGGTGGTGAGGGTGTCTATTTTGTCTATATTACAATGCATGCGCGTGGCCCTCTTGACCCACAGTTCTCGCAATGGAAAATAATTTTAAACAAACAGGATAAGAGGCAGTCGAGACAAGCAAGAATGAACAAACAGGCAGAGAGATTGACAGGCGGCAAGCAAAAGAGACAGACATACATGCAGATAAAATAAAAATGTCTTACTTTTGTATGGAAATTATATGTGAGTCGATATGAATATGATCAATTGCGTATTGAACAATCATCGGGAATTTCATAGTATATCTTAAATTAAATAAATATGTCATGGAATATCCTTCTTAGTGCAAACTAGATTTATCTATCAGCTGATCAATTTATTCGGCGGACAACTTACTCATTGAGAACACAATTGAGGAGGCAGTTTAATATATTAAATTTTGTGGTACAAAGGAAGCAAAGCAGATGTTACTTTGATAACGTCTTGCCACATTACTGGATTTTTTAAGTGTGAATTAAAACTGAAGCTTGGAGTAAATCTTAAATCAATGATATTTTAAAGTTTGAAACACAAAGTAAAAACGCAAATCCCTTATATTCCCTGATATTTTACTTTGCCAACTTCGTGCAATGTTAACGGTCTTTAAGGTGAGCAAGCTATGATATCTCACTGTAGGTCTCTGTAAGTACCATCACAACGAAAAGACTCCCGTCAAGATACTGCGCAAAAATCATGCTCATTGTCTAAGTCAACTCTGATAGATTAAATACTGACTATGTCAAGTGTCAATACGTTCAAAATATCATTCAATAATAGAAAGCAGTCAAATAATTACAAATATCTATGCTATTTTATTGAAACGCTAAATTACATCAACGAACCAATTTGTTGTTCCTGTTATTTTTATGAGATTTGGTTCACAGAACTTTCTGTCACTTTAGACTAAAAAAAGTGAATAAAAATTGCGGGATACCTTCCTCGAGATACATTCGTCCTATGCCAGTCTGGTCGATTGAAAAAAACAGCTGTCATTTTTTTTGTGCGTAATGTCATTTGCATATATGTTTAGTGCAAGAAAGTATATATTTCGAGATATATTTTCGAAACATTTTGAATGATGGTAATATTGAAAACCGCAAAAAATTGAGCACTTTTAGATATTTGGTGTAAATTCATTTCATAATCATATTTAATTGTTCGTTTTGTTAAAGTTACATGTAACTTTAAGCACGCACAAAAAAGCGCAAAGCCAAGGAGCGAGTTTATCCAAAAAAGTGGAACAGAGAACAGAACAAAGAAAGAACAAGGATGAAATAAAAAAAAGTGTAAACAAAATAATAATGGATAAAAAGAAATTTCCAAATAAAGATAAACAAAGCAAAAATAATGCACGCAATGGCAAGGAGCAAGATTGCTTCTTGCGACTGTCATGCACTGTCATCTGGAAAAATGGGAAATCAGAGCAAATTCTTACATTTTTAAAAAAAAAAATTGTACATAAATAATAAATTGATGAAACTTTGACACTGATTCCACACGTGCATTAAGGAAGAAATAAAAGAAAAAGTAAACAAACTTATCTATTTCAACATCAAAGTGAGCTAAAAACCGAAAAGTCAACAGAAATGACAACAAGGCAGAAATTAATATAAGTGTGATTCTTCCATAAGTGAATTCTGATAACAGAGATCGAAAAACAATTACTGCAGATGTGCTTTGATCTCCGGAACTTCATAACTATCAGACTGAACAAACGACCGACTGAAAAAAAGGAACAAACGAACGGACAAACGAACGGACGCCATGCACGAACGAACAAACAGATGGACAAACACATGGTACACAATAATAAGCAAAAACATATATACAGATAAAACGGCTAGGATTAACTAAGTAGAATTAATAAAACATATATATATAAAAACATTAACACTTATTCGATGTATTAATTGACTACTAAATGACCACATGGAAAGTCAGCGACGAAGTTCGAATGATTCGATGATTGGTCGATCTGAAAATGATCGATTCCGATTGTTTTATATTTGTTGGTCAATCCACGAAAAAAGATTCAACTCACCGAAATCAAAAGATGCCCAATTTAGTTTCAGTCAGCGTTTCAGTCAGCTGCCCTAAAGTTATGGAACAACTTACCTCTAGCCATAAGGAATGAACAAAGATTGGACAAATTTAAAATAACCATAAAAACGTACCTTTTTCAATTAGCTCTTAAATAGGTTTTACGAATAGTTTTTGAAAATATATAGAACTAGTTTATAAAGATCATTTATATTATTTTACATTTCATATTATAATAGTCATTTTATAGATTTTTTTAAATTATCATTGTTTATGATTGTTTAGAAAAAAGAAAGAAAGCAATCATATAACATAAACTATCAAAATAAAGCAGGACCATACACGCGCACGCTCCAAACAGAATTGAATATCCACAACAACGATTAATATAATAAAAATAACGATGACTAAATAGATATATATATATATATACATATTTACTAATATTGTAAATTATTATTATTATTTTTTTTCCTAACCTATACCAAATGTACAATATGTATACTGATGTTAGAAAAAAATAAACATTCATTCATTCATTCATTCATTCATTCATTCATTCATTCATTCATTCATTCATATCCTTCATTCATTGTAAGTAAGTGCAGATATGAATATATACATGTAATGTGCGCGATATAAATTTCTAGATCGATTATTAATTATTATTATTTTAACCCTTTTTACTCAGTCCTTTTCTATTGATATAATCGATTGTGTTCAATAATTTCTTATTGACATTTTCAATATTTATGACTAAGATTTTATTTCGCAATCGCCATGTTTATATAAATATAGAGATACTGATTTTGTATCTTTCAGTCAGTTGAATTGTGGTCATCCTGTACTGTTAAGCATGTCAAAATACTGTCAATACAAATGAAAGAAGTAATGAGCAGGATTAAATGATCATCAATCTACCAAACTTGCAATTGAATTTTAACCGTTCGTTTGAGCTTGATTGGGTTCATTTGACTTTGAATGGATTTGATTATGGACAAATTATCCCGCGGAAGATACGGCTTTGGTCTCCTTATATTTGTGGTCGTGAATCTTATCATTGAGAATAATAAGCAACTTGAAGAGTGACCTAAGGTACTTAACAATACTTATGTGTACGGAACTATTCTTGACTTTAAAGCATGCAAGAAAATTAATTGAATGATGGTCACTGTAATAAAAGTAATTCAAACAAATACCTGGAAAAAACTGAAAACCTTTTTATCGACGTTATAATCATTCGTACTGATTTGCAACTTTTTCTGTCACGGTCAGATCCCGTTGGGGAAACTATGGTTAGCAACCTGCGATGATGGTCGTCGTATCTTGAGGGGCCAAAATTAAATAAGGGATCTGCTATCTTTTAGGGTGTCTAAAATGTTTTTAGACCCAAAAAAAGTTTACTTTAGGGGTAAAAACTGGTATGATGCCAGACCCACCATTATTAGGCTATACTATCGTTTAGGGGTACTTAATCTAATCTGTGTGGGATAAACTTATTCATCGAATAAATCGTATCCACTACATAAACTTTCTTTAGAATTTATCCGCAGGATAGGGATTTTTTGCGAGCGGCAAATCGCGGTGTCAGGCTCGAGGTTCCATGTTCGCGTTATTCCTGTGTGTTACTTTTAAGATTCACGAGTTTCATAGCACAAAGTGCAATGTTAAATCTCAGATTGTTCAAATAATCATACATTCAGCTTATGGATCATGTTTCATTATCTAATTCTCTTAAGAAGAAATTTGAATTAAAAAAAAAAATCAAAATTACTGTTAACCCAACCCAACCGAACCATGCCCTTCCCTCAGCTAGAATAAATCATTTTTTTGTTTTGTTTCATTTAAAAAGATCATTACTCGATTTCAAATTTAGCTTTAAAATTAGCTTTAAATTTTGTATGTGGTTTATGTTTTTGGAGGTACATAAAGCTGTGCGTGTGTTAGAAAAGAGGGCAAGGTATTCTGCTATTAAAATCAAAATCAAGATTGGGATTAAAATTAAAATTCAGTAATTAAATCTTTTCAGAGCACCTGTTGAACTGTTGAAGAACAACTATTGAGTACAAATTAACGATTATCGTTTTCAATATGGTTTTGATTCGTTGTTTGGTGTTAATTCTCAAGAAAACATTGGTTACTTAACTAATGATGCTGGTTCACAGTGTTGTTTGTAATGGCTTTCTAACGTATTAGTCATGGGCCATGCAACGCTCTTCCGCACACGTGCCAACCATCGCTTTTAACCTCGTTTTAATTCCTTTCTTAAAGCTATACCTTATAGCTAAAGTCATGATCATATCAATTGACCACATGCAAGGCATGTATGTGACTCTCTAATGTGTTCGATTGTAATGGAACATTAACTCTTCTACCAGTGCAAATAATTGCTTTCAACATAGCCTTGTATTCCCTTCTGAAGCCTCTTGTAGTTACACCATAAATAATTGGATTGATAAGACTTGATAAATAAGCCATGTATGTATATGTAAGATATACCTCTCTTTGAAATTTTGCTTCGCCATAGAAAGCCCCCAATGTATCAATGACACTAGCAGGAAGCCAGCAAATAGAAAACCCAAGAAAAACAATAGCCAATGTCTTAGTTATTTTTGCTTCTTGGACATTGACGCGCAGCTGTTCGGGTTCCAGTTGATTTTGAGCAAAAACTTTGTTAGTACGATAAACTTCTCGAAATACTGAAATATAACAGAAACCGATTAGCAGTAGCGGACAGCCGATATATCCCGCTTCGATGAAGATCGTGTAGATTAGATTATTTTCAAAAGTGTAGAGACACATTGCTTTCCCGGGATGAAAGGCATATCCACCATTGTCTAATGCAAAAGGAGGTAACGAACCAACAAACGCAAATAGCCAAACTCCTAGCAGATACATCCTAGTACGTTTGGCCTTGAAGATTGTTTGATACTTGGAAGATTTCACAATACAATAATATCTATTGACAGCTATTAAACTCATTGTATGGATAGAAATAAGAGCAAGAGTAAAACCAGTAAATCCGTGAATACGGCAGAATGTATTACCAAAAATCCATCGTCCAGTTATCAATGTTCCTAATACATAAGGCATACAAAGGACCCCCATGAGGGAGTCACTTACAGCCAAGGCTACAACAAACATGTTAGATATAGTTCTTAGCCGTGTGTTCCTGTAAACAGCACAGCAAACAAGGATATTACCAGAGATAGTCATGAAAATAACAATGGAAAGAACAGTACACTCAATGTAAACTTCCGTGGGCTGTCTTTCGGCCAGCTGTTTCGACAATACAGTCAAATCCATGATCAGTCAACAAGCATTGTCAATGCTATGCCAAAATATAAAATGACTTCAACGGACACAAACGTTTGCTCTTCCTAATATTGAAACAATGATGATTTTTTACTGTTGCAATCTTTTTATACACAAACCGTTACCATGTCGATTTGGCATGACGTCACTATAGATTCTACCAATCAGCTGCAAATAGAGAGCAGTTTTAGGAAACATTAAATGAACGATTTCTTGGTCCAAAATCTTAAAATTGATTTTATTCAATAAGAAATTTTTGATCTTAAACTATTCTTATAAAAGTTTGGGGATGTTTTTGAATATCACTGCTAATTGCATGTGTTTTGGATTTTTTGGTGAGTGTGAAATAATAATATTAGTGTGAAGATGACTATTCGTTTATGGTGCAAACTATGTAAGTTCCTAAGTGTTAAGATAAAATACTATGAATAGATCAATAAGAGAAAGCTGGACTTCTCGTTATTCCTTGTATTGAAAGATCACAATGGTATTGGCTCACTCCAATGAAAAGAATGAAGTCCAATTTAATATAACTGTATAATCAATTTTGTGATTTATATTTGATTATTGGCTTTATATACATGTATATGAGGTGTAAATATCGTTAGACCTATGTCCACACTAACCCGGAAAAATTTTAAAACACAACATTTGCATCAAAACCGTAACAAAAATTTCAACGCAAATATTCGAATTAAATAATAAAATTTGCCTAAAGATGTTGCGCGCCCACGCAAATTAATATGGACTAATGACCTAACCGGAAATTTTTTCTTTCTTTTCAGATTTATCCAGGTTAAACTGTGGACATGGCCTTAGAGTCGTTTTTGCATGAACGAAAACTATTTTCATGCCATATTGCAACTCGTAACTCTTAAAAACGATTTTTTAAATCATCTGCCGTGTCGCATTATTATCATATGCGTACTGTTTCACATTCATACAGATTCTAACACCTTCTTCGATAATAATCGGTTGTGTTTACTAACACTAGAATGTCCAGATGCGACAAACCACACTTGCCCATACTACTCTATATGTAGTACAATCTATCGTAACGTTCTTTTCTTCTAACAATAGTTAATAATTCAAAAATCAACATGTATGAAACTATGTGTGTAAAATAATTAATGTAGGGGTAGTGAGTGTGAGCGTCCATCTCAAGAATAACCACTATGTGGATGAGATGTGTAAAATATTTATATTTATATATTTTCTAGTCGCCTATTAAATACGTATAGAAACAATGCTTTTGTTGTTGTTGATTATATACGCTGAACGTTTTGCATATACTAGAAGGATATTAAAGGATCTCTAAAAACACATCGTCAGTTTAAGTTTTAAAGAAGATTTTGTTCTAAAAGTTATAAACATATTGTTATATCTTCGTTTTAATTGTTTTTTAAATTTATACTGTAAGTTGTTCATACTGATTGTAACGCCGTTTTTACTCTTTTAAATGTTTTGAACAAATTGTGGATTTTTATTTTATAACGAATTAATACATTAGTATTATTATTATCATTCTCGTTCTTTTGGTTTGTGAAAAAGTACGGATATACTTTACCTTTATACGATACGGCAGATGTTTTTTTTTTTAGAAACTACGGTTACGAAACGAAAATGAAATATTTGCATAAATGTATATTTAGTAACGTTTTTCAAACGAGTGTTAAAAACGATTAGATTCACTGATTTTTGTGATCTCAAAACTCGAACTAATTTACGACTAGTATTACTATTACTGTAAGTATTAATTTACTGCTGAATATAGTAAGAAGTGGGAAGCTCCGCTTGTTGCCCAGTGTTATTATCTTCCGTAACTATAGCCTGATAATTTTTTTTTTAATATAGCATAGTGGGAAAATCACCTAAACCGCTTCTAATGTAGTTTGAACATATTTGCACAGCAAAAAGCAGAGGTGTACGAGAAGAGTCGTCTTCTATCAGTTTTACTATCTGTTTATTTTTTCTCCCGATAGTAACTGATCCCCAAGGGTTATGACATCTCATTATGTGGAGTGTCGTTGTGAAAAATCAGAAATCTAAAGAAAATGCATTTTAATCAATTTTTGACTAGAGGCAAAAGATTTAGCTATATCTTTTTCTCAATAATTACAATAGGGTTTAGATATGATCAAAATAATAAGTTTCGATGAAATTAAATTGAGCTTAATCTTAAATATTATATACACCCAGTTTACATGTACGTATATATAGTAAAATAGTCTTTTAATGGTAGTGTAACTTTATTAGCATTCAAACTCTCATGTACAATAATTGGGACAGAATAAAAGGAGCTAACAAAAATTGATCTTATATTTATCTTACCTATATGTGAAATAAAATAAACTTATAGGGTCTTATAGGTTATCAAATACATATAGCGAATAGTTTTTATCTGAAGAACAACAGTTTTTCCACGTTTCGTGCAAGAGGCTCTTTTATTTAAAATTAGTCATTTGAAGAAGAGAAGATAAATTAAAACATCGTTACTAGCTTTAAATGAACATCCCCTAAGGCAAGCAGTCTAGTATTAGAATTTTAAGGACATTCTTAAAGAATACTTGAAAATGTAAAGTACCTTAACGTTTTGCCGCTAACAAGCCTGTCGCACAGTAAATACAATTAAAGTCAAACTTGTCAAATATCAAAGAAAAATGTGCAGAATTTAACAATGTGGTTTCGTTTGCAAAACTGCGAACTCTCTGACGTCACAACTAGATTTCTTCAGCTTTTGATTTTTTTTACCGAAAAAAAGGTTTAGCAAATGAGACACAGGATGATTTCCGAGCGCACACAATGCATCATTTCCGCTTCAAGTCAGTCGTATTCGTATGAGTGGGAGACATGCAGTACTCATGGTATCGTATCGTAACTGTTCTATCGGTACTCTAACGGTACCATTGTTTCTTCGCTGTTAGAGGCGTAATGACTGGGAAACGGTACGGCTTCGATGGCGCTACGATACGGCAGAAAATTTGAATGTTTTCTTAAAAACTACGGCTAAGATAAAATATAGTACTGTTTCCCACTCCTACGATAACTACTCTATACAGTCATTTTCGAATAAGTAGGAAGCAATGCTGCATCGTATCGTAACCGTAGTTTCTAAGAAAAAAATTCGAATTTCATGTCGTATCGTAGCGGTATCGCAGACTTACCGTTTTCCACGCATGTAAAACCGGCGTTCCGCTTCAAGGAATAAACATTCATTTCCAGCCTCATTTTGATGGCTGTAGATTTCGCATTCATATCCGAATACTCGTATACTAAATAAAAATATTGCAAAACAAAATCTAACGCCGAAAATACACAACGTTAAGATGATATACTGTCGTCAATATCAAGTAAATTAATTAGATAGAAGAAGCATATATCATACAATAAAATAGCCTCCAAGACATGTCGTCAATATTCAAGTATTCCATTGAACTGTTTTAGCAGTGTTAATGTTTTAAATGATCACGGATGGCATTGAACACAATAAACGTTCGGTTTTTGATGTACATCTATTTAAAAAAAAATTGTCGGGGAAAATGTCGAAATCCGGATGCCGGTTGTCGATTATTCGCAGTTGAAACAAGATACAAAAATGTGGCCATTATCAAAAAAAAGAAAGTAAAACAAAAGCGTTTTTGACAATTTAATGAAATATATTTTGTTTCATTTACCAAGATATTTCATTAGATTACTGAACATTATCTAGGCATCCTGTGTTTTCTCCCACAAAGTGTTTTTGAAAGGAGTGTATGACCGCCAGGAGTTTGCGGCTCGCAAAGCATTATGGTACATACAGGACCTTTTACGTCAACCTTTTCCTTTCGTGAAATTAAAATTTTCCTTCTGTTTCCACAAGATCAGCAAATTCTATTTCTGGTAAATCATCGTGGTTTATAGTATTTGTAGATACAAATAATTTGCATATATATTACGTACAGTTATTTCCAAATAAAGTTTAAGATTCGCACGATGACCTAGAATACATCACAGATATCCATGTCACGTATAAACTCTCGCCTGCTGTTAGGGACGGACCATTAGATATTTGGGGGGGGGGGGGGGGGGGGGGCAAATACCAAAAAAAATATCGAGCAAAGCCTTAAACAGAGAAAAGAATATCGTGCACGGCAGATGTGCCAATAAAAAATATCGTGCAAGGAGGAAGAAAATATCCTGCACAACCATCACATGGGAAAAAATATTGCACAACCCCTTCCCCCCAATATCTAATGGTCCGTCCCTTATCTATTTGATTTAAAATCGACTAAGACTGTCCTGGCCTCGATAAATGTTAATTTAGTCCTCTTTTTCATAGTGTCTATCACTTCATGTTTTATAAATCATAAATAACATTGAAGTGTAGAACATAAACGAATATCAACCTTATCGGTTTTGGAAAAACAATGAACAATAAGATTATGCATACATACTTATCAGAGATGAAATCATTAGATTTGTAACTTTTCCAAACGTATTTCTATTCAAATGTTAAGAATCTGAATTGCCATGAAATTAAAGCTTTCTTGTAGTTTTCCTATTGAAACGATTACAATCTCATGTAAAGCCGCAGTGATTGTTTGAAGACGTTACGACATAAGCGCTATCAACACTGTCATATTACAAAATAAACGTAGCAGTTCATTTCCTAGGATTGACTAAATGAAATAGACTTCCTCATACAAAAATAAAATATTGTCACTACTTCATCAATTGATATGATTTACACATGGACTAATCCCGAAATCTTTGAGTGGGGCGTCCCGTAAAATCATAAATGTAAAAAGTTATTTGATAAAAATGTTTTTTTTTTTTTTAATAAAAACGATACAGAATCAAAACATGTTCCAAAATACATGAAGTACCATTACATCTATAAGTAGTTAGAATACTCATGGTTTCATTGCAGAGATAGGGTTTTCGCTCTTTCACACCAGTCTTTTACTTTGGTAAAGTTTTCAGGAAAAAATATAACGTCGCTAACAAAGTGGGCACGAACGACGTTCCCCGTGGCTGGTTCAAGTCTTCGGGAAAAATAATTTAATGATCATATATAGGGAAATCGGCAGAAATTCTGCAAGGCGTGACAAATTTCGACTTCAAAATACCTTGAAAAAAAAAAAAAAAAAAAAAAAACCAAGTCAACACCCCTACAAGACCCTACAACAGGGTGCAACTCTAACAAAAACTGAAGATCATCGTACTCCTCTTTGCGAAAAATCTAGTTTAGCATAGCTCTTTCGCTTCGAGGGAATGTTATTTTATCGACTGGTGCTCGCTTTGTTTTCACTCTCCTTGAGATGTATTGTTTTTTTTTAAATGTGTATTTCTGTTTTAGTCTTGTAGACTATCAGAAGTCATTACTTGGACGTTAGGGGGTGTCCAGTACACAGCAGAACACTCCCCTCAATAAGCAAAATAGAACATGCAAGAAACAAATAAATACTTGGGAAGGGTATGGTGAACACCCACAAGCCTTCTATTGAAACAATCAATACAATGTTTATATTTTTTATATTCTTGTTCTTGAAATGGCGATTTGGATGACATACGTTCAGCGGTCTAGCGCATGCGCAATACAAAATCACTTGCTGTTAGGAGGAGGAGTTATTGTTCTGCTCGTCACTAGTCCTGCTCGACAAAATTACAACAGCAAAAGAAAGCTCAGAGGAACATGCGGAAGAGGCTATTAATTTCTTTTATACGGATAAATATCAAGTCGACTATTGTTCAATTAATTGATGTATGATATATTTTGACAAACTTGTCAATAGTTCATCTTTCAATCATTCGAAAGTCATTAAATAATGTTTCTTTCATGTTTTTTTCGTTTTGACTCCCGCTTTGTATATACAGCTATTCTTGGAATGGTTGTCCAGTTGAAATGCTGATTTAGCGAATAGCAAAGTCATTTGCATATCTGTACAAAATGACTTCATCATATTATTATAATAAACTATGTAACTATATAATATGTGCAGCTTTGTATTTAAAACGAGAAAACTGAAAACTTGAGATATGCAAATGACTTTGCAATTTGCTAAATCAGTATTTTAACTGGACAACCTTTTCAAGAATAACTGTATGTGAAAAATTGCAATTTATTAAGCTCGGCAAACATTCATTTTGAGAAAAGAAGAGATCTCTGACATTGCCGCAAGACTTTGAACTCTATTTGAATTTTTTCTTATCACATAATGAAATTGACATTTTTCATTAGGCTTGTTCCGACTTTTATTCTAAAGAGTTGACACTGATATTGCTTCTAATAGGTTTCTGTTTGTCAACTTAAAACAGCAATAGAGACTGTGTACTCCCATAGTTATCACAACAGCTACTGACGATAAGCATAATGACATTCAGTGTTAAATTTTTATCCAAATTACCTATAGTCCGTGACATATCATTCTTTTTTGTCTCATATCATTCCTGGGTGTACGTTTTTATTTCCTTTGGTGATATTTTCTTTCGGTTTTGAATATCATTGATTCTATTGTTGTTAAAATTTTACGTTGATTTTTTTTTCATATAAAAAAATGACGAGTTTCACCGTCTGTTACCCATGCCATGTAGTTTTGGTCAATGTCCTTTTCTACGTTAGTTGAGCTTTTGAAGATCGACATTCTGAAGTGTGTCATTGTATGACATTTGTGGAAAAGCAATTTTTAGCGAGCCGTTCGTAAGAAAAGGTTACTAGAAACTACCTCAATAAAATTATATTACTGAATATGCTGAACTGCGTAACTGATAAAATGTCGAAATAAAAAGCTATGTGTATATTCATTTATAAAAGCCATTTCATTTCTGTCACTGGGTGCAAAGTTACAAACACACAAAAATACTTGATCTGCTTTCTTTCATTGTCCCGTGCTTGACAGAGAATGATCATTGGAGTTTTGATAAACGAACATCAACGTTAATAAGGAACAGGATTTTTTCTGCGTTGGTCAATGGAATTACAATGTTGTACTTATATATATATAGGAGCTAGTGAACATACCTGGTTCACAGTAGTACCCAGTTCCAACGTAACCATAGCGACAGACACATCGTCCTTGTACACAAACAGCATTTACGTCACATTCGGCACAGCGATCAACTGTTGGTAGAACGAAACCAAACTGCATATTAATTTAAGATCGCCGTAATTTTGTAAGTAACAAAAGGCAATATTGGGCGATTTTAGGCAATATGTGAGAGAGGGCCGCGAGGAGAACATGAACTGCGTTGTAATGATTTTGAATTTAGATTCGCCTGGCTCAAAATATAACCAGAATCCTTACTATAACCTCAGGCTTAGGTGTAAATTTAATCCATTTTAAATATATCCAGTTTATCAACCTTATTCCTAATCCGTTACAAAATTTGGTTTCCTACAAAATATAGCATATCTGTAAATGCACGGCCGTGTTTGAAACTGCAAAAACTGCAAAAAATACATTAGCTATGACGAGATATACAGATGCCTTTACGGTAACGATTTTGCATTGTCCTGGGTTCATGAATTATTAAAGAGTTTTATAACCATTCATATCGTTAGACGATCAACAAATTACATTTATTATAGACGTCATAGAACAATCTCATGGAGCCGGTTGAATGAAGCCTGGAGAAAGTTATTCACTTGACAAAGGTTATCACTAGTTCCATAGATTTTCTTTTTCCTTATCCGCTGGATAGGGATTTATCCGATGGATAGTGCTATCGAGACTTCGTATCACCGGCTCTGAAATCTATTTGTATTGTTGGAGTCTGACTATTGGAAATTAATAATGAGAGTGTGAAAAATACGAGAAAGATCCTTAAAGGCCAATTTGAAAAAAGAATCGCTCAAGAAAGATAATCAGGTCAAAGAAGTATGTTAGTTAAGCTACGATCCTGCACAAGAGAATTCGAGATAAGAGAGCTTATCCCTCGTATTGTGTTTTACACTTATCAGGGGATCTTTTCATTCTATTTAAACTAAAGTTATTTCGGGAACGGAACGTGATTGGCTAGATTGCAGGAGGCGCGCTCGCATCGTCAAAACATCTCAAGACAAAAATGCAGAGATTGGTAACAAGTTTCTAAAAATAGCACGACGATTAGAGCCCTTGATGGGGTCTGGGGATAAGCTCTTTTACCTCATACTCTCTTGTCCTGCACAATCACACAATTTGCACAATAAAGGGAACAGGAAAAAATCTCTGCAATGCAAAAATACCCCTCCCAATAGCTTTGGCCAGTGGCCCATCCCATTTATAATAGTACGTAATACAAACCTTCACAGTTAGGTCCAGTATATCGAGTAAGACAAATACAATCGTACCCAGCCGTTAGCGGTTTACATGTACCGTTGTTGTGACAGGGGTTTGGTAAGCATTTTGTATCAGGGATAGTGGTTTTATCTGTAAATATATGGCATACAAAGGAAGATTAATATTTGGGAATTGTTGGCATGATACGAACTTTTTATGATAATTATCGCAAAATTAACTTTGGCACGAATATAAGCTGCTTTTTTACTGCTGTCATAAATTAAAATGAGAATAAAACTAAACAACTGTTTTCCATAAAAGAACAAAAATATTTCTAAAATTAATAACCTATGTTATACATATATCTGATTGAGAATTGCAGCGCTATAATTGTCCATCAACACCTATACAAGCACTACAAAGATTTAGTTAACTGCATGTAAATAGGGTTCAAATATGTTTTAAGACTGATTATCGATAGGTGAGTAGCTTTGCCTTTTCTCCTGATATCTGATGAGAATAATTCATTAATAGCATATAGCCTTTCACCTGTACAGTTGGTTCCAGTATATGGTGGAAGGCAGACACATCTATATTCGTGTAGGTTGGTATCAACACACGCTCCTCCATTTTGACAGGGGTTTGATGTTTTACAAAATGTCTCTACAAATAAACACAGCAAGTAAGAACAAATCTATTTATCAAAATTACAAACTGCTGTTTTCCGCGCCACCCAAACATTCCAAAAGGCGGTTGGTGTTTAGTAAACTGAGTACGCCGAAAACCACATAATGACACCCGCTGTTGGCTTCGGCAAAGATCGTCGGACCATTCTGACCTTACAAATTGCTGCTTTTAAAATAACAACTGGAAATGTTTATAGTTTGGGTTATTAGTTGAACTGAGTCTCGAGGCCCAGGAATCGTTATAAAATTCCCTATGATAATGATGATGATTATTATAACAAAACGCGTTAACTTTATAAAGTGCATATACAATCTTGACTATGGGATTGGAAAATGAAAAAATATAAGTGAAGAATGCATCAAAGAAGAAATTACCAAATTCATAAGCACAACGGTGTAGCAAAATAACGACCAAAAACGTTCATGTTGTAGCCTTGGTGCCGATTTCGCGGGATGCCAGAACTGAGAATAGTTGAATAAACAGCACATTTTGCTGGTACTTACTCTCACATCGAGACCCATAGTATGGCGATGGGCATGTACATTTCTCTTCTCCAGACTCTAGAGTACAGGTACCGCCATTTAGGCAAGGGTTGGGATCGCACCCTCCTCTTTTACCTTTTAAACACACAAACAAAATTCGCGGATTTACGTAATTTTATTTTCATTAAAATATTCTAAGAGACACTACACTGTACCACTAAAAACGAAAGATCTACTTCCATAAGACGAATCTCAGTTTAATCTTTTCCTTATTTAATTCCAAATTTATATTTTTCATTCCTAACCCAAAACCCTAACCCCCAACCCTAACCCTAACCCCAACCCCAACCCTAACCCTAACCCTAACCCTAACCCTAACCCTAACCCTAACCCTAACCCTAACCCTAACCCTAACCCTAACCCTAAATCATTTCAGTGATAATTTTATGTTCATCATGTTACAATCCGCGGTATATGAACAAATTTTAACTTTTATTTACTATTTATTCCATTTCACAACCGCCTGATATAGACTACCCAGCATGCTTTATTGGCATGCCTTACCTGTAACTACAGGAAACCTGTAGCCAAAATAAGCCGGTTCGTTTGGATGGAAAGTACCAGACGAATCAAAATTATTGAGTATTTGTTCATTGTATCACGGTTAAATACACTCATACAAATTTATTTATTACTCATGAAAATGATGAACTCAGCACTGAAAATCCAGCCCATCACGTAGCACGTAGCTTTGTAGGTAAGTTGATAGAGCATCAATGCGCCGGCAACTCAAAGACCGTAAATTCAAAACTCCGATCGGAATGAGATGATCGTCGGAATTTTTTAATTGGAGGGCGTGACAATAAATGATACGAACAATTGGATATCATGGTCGTAAAATCGAGACCTTGTTTTTGTATATCCGTGTATACTCTAAAAGGTACCAGCATCTCCTCATTTCCGATATATGGGAATCCCCCGGGCGAATTGCCTGTCCATCAACGTGACACCGTTCAATGCAGTATTTATTGTTTACCTGAGAAAACGCATCCCACATCTGGGCTGTACACTGCATTTTTGCCCTCGTATTCAGGACAGTAACAAATACCATACTCATCACATTTAGCATCCTGAGTTAGCTTGTCCGCAATCACCTTGGCTTTGAGACAGTTACACACTTAACAAAAACAAAACAGGTTTAGATGTAATTATAAGTTATTTATTGCTTGGTTGGATGGTCGATTGATGGATTGATTGGTTGACTGATTCATTGATGGATGGATGGATGCATGGGTGGATGGATGGATGGATGGATTGATTGATTGATCTCAACACGTATTTCACGGTTTTTTAAAGTAATTTCAGCAATTGAATATATCGATTTGGCAATCAATGTTAAAATAATGAGATCTAAATAATTAAGTCAGCCTGAGCATTAAATGAGTACTCAGCAAACCTAGGTTTGTGTTGTGACTGCCGACTGACTATATGTGTAGTACAATATCCCCCAGAACCAAAAATGCATCAACTAAATAATTAAGAAAATACGAAAGCTGCTACATTATTTGACCACCATTGAGTAATCATTATTTCGATTCCTTTTGCTGCGGTGTTTCTGTGGAAACCACCGTTGGTGTACGGGAATGGCACAGTAAATTAAATTGCTATTGTTTTTATGATTGAATTGGTACGATTGATTGATTGATTGATTGATTATCGTTTCTCTTATAATTAGCTGAAATTACGAGCTAATTGGGGACACAAAAATAGATAACTAAAAGAAAATTGTTTAAGTGCAATTAGCACAATTTTTTAGTGGTATCAAAGAGGGAAAAAAATCCGGTCTCGATTGTGATTGATATCTGATAGTATCCTTTTTGCCCAAGAAACAGTAGAGTGTAAAGCACTTTCAGTCTGAGTAAATAAGCCACTAGGTTCAGCAAGTTGTAGGTAAAGAATAAGAGAAAAATATCATATGCTCTTGGCGGGAATCAAACCCACGTCTTCGCGTTAATCACGCTGGCAACTTAACTGGAATATGAAGCATAGTGCGATATAGATATAGAGCGATACTTTTCTCTATCTTTCATTTGAACACCATAAATAAGTAGGTAGATATGAGAGGTTGTATAGTTTTTCTCTTATTAATATCAATCACTACTATATGTAGGTAGATATACTGACCTTCACAGTTCTTGCCACCGTATTCGCCAAGACAGAGACACGAGTAGTCATGTTGTTCTTTATGATAGGTACAGTTGAAGTTATGATTGCAAGGATTAGGTGTGCACAGGTTAGGCAGTTGAACTACAATAGAAAGTGATTGACACTGACATATTAAATAATAATAGCAATAACGGAATATGGACTATGGGTAAAAAAAACCAGACAAAATCAAGGAAAACTAAAGAAGAAGAGAAAAGAAGGATAACAATAAAATCCCGCAGAAGAGAAAAGAAAAAAAAACAGGACGTGACGAGAGCATGAGGTAAGATATAAAGAAACGTATTCTGTGAACAAAAAACCATAAATTTACTTTTAATTTATTTACTTTATTTTAGAAATATTTTGGTTGTGTATTCAAGGCTTAGCAAATTACAAATAAATTAATTCAATGGGTTATTTGTTTTAATGATACAACCAAAAAGTGTTATGATAGAAATCATCCAAATATAAGCCATTCCTTGTCTTACTTTATGCTCTAGCTTGCTGTGTTTACGATTTGCTCAACCAATAGCAATGAAAGACCTATTCTAGGAATATTTTTGTGTTGCACTTACGGCTTAGCAATTATACAAATGAATAATTTCAATGTTTTTTTTTTCTAAGCATAGAATTATAATATGGTATAAAGAAGTCCAGTAACAGACATCCCCTAATAATCATTTTAATCTATTACCTCTTGATTTCGAGAAAAAAAATTAGTGAACTAACTATAAAAAAGAATAATGTACAGAAGGGCCACTTACTTCTGCAGTCAGGTCCTGTGTAGTCTGGGGGACATTTACAGTATCTGTCATTGTAGCCAATAGGAAAACACGAGCCGCCATTCAAACACGGCTTAAGGAAACATATATCACAGATTTCTAGCAAAAGAAATAACGATCAGTGTTTCTATGCTATGGGAATAGGGTCGACCAGTCCATTAGAGCGGTTTGTTCATATCCCTTTTAATGATTGAATCACTATCACGGAACGCTGGATTGTAAAATGTAACAAATAGACTCCCCTCCCCCCTTGCGTTATAATGCAAAAATAGACTTTTTCCTTTGCTTTTATATATCTACACTCAATCAAACTAGTTGCGACATTCGTTGTTTTCAAACCATACTTTTATGATTCCTGTTTTTCAAGATGATCCCTCTCCTTCTAAGAATGCTCAAAATATCTGTGCTCTTTTTTTTGTATGAAAACAAATTTTAGACAACAATGGTTCGGGGGAGAGGGTGGGTTGGGTCGGATGATATTGAAAATAGAAGAAGAAAAATGGCGAGAACTTCATCGAAAATACCACAATGTCCCAACAATCTTGCAACAAAGTTAGGTTCGATTCATGGCCATGAAAATATAAATACGAAATCGCCGTGAATTAAGGAGATATTCTAACATGAAATGATCTCAATGTACTGACCGTCACAGTTCCTTCCACAGTAGCCTTTACGACATTTACAATCATAAGATAAATCGATACCAGCTTTGCATGTACCGCCATTATTACATGGATTGGGCAGACAGGGCGATGGAATCGCTATAGCATTGGATGCAACATGTTACAATGTATTCGATGAATTAATATTAAAAGCGTGAATAAAATAATGCATTTGCGTTGAACACAAAAACGCAGCCACAATTGCCCTAATGCGATATGACCTCACATGAAAATAATCTGTTTTTTATGCAAAGAATGATGGTCACTCGAGGGGGAATTTTTTTCTAAAATCCGTCTTCATTCATATAGTAGTCAAATGCACAGAATGTATGGCATATGGCACATGATTGTGTTAATATTGCCACTGTCCGGCCGCTATGTTCAATGAGTTTAAACACTATAGTTTTTTGTTAGATCAGTTTTATATCTAGTCTCGTTTAGGGATTTTTACTGACTATAGCGTCTTTTAAGCGATTTATTCCTCTTGTAGAAGACGGATCGAAGGAGAATCATGTTTACACATATCCAATAATCAGACTATTTGAAAATAATTTGGTTTTCTTGGAGCAAATTTTGTTAAGCGTCCTATTGGATTTTGAGACTCTGTTTCCTACATAAATATACTGTGACGTCAAAATTGCAATAGCGCAATTCTGTTTTCATGCAGTTTTGGCATATTTTAGTTAAATACATCTAATTCATGCACATTTTGCTAGATTAGTTACCATCTTGGACAACTATTGATGCTATAGTAAAACAAGTAATGTAAATGAAAGTTGATTGCTATACAAATATCTCACAGTGATAACACCGATATATCTAAAAGGTCATAAAAAGAACAGCTGTGACTTAATTTTCATAACAAAATACGGTTATTGTGGTATCACTCATTCTTTGCTTGGGTTTATTATAAAGGAGAGAGTGACTAGAGAAATCCTATGAGGCGGGCGGCCTTGCCCTTACTCTCTTTATATTGTTTTACTTCAACAAGTCTCTATTCTGAGAGATTTCTTACTTGTGCAGTGGAATCCATCCCCACTGTAACCAGCCTTACAGACACATCGATGGTTAACACAAACAGCATGGCTATCACACGACTTACATATATCAGCTGAAAATAGACCCAATTAGATATGTGATGGTGATAATGATGATGATGGTGATAATGATGATGATGGTGATGATGACGATGTAGATATACTGCATAGCTATCACATGTTATAAAGATATCAGCTGAAACAATGACACTAATAAATATATGATGATGATGATGCACGCATACTTCATAGCTATCACATGAGTTACATGATGATAATGATGATTAACACACATATAGCGTGTGTCCCACTTGACCAACAAATGTAAAACACTTTAGTTTATTAGTGATGTTGGTGATGACGATTAGTTTTAATAATGTTGATGATTTGGTAAATTTGAATACTCCTATTTCAAGAAACGTTGTCAGAGTGAAACCCGATGAAACAACCGAAAGGAATCTTTTTTTTTATATCTACTACAACGGTTTTTGAAGTAGGTGCATAATCACAGTAGTCACGTACTTTCACACTGTCTTCCCAAAAACCCTCGCGGGCAGATACATTTATAGAAATTGTTATAAACAGCACTCAACCATCGTTTTTTGCCAATATCGATTTCGTCTTCGTCGTGGTCAGGATTGCTGAGATCACCATCAATGTCATTTGGGATAGAATTGCTGGCCTCATTTGGAATACCAGTGATGTCGTCATTATCATTCTGATCAACATTGGAAATGTCATTTGGTATACTAGGAAAAGCGTTATTCATCTCCACGCAAGTACCTCCATTGTGGCATGGTTTTCCAGCACAAAAATGAGCAACTGAAAAATAACACAAAAAGATCATTATTACTGACTTTGAAAATGGGTTTCCGTTACATTGTCCAAGAAATAAGGAAAATTGACTTGGACACATATATAGATGGCACCAATCGCAATTGTAATATTTGTAAACAAGTCAATGTAAATGTAATAATATTATATAATATATCTTCAGTGTGAATGTGCGAGAGTAGTCTCCTTCGCTGCCGCTTTTAGTGTCGGGCTTCCTGTGTCCCCCGGACATAGGAAGCCCGAAACAAAAAGGGGCTGCGAAGGAGACTAGTGCTAGTAAGGCAAAGTGCGCAAAATGCTAAATAACATTGACACGAAAATGAAGTATTAGTATTAACGTTTACGTAAATAATCGTACCTTCACATCTTTCTCCTGTATACATCGCTGGACAGTGACATTTAAACGTCCATGGACCATCACCTCCCTGTGTTGCCATAGCGACATCACATGCACCTCCATGCAGACAGGGTTTGCTATCACATACGTGAGCTGTTAAAATGAAACCGTTAATAACTAGACCAGACTGCACGCATGAGAATTATCGAAGAAAATTAATATGCTGCTGATTTAGCAGGGGAGGGGTGCAATGAGTACGTCATCCCCTAATGCACCCCCCTGAAAAAAAATCCTGGATCCACCCAGGTCATTATATTTTTTCAAATATATGTCAATAGAGTATACGCACTAAAAGTGTGCAACAGTTGTCACTATTTAGTAGTAAATAGCACTAATTAAACAAAAGAAAACAATAGAATTAGCATAAAATGGCACTATGTAGTGGTATTTATGTTGCACACTTTTAGTGCGTGCACTCTATATAAAAAGTAAAGTAATTGATAACATTTAGGCAACAGCGTTATCATAAAATTGCAGTTAAGGACAGAACATGAGACAGCATTGTAAAGAAAGCATACATTTAGAAGAAAGAGTTGTACCTGAACAGTAATATCCAATGTGTCCTTTGGTACATAAACAAGGTCTGGAAGGAGTCTCTTGACATGTCGCTCCATTGTGACAAGGATTGTTATAGCAGATTTGGGTAACTTTATGATCGAATTATAATAGTAAGATATGCAAACAAATAAACAAATAAAGAAACAAACAAACACAAAACAAATAAACAAATAAACACAAAACAAACAAATAAAGAAACTAATAATGAAACGAATGAGTTAGAGTGCAAACAATATATCCCTGAAACACTAATTACTAAATAGTACAAAATAGTGCTAATTAAACAAAAGAAAACAATAGAATTTGCATAAAATAGCACTATTTAGTATTACTAAAGTTTCACGGATTAATTGTTTGCACTCTAGTGGCATGTTTTCTAGTGATTCAAAAATGTTATATTTACAACAATACTTTGCTGATAACTTGTGAAGACAATGAGCAACGCATGCGCGTCCTTATAGTGTCCACTAAAGCGTGGCAGTCTGTCCCACACGGTTTGTTCAATTTAAACTTAGAGGTATAGAAGCAGTGTCAAAGGATATGTAAGCGGTAGATCGCAGTGAAGCTTGGCGTGGAATTAGCTATTCATGGTCTAGGGGCCGGCTAATTTCTCCCTCACTGACCCTGTTCGAATGGTTCGCAGGGTTAGCCTTGTTAGCTCGGTCTGCCACTAACGATAGCGCGGTCGTTGTCGAAATCTTCGGCCTATACGTAAGGCTGTATAGCCGCCATGCGACGCTTCAGCTCTATGTGTCTGGAGGCATGGTCTGATATTTTTTCTTATTTTGAATGATTATCTGCTCAGGGCCAGGGGAACAGGGTGCATGTGCATCCCCCCCCCCCAGAAAAGCAAAAAGTTTGCTCATCCACCTCCAAATATTTTATTACCAGAATTTCTTCCTTAGACTTGGAATCAAGAACACAGAGTTAGAATAAACACCGAAAATACAAAGAGTTTTTGAAAAGCATCTCGACTTTATACGAAAAAAATAACAGTTACTAGTGAAAAAGGCTACTAAGAAAACATCAATGGTCCAGGTTATTTATGAGAAGCACACTGTAAAAATTCTAGTTAAGGCCCTGCAGATTATATACAAACAAACAATATACGGACAGACATACAAACAATTAAACAAGCAAACAAGCAGACATGCAGAAAGTCAGAAAGACAAATGAGTTAAGTATTATCAAGAGAGTATGAGATAAGAGAGCTTATCCTTGACACCATCAGGGTCTTTACTCGTCGTGCTATTTTTATAAACTTGTTAAAAATCTCCGCACTTTTGTCTTGAGATGTTTTTTCGATGTGACCGCGACTCCTGCAATCTGACCAAACACGTTCCGTTCCCGAAATAACTTCAGTTTAAAAATAGAATGAAAGGATCCCCTGATGAGTGTAAAGCCCAATACGGGAGATAAGCTCTCTTTTCTCATACTCTCTTGATATTATGAAGTACTCTGAGATAAAGAGAAACGCGTACCTTCACAATACTTGCCAGTGTAGCCTGGTGGGCACGTACACGTGGCCTGACCATTCAGATCAGTACATGACCCGCCATTTCTGCAAGGATTAGCGTAACATGGATCTATAACTGAATGCAAATATCATATCATTTGCCATTGGTGTTTATACTCAATTGAAGAAAGGAATAGTTAATATATTTATTTGATTACTGATTTAAAGGATAATATAAAATATCACATGGTTATCCGAACTCCTTATTATATATTGTTATAATTATATAATTTGGTATAATGATCACAAAATCGAAACGTAAACCTTAAGCTTTTTTTAAATATCCGTGATGGAGGAAAAACTACCCTTAAAGGTACTAACTTAAATTCTGAAAACCTTCAATAGACCCTAAAAGGTACCAGAATTACGATTTTAGGACGAGCATCCCTGCCCTCTGATATGGGAGTCCTACAGAATGAATGTTTCCGCAATGCAAGCTTGTGACCTGAGGGTAAGCCTGGCATCTGGACAGTAAGTAGCTGGACTATTCATTTTCGTGGCAAACATGTAATATGAAATTCATCTTATTTTTGATTTTCATCATTGATACTTTGGCCATGAAAGGTTGAATTTCACATGCGTCAATTTTCATCAAAAACGCTAGTCTAACTACATATCTATTATTTCAATTGTAATCCAATGTGAAATTCGACTTTTAAACTAAATCTAATGATGCTGTAAAGAAAGAAGAGGCACGCACTGATAATCTGTGTAATCAAAACCTATTTGCTTACCTTCACATTTGGTACCTCTATACCCAGGTTTACAGACACAGCTGTATGTAGCGTGCTTCTCTACACATATACCATCATGTAGACAAGGGTTGGGATGACAGAAATTCGCATCTATATCACAAAACAACATTTAGTGTTAATTGAAATAATGTGAGTAATTTTAATGTATTTTTTCAAGTGATGATAACTTTCCAAGTCCACTTCAGTAAACGAGCTTGCGTACAAGAACCTGAATTTACATAAAAAAGCACTTAGGGTACCAAGATACTTAAATCGTCATGTGAAAATACCCATGCGCTTTCACAGCACATCACTAAGCAAACATAAATAGTTCTTCTGTCTTCTTCTTTTGTTGATAATGAAAATGTTAACATAAAAGGCTAAAGTTTTTATTTGTGATTGCTCACTGTATTTCAACTATGATCCACTGCACTATAACTGAGAAATGCATTTCGGACACGTTTGCTCAAATCATTTCTCTCATAACGTATTTTTGGCAGATCTTCTTGTCTGTTTGTACAAGTCATACCTTCACAAGTGACGCCCTGAAATCCTGGAGGACAAACACATGTAAACCCACGACGACTCTCAATACATGTACCATTGTTAAAACACGGTTGAGACTGGCAATGGTGAACTATAACCATATAAAACCAAATGGATGCTTGCATTAGGTCCCGCATTAGGTGCGGATAGTGATGATACAACTAAAGCTACAACGAGGATCGACAAAATATATGGCACAGCGCTGTGTACGTTATTTGTTTATTTTTACAAGTTTCACTTCACTCCCCTCTCTTGACAAGGTGGAACAATTGCTCAAGTGAACAATCTAGGCAGCAGTCCCATTGCATAGAGGGAGTCGTGATGACAGTAATCCGAAATTGCGAAAAAACTGCATAATTTCTGGACTAAATGACAATTAAATTAGATTGTACTGTTTGTCATCACATTTTGTCAACCGTCGGTAGATCCTATCGTAAAACGATTCTTGTCTAGCATTTAGCCTTTTCTGCAATGTATGATGACGTGCTTCGCATGTGCTACGAACTTAATTTTTCAACATTTTTTTTAATTTTGGCATTGGCTCTGTTTATTTTCCTTCAAATTCTAAAGGTTAGGGCTGTTATACTCGATATATATAGAAAACATCACAATATTATTTATTGGTAGCACCGTGCCCCTCACACCTCTCCAATAAGGGAGGAACTTCGTTCACGCCCGTGGTGGGTCGGCCTCATTTTAAATTTCAAAATATTTGCTTTAGATTTTTTACGTACCGTTACATGTGGCCCCAGTGGGACATAGACACATGAATTCACCTTTAGGAAACTCCTTCCATGTACCTCCGTAGCATGCCTCGCCTTGAAACACAAAACTAATTTAATGACAATGAACTGAACCAGCAAGACAACCAACCAACCTAATACATTCAATTGGTTAACCATCCATCAATCCATGCAATTAAGCAACCAATCATCCAACAACCATCCATCATGCATACATCCAACCAATCAATCATCCAGAAAGCTAAACAACTAACCACCAGACAAACAACTAATTAACCAATTATACTAGTTGGTTCCTTGAGAATAAATTAATCAACAGTGCATATTGAATTGGCTTCTCAACGAACTGCAAATCAGCGCTAGGCGATCCTGAAAAACTTGTTAGCGTGATTCTGTGCGGGAGAAAAAATACTAGCAAATACTAAACCTAATACAGGAGGGATATAAATATCAGAAATTCTATAAACTTGAAACAGTGAAATGTATAAAAGCTTTTGCATACATCAACTTTTTATTTTTAGCTTATTAGTTGAGATGTACAATTACACAAACCTGAAATACTGTTTATTTCGACAAATTCATTTATCAAAATGTTTCTTTGGGACTTTTGCAGTTGTTTATATTTGTGTCACTTCACTGGTGATAGCAATGGGAAATGTTTTTTTTTTCAGGCAAATGCGATACACTGCCAAGATATGATTTTACGGTTGATAACATTCACTCACTTGCTGCGGCAGGAACAGGTAGAATGGGCATTGTTACAAAGCATCCTGGACACTGTGGACATTGTTTACATCGGTCATCTTCATCGTCATCATCGCCAGATCCAGATCCATCATGTGTTTCATCTTGTTTATAGGCCACGATATCACTGGGGTTGGGCAGGGTCGGATTGTTGAAGTTTGTTGGTATTGGTTTGGAGCCTGTAATGTGAAATTCGAAATCGTCCAGTTTTACCATGTGAAACTCTCATGCTTACATTACAGCTCACATAGGAGCAAAGATGGCACAGTTAGTTCTGTGGAAGAGTTCATAAGTCCGATTACTTCCCATCCTTGTTTCTTTCTGCTCAGTGTACCTTATAGTAGCTTTAAATAACCGCAAATAGGAGCATTGACACATAGGGAAAGTAAATTGAACACATTCACTGTGCGGCCTCAAATTACCAGTTACCGTCATAAAATAAAAAGTCTACTGTTTTATACTTTTTTGAGCAATGTGTTCAGTGTGCAGAATTAATTAAAGAACGAGAAAAAAATATGTGCTCTTGAAGGGACTCAAACGTCTTCAGTATTCTAGTTTCCTATTTTAACCACTACACCACAAGACCAACGACCCTAACAACGTAGCCGGAATATGAAGAATAGGGCAATCGTAAGGATCCAAGAGCGATATTTTCTCTATGTGTAATTTGAAAACAGTAAATATGTAAGCAAATGTGGAAAGTTATTATATACAAAAAAGGATGTTTGTGGAGTTGATTAAAAAACTTTTGAAGGAGAAAACTGTGCAGATATGGGCGATCACGAATTGGCTGTGCGTTAATGTAACTGACTACTAAGTGATTGTTGTGCGAAAAATTCACCAGTGTGATATGTCGAAAAAAATCGACACACAAATGCCGCGCGAGAAATGGGCGTTGCAAGTTGTCCTGTGTAACGCTTTTTTTACTTTGAAGATATATCAAATAGGTTTTTTTGTCACCTACCTTGTGTGTCAGTAGATCCTTGTCTATCTTTATCCACATTAGGAACAATTCCCATTTGTAAGAGACTGTTACTAGCAATAGCCTGCAATCTATTGGAAGCAGTTGCATTTGATGCAATAACATTTGGGTTTAATGGATTTGTGATGGATTTGAAATCATTTTGCTGTGAGACACTGCGGTTAGAGGTTTTGTTAGATGGTAGGACGTTGTCTGGATCTAGTTTAGTAGTCTCTTTCGGATTGATTCCCATAGAAAGCAGTGTTTTGTTGGCAATGGATTGTATACTGGTTGAATTAGGCTTTGATGTGATACTATTTGGGTTTACTGTATTTGTGGTGGGTTTGAAATTATTTTGCTGTGCGGCACTGTCATTCGATGTTTTGTTGGATGGTAGGACGTTGTCTGGATCTACCTTAGTCGTCTCTTTCGGATTGATTCCCATAGAAAGCAGTGTTTTGTTAGCAATGGATTGGATATTGGTTGAATTGGGTTTGATTTGATTTGTTCCATTGTTTAGTTGACGTCGATCGATGAATGCAAAGTTGATTTGATCGTTAGTTTGTGTACTGTTAGGTGGTAAAGTGCCGTTTGTTTTGGTTGTCATCTTTGGGTTGATTCCCATAGAAAACAAGACTTTGTTAGCAATGGATTCTATATGGGATGAATTTGGCTTGACTTGATTTGTTCCACTGTTTGTTTGACGACGATAGCTGATTCGGTGGTAATGGACTTGACCATTGGTTTGTTTGTTGTTGTTAATAGCTATATCAAGTCTGTTTTGACTGGCTCTTTTCACACCACCTTGCAATGCTCCAACCATTCCATGCATCGTGTTCTTTTGCGAGCCTTTCAAAGTTTCCATTTCAGTATCATATCGACTATTTAAACTGCTTAAATGAAGTTTATCATTTTCAAGTACAATTGATCGCCTTGAAGTATCCTTATTTAGTAAATAAGTCTTCTTTCGCGTCGGAGGTTTTGAACTTACTGGCGAAACGTAAATACATGGCAAATTACATGCCAATATTAATAATAATATCACAATATTTGAATTCTTGACAGACTGTTTATAAGACATTTTGTTTGAAGGATTCAAGATGACCGTTATAGTTTTAAAGTCGAGAGTTCATTTTTTATTAATGCATGTCAATAGATCGGTCAAGTATCAAAATAGGACCTGCTTTTAAAACAAAGCAGCCACTTTCGCCTTTTCCTTAATCCGTACCATCACTACACATTGGATGACTTACAATATTTTGTTTTTATTTTGTTGTTGGAAAGAATTTATGATTAAAAACTGAAGATAGGTACGTTTTTGATTGAATTTCATAATATATTCCGCTCTTTTTTAATTTATAGAATTAGTTGATTACATGCCTTTTCAAGTGACGACTTTTGATAATTTTGTGTGTGGCAGAATTACAATTCTTAAGATTTTTTATTCCACAATGGAATGTGTAGTTTCAGAGGACAGCAGTTATATATGTTTATCTAATTTTATTGAGCGTTTATCACTGGTGTGAGGCTGGCATGTACGAAAGAATCAAGACAAAGCAGAATATTATAGTATGTCTGCAGAGTTTGAATTGAATCTGTGTTGCAACAAATATAATAACTCGAAAAAAAAACAAAAAAAAAACGAAACAAACAACAGCACAACGAAGAAACGTTTAACATCCATTAAGAGATTTTCACTGGTTCCATCATCTACACATATAAATTGTTTGGTGTGTAGGCGGCAACTCTCTCCACATACATTAGTGTATTTAAACAAAAAAAAAGCACAAAAAAAAAAATAAATAAAAAAAAACTGACAAAAGCAAAACAAAAAAAAAACTGAACAAAAATACAAAAAAATAACAACAAACAAACCAAACCAAATAAACTACAACAAACAAACAAAAACAAAAAAAGCAAAAAACAGCAACAACAAACAAACAAAACCAAATAAACTACAACAAACAAACAAAATAAAACAAACAAAATACAAAGAAAAAATAACGACCAAACAATTGAAAATAAATCAAACTAATATAAACAACAAACCAAGAAACACAAAAACTAACGATATAAACAGAGAATAATTAACAGACGACCGCATGACCAACCGACTGAGCAACCAACCAGCCAACTGACTGACCAACCAACCAATTAACCAACCAACAAACCGACCGACCGACCAACAAACCAACCACCCAACCAACCAAACAGATAAACAGATGAACATAACCATTCACCTGTATTTCTAGGGCGCTCAACACGCACAAAGATATATATTTTTTCATTGTTGGAAGTATTTGTCTATGACGACCTTTTAGAGTAAAATTAAGCCCCGATTTAACGGTGAATGTTAACGAAATGAATAATGTCCACCCGCTGAGCATTAACTTCACACTTCAGCTACGACTCGTGTACAATCATCCAACATTTCAACTCTGTTTGCTTTTTTTAACAATGGGTCAATCGCTCACACATTGACCCTGACCGGCAAGATGTTCGGAGTGAACTTGGGGACGAGGTTGTCAACATTTACAGTTTGACCGCGGCATAGCATTGCCCGATTTCATACCGAGAGTGCCTGGGGCTAGTTTCTTTTATATTATGTCAATCAACAAAAAAGTCTCTACTATGAATGACCATCTCAAACTTTGTAAATTCCCAAAAGTTCGTGTTGATTAAATGAAATCAGAGTGAGATATACGAGCGTTCAAATTTGCAAAGAAATGTATGAAACCCGGACGTTTTGTCCGGCTCCCATACATTTCCTTCTAAATTTTGGACTTTCGTATGACTTGTACCTCATTCAAATCTTATACTCTATCAACACCAAGTTTTGTCATTATATAACCCTTGATGTGCGTGATCATTCAAAATATGGACTCATTTGTTGATTGGCAAAATGTACGTAAGGAAAATTCGCCCCAGGCCTCACGGTTTGAAATCAGGCAATGGTAAGTCTTGGCACAACACCGCGGTCAAACGTCTGCACATGCCCGAAAAAATATAAGAAATGGATAAGAAATGCCGATCAAACGATCTCGTACCCAGTGCTTTCTGCGTAGAGATTTCTAAAGAAAGCTACGAAAGAGAAAACTTCCACCAAAGAAAATTTAACAAAGAGTTCATATACAAGACATTAAGCCTAAATATTCACGCAATTTCTTATTAATAAACGATCTGATTGTTTACAAGTGCAAATGTCACGCATGCGCAGACGTTTGACCGCGGTGCTGTCTTGGCACATAAAGCAACTGACACCAATACAGTCTGATTTCATGCTATTTATTACAATTAATAAATATGTTTTTACAGAGCGAATTTCTAATTTTACTTTATAAAATCTACTTCACATTTCTTGGTAGTAATCTCAAAAACGCCAAACACATTACAACCACCAAACACTAAATGGTTTTCAGAGGCTTTGTTCATCTTTTTATACAAATCAATTTCATATCAGTGCAGTACGGTGGATTATCTTGTATAGATGAAATGATCCACTGGTTACAACGGAATTCATGCATGTGATGAAGATAACGAATATGCCAGACTTTCCACTGTCAAATAAAAAAGGAAAAGTATATTAATAATTTATGTGAAACTTACGCGAGTACACCAGTAATCAAACATACGAGCACACGAGCAGACAAGCAGGCAAGCAAGCAAGCAGGCAAGCAAGCACGCAAGCAAGCACGCAAGCAAGCACGCAAGCAAGCAGGCAAGCAAACAGGCAAGCAAGCAAGCAAGCAAGATGCACGCACACAAGGACAGCAATATGCAAGTACAACTCTATACTTACAGTGTGGAAAGGATCCTCGTTTGACGATGTTGCCCAGAAATGTTATCAGAAAATGGTTACATTTGGAAAATTCTGCATCGATCTTGTCAAAGGCGTCTTCACTGCAAAGTATTAACACAACATTAAAATCAATAGATTGGCACTAGTGCCAAATACTCACAAAATACCTTAAAGATTGCAAACTATTATCAGCTAGCACTATGCATTTCTAAATGTTGCACAAAGGCTCTCATGGTTAAATCTTTGTACCATAGCCAACCGGACGGACTAGAAAACGATGATAATAGCACAAGACCTACCTCAGTTCGTGTGCACCAGCATTCCACTTGGCTTGAAACTGATTGACAATATGAAACACTTTTGTGATGGCTTCTTTGATTATACCAACCTATTGGAAATATAAGTTTTCTTAGCAATGTTGTCCAGCAAAGCATAGTCTTCACTTAAGACATGAGGAAAAACTGAAGCGACACACGCAGACTTAGTGCGAAGCTTGTCATTAGTACTTGTCATTGTTTTCGCGGGAAGCGCTATATACAGGACATCTGAAAATGTGCGCACAATAAACACACAAACAAATAAACAAAAATAAAAACAAAGTTTTTGCAGATCGTACAGTACAGTACGCAAATGCACAAACCTAAAATTCCATACATTTTGATAAAAAAAACCTTTGTTCACTGCAAACCTATTGTCTTATTAAGCAGTCTGTCTATATTTTGGTTAGCTAACGATTATTTTTATACCCTCGCAGTTTTTGTTGCCCTTTAATACAAAAATAAGAGCTCATAACTTATCAATACGATACTTAGTCTTTCTACTTTACTTGCAATGGTGGAAGTCAGAACCAGGTTTGTAAAGAGCTACAAATATATTGTATGTGTTACCTTTTCACTGAGAAGACAGCGTTCAAAGACTCTCTCCACGTAGGCATAGTGTTCAATAATAGCATCATTAAGGCTGCCAACCTTGAAAAGAACAACAATACATGATAAAAAAAACAGCCTGAATTCTAACGTATTATTCAAAAGGCTAAAAGTCAGCAGTTATTCGTCTATTAAACTAAGGGTCACAAAAGAATTTTCCTGTAACCCGATCAGAAAATATCCATGAAATCGGGATGAAAAAGATGGACTTTTCTTCACTTATCAGAACATCTTGTAATGCAGAAAAATCACTAATAAAATGGATCAGATTATTGGTTGCTAAGGCAAATAATGGTTACTAAGGTAAGTAACTGGTCAAAATGGCATGATAAGTTACCTTTGAAAATGCTTCTTTAAATTCCAGTCCTGTCACATGAAGAATCTTGAAAGGAAACAAAAGCAGTGACAATTAAATGCAAATTTCAATATTCACGACATCCTCGGGAACCCAGGGGTTACATCTGTCACTTGTAGCACCTGGGTTGCCGAGGATGTATTCACGATTTATTTACTTGTTTTTTTTTCATTGGTGTAGTCAGGCTGAAAGAGGTACCAAAGAACACCAGTTTCCTGTTTTGTTTTCATGTGGCTTACGGTTATTCCACAGAAACTGATTTTATTGATATAGTTGTACATAGTTGTACATGAAGTTTGGTATTTTATAGTAAGGTGCTTTAGAAAAGGGTGGTCTCTGTAAGTAAGTACATAAGTAAGTAGGTAGGTATGTAGGATGGTAGGTAAGTGAGTAAGTATGTAGGAAGAAGGTAAGTACCATAAGTAAGTAGGTACGTAGGACAGTAGGTAAGTGAGTAAGTAGGTAGGTTAGTAAAGTAAGTAGGTAGGTAGAAAGGTCAGTAAGTAACGAAGTCACCTAAATTTGATTAATTTAACATCACTTACCCTCGTCATGATGTAATTGTGTAGACAATTTACGAAGTGCAACAATCTAAAGCGCAGGACGTACATCTTCTGCATCAGTTTGTGATTCAGTGGTTTCCTATCAGATCCAAGACTGGTTATGACATCATCTTCTTCATCACTAGACATCACCTGCACATGAGTAGCACCTGAAAGATCTACAATCATGAACTATTAGCTATCACTAGTCAACAACAGTGGCGCATCTAGGAAAGGGTGTGCACACCCCATCCTGAAAGGATTTCATGTCGTTGCATTCTTAAGTATTTTCCAAAATATCCTCAGTATTTAATGCTACTGGGGAGTGCATCCCCCTCCTGAAGAAAATGCACCCCCTTCTGAGAACAATCCTGAATATGCACCTGAACATGTTAACTCTGTGACTCTTTTTGTATCTTGGAGACAGAGCAGAGTTGAATGTCAAGGGATGTACAATAAAAGGTTTACTATTTCTGTGTTATTATTTCTGTTATTTCTTAAATTGTCAAAAAATTATAATCTAGAGCTCAGTAAATACTGATAACATAAGAAATAAAAACAAATAAAAAACAACAACAACAACAAAAAAAAAATAACAGGCAAAACAAAAAAATGACACTGACACAAACAAGCAAATAAAAAACGCAAACGAACCGACTAAAACAAACAAATAATCAAATGGATAAACAAAACAACTACAAAAAAAAAACACTAACCACCAAACAAACATTCAAACAAATGTTATACAAACAGACAAACAAAGAATCAAACAGACTAACAAAGAAACAAACAGACTGAACCAAACAAACATTGACAGAAACAACAATTTACAGTTAGTTGTCAATTAACATTATAGTTTAAATTATTATGGCGGTCGTACCAGTAAACCTAAGGGAGTCTAACATCCATTTGACTTGTTTGACTGTTAACAGGAACAGAAACACTTGATTGTACTTAGCAAGACAAACATCGTCGATGATCAGGCTGACTGGCCATGGAACCTAATAAAGTATACAAAAAACTTTATCAAGAAGAATAGTAACTTTATATAATATTATTGTTATTTTTCTAGTCGGGGTCAGGGATGTACAAACGTTGAGTTCAGACTAACAGCTATTCATGAGTTTAGCTCTTCCGCAGTGTATAAAATAATGAAAAAACAACACTACAATTCAATATAAGATGTTATACAATAGAATACAATCGAACACAATATTAAGATGCTATACAATAGAATACAATCCAACACAATGCACAAAGTTTTTTCAGTTTTGTATACACTGAGAATTCAAATCTGAGCAATGAGCTAATTTGATACATCTCTATCCAGTGGATAGACTGTATACAATTTTGATTAATACAACTATCCAGGCTTAATGTCTATCACTGTAGATATATCTTACCTTGTAATGCATGGTCAAACCATGCAAGCCTTGTATTCCACTAGACCTAGTCTCTAATGGGTTTGGAGAAAAGCTGAGTGTAAACCTACAAGAAAGATATAAGTTCAATTGATGTATGTAGTAAAACTGCTAAAACTCATGAATGTGTGCCAAATAACCATTCTGTTAAATCAACAATTGCAATTGGGACGAGAGTCCTGTTCCTTTCTACTGGAACAATTATATTGTTTATCATTGTAACGTTTTAATTTGTATTTATTTTTCTATGTTTGTTAATACTAGGTAAACCAATTAAAATTGGAGAGAAAATAGACGGCCTGTCCAGCCAACTGACAAAGTATTCAATGGTGGTAGAGCAAGACTCAACTCAATGTGATGTTTGTGCATTAAGAAAATAGCAAAAAGTGAAGGACCATGAAATTAAAACCAAAGTACATCTAGTGTGACTTAGGTGAGTAAGGGTGGCTTAATCATTTTATACCTGTCTATGTACTGTGGGAAAAATGGATGTAATGCTTCTTGTAGGTGATAGTTCAGATAGGAAACATCTTGCCATGACTGACGGCGACGGATCTAAACAAAATCAAAATTTGATTTTAAGAAATAAAAAAAATAAAAAAATTGTAGAATCAAAAAATGAATTATTTGCAATTAAAAATTTATTTAATAAATACACTATTTTATTTCTTTGTGCCACCATAGTTAATAGAGGGAGATGGTTAAGAAACATATTGTTATATGTCTTTGTTTTACTTTTGATGTTGAACGGGTCCTGAGGGTGCTCCCATCCATAAACATTGTCTAAGTTATTATGGTGAGGAATGTTCAAATATCTATCAGAAATCTTTAACTTTTTAAAACTAGAAGCCAAAAGAAATATTTCAGTCTGTTCACTCAGCCATAGCCAGCAATGCTAAAACAATGCTATAACAAAAGATTGTGCACTGTCACGCTTGAAAAACTTGTACAACGAGTTATAACAATACCATCTTCCTCTATTAATTATGGTGCCACTGAACTACATGTACAAGTTACGACTAATTTTACCTTATTTAGCCAAAAAGGGTTTAACTTCATACTACTGCTCCAAGAAGATGAAAAGGCAAACACAACAATTCCAAATAATGTAGCAAACAAAATGAAATAATGTACCAGTGCATTACATTGTGCCATCATGGTCTTTGGTCATTTCACAATCACAACCTGTGGTTATTTTGCCATCACAGAATATGTTGTTTAGTACACATTAACTACCACATTATATTTTCCAGGTTGTTTTCATTTAAAAATCCTAGATGTACATTATCATTGACTTGGTATAAATTACTAAAAAAAAATTAGTTTTAACAATAACTGCAGTTGTTGATTACCTTCTTGAAGATGTCAAGATAAAACTGATGCATGGTCGAACCAGCCTCCAGTAAGAAAATATTCTACAAGAACAATAACAACAACAACATCATTAGCATTGTAGAATGTCATGTCACTGTAAACTACTGTTGAGATTAAGAAACATTCAGACTTGTTCTGATTATCATGAGTATAAAATACATGCAGGAGAGGGGGTTATTTGTCTTTCTAGACCCAATATTATGATAATAGTTTATATTATTTTATTAATTGATTAAATATGTTTTATATTTTAGAGTCTAAAATCAGCATTTCAGTTAATTTATGGGCACCTTTTGGCTTTAAGGGTCATTTTCAAAACACTCTGTGGAGGTCCCCACACACTTTAAGGGAATCCCCTCTGGTAAAAATATTATTTTATGTGAAGATCAATGAGTCTCCATAAGGAGGCTCCATATAGTTATGAGGCGTCTAGGACCTTTAGTTAGAGGTTTATTGAAAATCAACTGCCTACAAAGCTCATGGGCGGACTATATTTCAAAGACTTTGAGTTAAAGATTTAGTTTTTGCACAAATGATCACGTGACCGGTCACCATAGCAATGCTATGGCTGTCATAATAAAGCTCATTTTTAACATAGAAAAAATAAAAACTCTAGTTTTAAGCAATAAATTTTTTTGAAAACATTGTATATGGATTTGAGAACGATGACCTAGCATATATGACTGCGACAAAAAAATCCCAACTGTAGAACCTCAGAAATAATGGTTTTTCCTAAATCAAAAAAATTCTGCAGTTGCAAAATCGTTGAAAATTTGCAAACTACTTTATTATACCACTAAAATAATATTCTGAAAATTACCGCTCAGTTTGTGAGTTTTTAAATTTATTTTAAAAGTGCACGTTGTATATTTTCATGACGTCATCAAAATAAAAATTCTTCAAGTTTGAGGTGTGCGCATGTACGTGTTCCAGCACGAGTCACATTATTCCTGTCATAGCATTTACTGTTTTGTTTTGTACATGCTTAAACTTTATGTAACCATATGGTGATATTTGAGGTACATCTATTGATGGTACTTACCCTGACAGCACTTAGATGTTCCATCAAGTTAAAATCTGACTTCAATAATGACATCAGTGAACCACAAGCCTGGAAAGAATACAGAGACACTGTAAGTCAGTGTTTACATTTTGGGAAAGGTATAACCTCTTTACATGTTGAGCAATAATTCAGTTTGAGCTGGTTAACCCGTTCGCTCCTGGAGATTTTCGGCGTTTTTAGGCGTTTCTTGACACATACAAACTTTTAGCTCGTCCAGAGCAGTTTGTTTTTTACTTCGATCAAGATTCCTGTGTTTTTGTGTTACCGGGGAGGCATGAAGCTGGTAAACAGGTTTAACGCGTTTGAAACAGGTTTTCAGTCTAATCAGAACTTTGACGAATTCGCATCATTCGTGATTTCGTCGTTGTTTTTTGCTATTAATTTGCCTCTAAACGCTTCTGGAACAGCATCATTAAGCTTTCTAGTTGTGATGAGTCTACTGTTTGAAAGAAATCAAGCTGGTGAGATGATTTCGAGTAAAAATTAGTGTTTTTTTCGCACTCGTGAATCTTGGCGACCGTTGAATAAATCATCACTTAAAGACTGTTTTAGAGGCAAATTCTCGGACTGCCGCGGCTATTTTTGCAAGTTGTGGTGATAGAAGAACACAACAAGCCTGAAATTTCGGCAGAATTCCGAGGTAGCGTTAGACTTGAAATGGGGGGAGGCTATGACGGCTGCCGAAAATTTGGTTGATTTCCCAGAATGCATTGCAGTGGTATTTTTGTCTAAACACGTGTAGTTCGAAATAGGCATGTTCATAGGGATTTAGCGCTGTAAGTAGAATGAAATAAAACTTGAAAAACTTGCATACGCTTAGTAGAAGGACTGAATTTTCATAGGATATGAAACTTTTTGCTTGAAGACAAGGTTTTTTGCCAAAAAACTCGACCTGCAAAATGTGTGATTTTCAACATCTGAAAATAGAGAAAAAACGTGATTTTCCTGCTTTTGAAAGTTTGAACTGTATGTTTTTGCCCAAATTGCTAGTTTCTTCAACCTGAATGATACTTAAAAGTTAGCCACATTTCTAGTGTTTGCTTTGAATGGTGATTTATGGCATGAATGACTCAATTCAGGAAGATATTATTTTTTAAAGCAAGGTAGTTGTCTACGGCCGGCTGAGGCCGGTACAGGAGCGAAAGGGTTAATACAGTATAAAAACAACAACACATGATTGTAGCTGGGTTATCATTTATGCATCAGAATCTACATAATCAAACATTTAGTGGTTATCAAATGTAAACTAGGCTCTTTATCTACCTCACTACATTTGTCTTGCAACAGTGGGAATAAGCTTTGTGAGAAAAGAACATTCAACGGCTTCATACATTGCTGGTGACCTAATAAAAATTAAGATAAACATATTTATTTATAGATCTACTTTAACATCATCAATTAAAAGTATTCTGTCCAAAACAAATTATCCCATCAAAACAAAGTGTTTGGGTGCGAAAATAAAAATAGAATTAAAAGTAATTTATTTAATTAATTAATCTTTGGTGTATGAAATGAATTACGAAGGAAGGAAGGCTCTTGTTGGTTCAGTTCCTTCCCTGAGCATATATTCTTTATTTCATTACATACACTGAATGCATTAATTAATAATTAATTATTACTACTTTAAAACATCTCATACTGCATACTTATTTATAGCTGCCCAACTTAAAGAGAAAAAATTGCTTTGGGATTGTCATGGTTGCCCTATACTTCATACTCTGGCTAAATTGCCACCACAGCACGGTTGGCCTTCTGGTGTAGTCACTGTGGTGAACACATCAGACTAGAGACTGAAGACGTGGGTTCGAAGAGCATAATATGATTTTTTCTCTCATTCTTTATATGATCATATAAATAATTGATTAATAAACAGTAAACAACAACACTTACCTAATGCAATGCTATTTCCAACTGCATTCTTTGACAGTCTGTGAATAATTTCAAAATGAAAATTGAATTTATCAATAATTAAAAATAATTTCTTGTCTCTGATAAATGTATTTTTAGTGACAATCAAGTAATTATAAGCTTTTCTTAACTTAGCTTTCAGAGACAATAAGTACATTTTCAAGATTTTAAGTTCTTTGAGAAACTGACCAATATTTAATGATTATGACCAGGCTATGTCCAAACCCAGTGGATCACCTCAGTCAGTTTTGCTAATTTTAAGAAATACATGTGTGACCCTATTGGGTATACTGTCTAATACTGCAGTTACAGCAATATTTCTTGTTACCTGTGCTCACTGTTTGGTTTAGTTGAATCAACATGCTGTTTTACAGACACTTTTAGCATGGGATCTTCAATGTCATCAATAGCTAGCTTGTTCATCACAGGTGTAAGACTTGTATCATCAATGGTGTGGTCCAAAGTTGTGTCATCTTTCTTTCTTTCAGCAGATGACAAAAATGTGTCTAGGAATTCTTCATAGAGGGAATGACCTACAAAAATTTGAAAGTCAAATATGGATTGACTTGGAAAGCCTTGAATAAGCACTGGTTAGCACATTGTTGAGTTTTGGCCACACTGTTGGTAGTCCTTTACCCTATCATTCTCTAGTTGTGTTAGCGCTGAATATCACATGTGATTTGTCACATGCAATTTGTAGTAGATGATTGGTTTTGAGGATCAAAGCCTTCTAAAATGTGTCAAACAGTTGTAGAAATTAAAGTACTATGTGACTAGTTTTAGAAATTATGACCAGTCATATACTACAAATTATGGGTGACAAATTGCAACACGTCAATCAAATTCTTGGATTACTTGGTGCACAGTATGTGTGCAATTCTTTGGGACTCAGGCAATTTGCACAAAGCTCAGACAACAAACTCTGAATGATGCAGTTGTTATTTTTTTTTTTTTTTTGATAGATAGGTTTGTTCCAGAGTTTGGACAGCAAAAAAAAAAAAAAAAAAAAAAAAAAAAAAAAAAAAAAAAAAAAAAAAAAAAAAAACACCTCCGGAATATGTATTCAATGATATCATATATTTTGTATTGAAGATATAAAAATTAGGTAAACCTAATAGCGGAGCTCCGATTTAATTAAATTTACTTTTTATTCAATCATTCATTCTTTCATTTGTTCATTCACTACGAATTATCAAATTCTTGATCATTTTTTTTCTTTCTTTTTTTTTGCTGTTATTTTCTTTTCATGATCAAATAATCATATAATCAATTGAAATACACAAAGCTTTATGCATGCGACAACATTTTATTATACGCAAAAATGCGAAAAATATGTTGTTATGCATGGTAAAAATATCACTTGTCAATTAAAATTGATTGTCCAATGAGAAGTTAGAAAAGCACTAAGATGGCTTCTTTGAGTTGTAAGCAAATCCCCGCGCGCTTCTCGCTTTACGCCATTTCACGTTTGAAAAAAGAATGTTATAACAATATCGACAAAAATTTCACTTTTCTGGTGAAATTTGAAATGAATTACTTATTGGTAATCTAGCTATCTAAAACGGTTGTGAATTTTTAATTATCAAATGTGAATACTGTGTAATTATAAATAGCTAGTATGAAGTTTTGAAATTTTAACTTGCAGATGAGTACACTGACGAATTCATACAAGCGTTTTATTTTCAATAACAAATCAAAGAATTACAAAAATCAAATTAAAAAAACCCACACACATAAAGATATCAACGATGGATAAATATCTTACAAAAACAAGTGAATATAATTATTGCAAACTGCTTTCATGTGGATGGTAAAAAAAATTCATTAAAGATCGTCAAAAAAATGTAAACATACCGGCGCCACGTTTCTTGTCCTGTACTGTCACTTTTCCACTGAACTCAGTTCTGATTACAATAAGCTTGTTCATGTTTTTAGAATTTTAAAAGTAGCAAAAACCATTTTCACCGCCTCTAAAAAGTTTACACAGTTCAACTGAACGGCGATGTCAAGCTTGTGTTGCTCAATCACACATTGTAATTTGCATTTCCATCCACTCCATGAATTGGCAGTCCTACTTTGTTGACAAACATCTTTGAAAAGTTTTTTTCTCGTGAATAGTTGATAAATCTGCATTGATCCTACAGCTCTCCGTGGTATGAATATTCCGTAAAATTTGATGAATGAACAGAGTGAAATTATATATATTCGTGAGTCGTGTTCGTCTTGCTGTTCACCTCTTTTGAATTGCTGCAAATGCAGCGCATATTTGTTTTGCTTTTGTTGTTATGAAAATTTTTCGCTGTCGATTTTACTTTTAAAAGTAGATTAGTCGATAAGTAATGACTGAAAAACGCCACGAAGAATCCATGAAGAATACGGCCTTTTTTACCATCTGGCAAAGTTGTCAAATAAACTCTTCCAGAAAATCTCCAGCTTTGAATGACTATTGAATGAATTATGACAGCTCGGCATGACTGCACATTTGGATGGTTAAAAACAGCTCCATGAGCGACTTTTACTTATTTTGTCAGTGAAAATATTTTGAAGTAGCTTTTCATCGTTGAATCGTAGTTATCTTTCTTTTTCACGACGCGGTCTTTGTTTCTCTTTCTCAGTCAAATCTCTTCAAGCTGTCAGCTTAGCTTTATCATTTTCATGCTGTTTTTAATTGTCAAGTGTAGAAATACATTTTGTAGAATAATTTTAGTGAACTGCATCAAACTGCAAAAATAATGATTGTTTTGGCGCCCACTAAAAATGGTCAGCAAATTTGCGCGTGAGTGTACACGGACGGACGACGTACGGACGGACGTTGTACGTATTTTGGAAATCCGGGCTTCCTGTGGTCGATTTCAAATGAGCTCGATGGTTTACCATATTTTCTTAATTATGGTGCTCCGCTTGCGCGGGCCTTCGGCCCGCGCGGAGCTCCGCTATAATTCATGCCAAAACATCCATGGTTGTTATGAATACTGTACCTTTAGTAAGTATCACCATTGATTCACCCATCTACAAAACACAGGAAACAGGCCATGAACACAAATCGAAAATGTATTTAATATCAATTTGCCAATCAATTGTAAGTTTTATCCTTTCATCATCCATTTGTCACTCATTCAGCAACCATCCAAATATCAAATTAAACATCTACAACACCCCTCCATTTATTTTTTATTCTTTCATCAAGATAAACTATCCTTCCATTCCTGCAAGTGTATTTAATAGTTGTTGATGAATGAACAGTTTTACCTTGCCCAGGCTTTGAATGATGTTGACAGATTGACCAGCCAATAGTATCTAAACAATAACACCATACAGTCAGGGGATGATATGATTGCATGTAGCTTGAAATGTGCTCAATGCTGCAAAGCTAAAAGAGCAATCTGCTTAATAGCTATTGAGTGCATAAATTCTATAAAATACTACTCAGGTAGCCTCTTAATATATCTTATAACTTTATAATATTATATAGAAGCTAGCATGGTTGAGTAGTCAGAGCATTGGTGTCACAATCTGGTGATCCTAGGTTAAAGCTGTTATGTTTATGACTTCAAGAAAGCGGACTTCGATGGACTTCGACAGTCACTTTCAGTTACACAACTTGATATGGGATATGACGAAAATAACATTGATTTGAGCTGGGAAAATTGGCGCGATTTATTCCTAAGTGCTGTTGAGTCATTTATTCCAAAGATCAAACTCAAGGATGCAAAATCTCCAAAATGGATCGACGGTGAAATTATCAAGTTATCGAAGAAAAAGGATCGCCTTTGGAAGAAAGCAAAACAATCAAATTCCACAACACTCTGGGATAATTATAGGACCGTACGTAAACAAATAAAAACTGCCACCAAGCGAAAATATCACGATTTTCTGATGAATATGCAGTCCGATCTCAAAGATAATCCAAAGCAGTTTTGGTCTTTTTACGGGTCAAAAACAAAATCTTCAAGGATTCCTAAAGAGGTTTCTTTTGGTAACCAGAAGGCTTCTACACCAGTTGATAAAGCTAATTTATTCAATCGTTTCTTTGGCTCAGTGTTCAAGAAGAGTAATCTGCATATGTCAACAAATACACATACAACAACGGACAATGAGCTACACCTAATTCAAATTACCGTTGACGAGGTGACTAAAGTATTGAAAGCCATTAATCCGTCTAAAGCTTGTGGTCCGGATCAAATCCCAGGGAGACTTTTAAAAGAATGTGCCTCTGAAATTGCACCTTCACTCACGCGTTTAATTAACTTATCGCTACGTATTGGCCGTGTGCCAAAGGAATGGAAACATGCTAATGTTGTGCCGGTATTCAAAAAAGGCAACAAAGAGGACGTAACCAATTACAGACCAATTTCTTTATTAAGTCTTGTCTCCAAGATTGCTGAACGCTGTATTTTTGACCATTTTTTTGCCTTTATCGCTGATATTATTCATCCACTGCAGCATGGTTTTGTTAAGGGTCGATCAACTGTAACTCAACTTTTGGACACTGTTCATCGAATAACCCAAGCAATTGACCAGGGGGTTCAAACTGACGTAGCTTTTTTCGACTTTTCTAAAGCATTTGATTCTGTTTCACATCCTCATTTAGTCAGTAAACTAGACCAATATGGAATAAAAGGACCTCTTCTACAGTGGTTTTCAAGCTATCTTGACAGCAGAATGCAGCGCGTGGTAATTGAGGGAAGAAGTTCAGAGTGGTTGCAAATTACTTCTGGAGTACCACAAGGTTCTCTGCTTGGTCCCGTTTTGTTTGTTTTATTCATCAATGATATGCCTTGTTCCATATCTGAAGATAGCACTTTGGCATTATTCGCTGATGACGCCAAGTGTTACCGCTCTATAAGGTCTGCCAGTGACTGTGCGCTTTTTCAAACAGATATTGATTGCCTGGCCGAATGGAGTGATGCCTGGAAAATGGACTTTAATATCGATAAATGCTCACTCTGTACTATAACAAGGAAACGTGCTCCAATAATTTTCAACTACAGCCTAAGAGGCGAGACACTGAAGAGAGTAGAAGCTCAGCGTGACCTTGGAGTCCTCATTACTTGTGATGCTCGCTTCAATGAGCATGTCTATACCCAGGTGAATAAGGCTAATAAGATGCTGGGTTTTATTCGTCGTACAATCAGCAGTAGAAGTGACCAGTTTCTGCCAACATTTAGATCACTTTACTTGGCCCTTGTGCGTTCTCATTTGGAGTATGCCTCTGAGATTTGGAGCCCAAAGTCTGTCACCTTGATTAAGTTGATTGAAAGTGTCCAACGGCGTGCTACGCGGTTTCTCTTGCCCGACCTTACATACATCGAGCGACTTCAGAAACTCAATCTTCTACCATTGGTATATCGAAGAGAAGTTAAAGATTTAATAACATTTTACAAACTCAAGTCTGGTTATTATAACTACTCATTTGATGAATATTTTGAATTTTGCTCCGATACAAGATTAAGATCATACTCTAGTAACAAGTTAAAGATTAATTCTGTAAAAACTCAATTATTCAAAGGAACTTTTTTCAATAGACTACCATATTTATGGAACAATCTGCCTGATCAACTAAGAACATCTAATTTCAGCTTATCGTCCTTCAAAAAACACTGCATTGAACATTATAAAACAATTCACTTTGACCCTGACCGCCCATATGTTACATGGGCAACATGATTGCTAATCTTAACTTATTATTATTTTTATCTAATCATTATTAACATTATTATTTTTCTTTTTTGTCATTGTATTATTTATTGGGTGGACTAGCTTTGAATGGTTCGTATGTTCCCTTCTAGTCCTTCCCCACTGCACCATTTTCAAGTCATTGTATTTTTTTTTTCTTTGTAAAGTTGTCCTTTTCAATTATTATTATTTTTAATATGTGTAGTTGTATTGTTTATGTTACTATGCAGTGTAAATGGATTAAATTAAATTAAATTAAAAAATTAAATTAAGTTAGTTGGCCCTAGTCTTTTTTATTACTGGTATGTTCTAAATGAATCCTACCTGTTGGAGCAGCGAAGACAAGAAACAGGGAACTAAATGAAGCTTTTCTTTGGAACCTCCTGATCAATATAAGTCAAAATTGAGAATAAAACAATATAACAACTGTTCATGGAATAAATAATCATTAGTATGTCCAGACCAGAAACAGAATTATAGTACTGCAATATTAAGTATATTTGTTAATTTAACAAATCAAAAACAGTTTTCTGTGTTTGATACTCTGATCAAAACATGTAGGATGTTGAGAGAACACGAGAGGGGAGTAGGAAACCATGACGCGTTGCAGAGTGGTGTCCAGCTTCCGGAGTGTTCTCTCAACATCCCAAGTGTTTTGAGCAGAGTATCAAAAATGGAAAACTGTTTTTGATTTGTTTTATAAAATAACAAACGCGCGAAAAGACCAAAAAAGCGAATTCAACCTAAATTCTTCCTATGTAAGTTATGTTTTTTTTTTCAAACTGACCAATAAGCATGTGCAATATATTAGAATTTTGAAGTTGCAATGCTAGCACACACTAAATGACATGTTTTGATGCTCTCATCAAACATGGTTTTGGACCAATCGTAGCACACATACTATCCCAATTAAATGAATAAATAGATATACTGATTGAATGCTAGCATAAATAAATCAATGCAAATAAATGAATAAATAGATGTACTGATTGAATCCTAGCATAAATAAATCAATGCAAATATAGATGTACATGTATTGATTGAATGCTAGCATAAATAAATCAATGCAAATAAATGAATAAATAGATGTACTGATTAAATGCTAGCATAAATAAATCAATGCAAATAAATGAATAAATAGATGTACTGATTAAATGCTAGCATAAATAAATCAATGCAAATAAATGAATAAATAGATGTACTGATTGAATGCTAGCATAAATAAATGAATGCAAATAAATGAATAAATAGATGTACTGATTGAATGCTAGCATAAATAAATCAATGCAAAGAAATGAATAAATAGATGTACTGATTGAATGCTAGCATAAATAAATCAATGCAAACAAAACATCATATTTACCTTTACCTCTGTCAACAAATAATGTGCTTTGAAATGCCGTAGACTCATCTCTAATGTAACATGAAATGATAAAGAAACACTGACAATTAAACCAACTTCAACATACTTAGGACAACTGCACAACGTCAAGTACCACTATCAACGGAAACAGATTTGTGAAAAAGAGAAAATGAAAAGAGCATACTCCTAGTGTGTAATTTAAACCTAACGTGTTTTAGGTTGTAACACACCAATTAGGAATAACAACATTCACTTTTAATTCAATTAAAAATTAAATTATTAATAATATTGTCACAACACCCAAGAAACTCCTAGGTGGAACTATTCATGATAAACACAAAATTCAAATCTTAACATCACCACAGTTTTTAAGTAAAATTATATTGACAATTTGTCTGATGTTCAAAGCAGTTGTTATCACAAGTACTAGATATTTTGATATCTGTGTTGGTACTTGTGATCAAAACACGTAAAAGCTGATATGTATACAAATTCTTCAAGGGGGTTTGTCACATATCATGCAATAAATTAGAAGTCAGCTTAGAGAAGAAATTTCAAATCTGCACTCTTATAGAGGAGGTTGCACCCCCACAACATTCCCCCTAAATGTATGCATGATCTTTGCCCTGGACATTATACATATATCATACCTATTGATGAAGAATTCATTTGCAGGATCATGAAAGGTCCCTGATGTCACCCAACTGTCTATAAAATCTATACATGGTTGAAGAGTATCAAGAAATGTACTCAGCAGAACAGAAACCTACAAACACAAATAAATCAATACATAAATAAACACACATCAAATGAATGAACGAATGAATAAATGAAAAATAAATAAAGAAATAAATGAATAAATAAATAAACAAATATATAAATATTAATCATTTTAATAGTAAATGAAACTGTAAGGGACCAATCCACCAACCACAAATCAATGTTTAGTTAATGTCATTAGACATTGATTTCACAGGTTATACAGTCTAGTAAATTAACTTAGACATATATCAACATACCTTCCAATGTGCTGATGCACCAAGGGTGTCTGCTAACACCAGACTGATGTAGAATGTATCCAGCAAATGGGTCACTCTCTACAGATTCGCATTTCAAGTCTCATTAAATGTATACAAGGCTACAATGACTTACTGTATAAACTTAAAACGTTTTAATGAATAAATGACTTGACAGCAATATTCAAAAGAAATGAAGCTTTACACGATGATTTATGTTACTAATACAACAACTTAATCTCCTGCAGTACAGTTTTTTTAAATCATTGTATTTACCTGTGGTAGGGGCTTTTCTATTGACTCGAGTATTCCTCTTTTATAAACATCATGTAAAGAATCAATCTACAATATACAATCAATGGATAAATCAGTGAATCGATGAATCAATCATCACATTAATTAATCATCCAGGCAATCAATCAATGAACAGATCAACAAGTCAATCAATCAGCTAATCATTAATTTTGATTAAATCAACTTACCAACAATAAACCAACCAACCACTCCATCACTTTAATCAATCAATCAACTAAACATCAACCAAGACATAAAAATGAACCATAACTGTTACAATGTATGTATACCTCTTTCAGTTTAATATCAAGTCTTTCATGAAGATATAGAAGAGTAACTGTTGATTCTAAAACCAGAAAAAAAATTGAATTTATTTTATAATAGTTACCAATAAAAGAAAATTCAGAATTCTGGCTCATAATAATAAAATTAATACTAAGCCTTGGAGGCCATGGAAGCACTTCATTTGATAACACCAGACTTTGCACACAAAACAATAAGCAATACAATGCAGTGTAATGGACATCTCACACTGTGAGTGCCATGTTAATTATTTTCAAAATATAAAACAGACTGGCCATTTATCAGAAATGAGTGACATAATAAAAGTAAATGTACTGACTGATGACAATAATCTGTACAATGTTGACAATGTTGGTAGTGTCATCAGAGAGACATTTATGTAACTATTCTATGATCATATCAGGTGTACCTTTTTTGATAATTTCTTGCTCAATTTTAGATAGAAACACTTTATATTCCTAATTCAAACAAATGTATTTAACAAATGTCAACACTAACATGTGATTATAACTTACAATTATAATATTGCATAAAAGTGAACAAAAAAAGCACAGTCATGCAGTTAATGACTACAGAAACAGTTTCAAACAATCAGACAGACAAACAGATTTGTAAAACAAACAAACAAACAAACAAACAAACAAACAAACAAACAAACAAACAAACAAACAAACAAACAAACAAACAAACAAACAAACAAACAAACAAACAAACAAACAAACAAACAAACAAACAAAATAACAAACTAACAAGCAGCAAACAAACAAAAAAATAAACAAAAAACAAACAAACACTAACAAACAAGCAAAAACAACAAAGTAACACAAAAAAAAAGGTAAACAAACAAACATGCTAGGGAGACAGACAAAAAAAAAACATAATTAGGCACTTAAATCAAATCCACTGATTTATCATACCTTGAAATATTTTGACAGTGAGTTGGCAAATGCTTGTATTGTCATAATAGTTGGTTCAGTTCTACAGCTTTGTTCCTCTAGAATTGATGATTTAAATTGCTGTAATTCTAAACTTTGCTCTCCTGACTTGCTAAACTTTACAAGAAGACTTTGAAGAGATTTCTGCAAAACAATCAATAATTTTTTCTACAAAATATAATATAATTGTTTGTTTGAAGCTATGGTACCTCTACTGTAGAAACACAATAATCACATTTATATCAATAATTATTATAATTATATATTAAGGAGCATGAAAGATAGTGAAATAGGAAGGGACTAAATTAACAAGGAATTATTTCTGGCACTAGTTCAATCACTCTGTACCACTTTGCAATTCACAACTTATGATCTTGATGATCTAATATTCATTTTATAAAATAACTGGAATAGTACTAGTTTAATGTTATGAGTGCATGCAGGAATTGCAATTTAATACATTTTTTACCATACCGTAGTTAAATGTGATAGTTGTAAATTATTGTTCACATGGATTGCCTTGTTACTGTACTGGTATACATAGCTGTTTTGAACACCTGACAGCATCCTATGAGAACATAGACCACACACTTAACAATCATAAAATTGTAATTACATTCTTATTGCAGCTATTAGAAACTTTACAGAATGATGCAATTAAACTACTCTCTTAGTTTCCACTTACGACTGACAAAGGACTAATACCCAAATTGTCATTCTATAGATTTTTACCATGACCCAAATTATATGTTCACTAGATTTTCAATCAATATTCAAAATATTCAAGGACGTGACTGTGGCATTGCCAAACTGAGATATTTATCTGACATTATTACAGTCATCAAATAAATAATATTCAACATCAATCCTTGTTATGATAATGATTTATTCTTTGAATGATATGTTCTGATTGGCCAAGCATTTTTTTAATTGGGGGGGGGGGGGGGGGGGTTAAGCTCAATTTCTTACCCACCCTCCCTACTCCTATCATTCAAAAATTTGAAATTGCTTTCCATGTTAAATGGTACTAACAGTGTTTAAGGGCATTGCCTTTGGGCAAGGAATAATTGCACCATAATTATAACTTGCAACTTACCAAATGGTTTCTCTGACAAGTTGTGTTTCAGTGATTGATTTTTTGGATATGTTTTGATGGAATGGATTCTGACTTCTCTCATATGCTTGCCTGTAAACAATAATCATAACATTAAAGGAACTATTAGATTTTCCCAACCTTAGTGGATATTAGACAGTATTAATTAATGGATTTTTATTTATTTAATGTCACACTTTTTCAGGGGTCGCACCACGTATTTTGGATTTTTTTTTTTGGGGGGGGGGGGGGAAGTTATATCTACCCCAGAAAATCTTGAAAAATCTTGCAGAATAAATTGCGATTTCCGGCATTCTGAGAAGCAGTGTGAGAACACTAAAAGCATCAAATATTTACATTTGTAATAATTTCACTATGAGAAAAGGTATTTCTTATGGTTACAATGATATTTGATGGAATGTTGGAAGATTTATTGGGAGTGGGCTATAGCCCCTCAGACCCCCCTCTTGCGTGGCACCTGTTTTTGTAGGGAGGGATAAGTGGGGCATGAGGATACAAACAGGACACCACCTGTATCTGACCAATCATCATGAAGCAATTGCTTACCATGTCTTAGCTAGAGAGCACTGCTTAAAGCTTGCATTGACATGTTGACTACTTGAATAGTCAGTCCAGTACTGTGATACAACACAGTCCTCAATACACAAGCCATCACCCTGAAATACAATTATTATACTAATGAAAAAGTATTATCTTAAAGTGGTTGGAATAATCATAGATGAGACAGGCTAGAAAAAAAAAAAAAAAAAAAAAAAAAAAAAAGGATTGACAAAGCCAAACTTTGTGTCTGTGACTGTATTGTTCACACTCATCAAAAGTGCAATCATGATACTAGCGAAATAAAAATGTAATGTAATGGCATCCATTGTTAGTATTATTTGTAATGTATTTAAAACAGGTAAAGCTAGTTTTGATTTCTAAGCAAAATTAAAATCATATCTGGCGGGTCAGAGTTCACTTTCCAGCAGACACACCATGCAAGCAATGATGCTGATAACAAATTATGATAAATTTTTTTACTTGTTCTCTTAATACCTGAAATTCCCAAAAATACCTAGATGGAAGGGCTTATTTACTTTTCTTTTAAGCATGTGCAACCAACACCTTTAAATGTCAAACAATGTCAAACTTATACACTTATTCTGAAGTTTTGGACACAAATCACTGAAAAAATAGTCCTTGCAAAGGTTTCTTTTCAATTGTGAAACAACCTTTATCAAAAGTAAATATTTAAATAGACAAGTATAATCTTATTCATAAAAATATATGATTGCTTCGATGTACAGTCTAGTTACCTTCTCTAAATAGATTGTTTTGTCTTTATTAGAAGTATCAGATTGTACATCATCTCCAGATGACAGTACAATACCAGACTCTGAAGATGCACTGGCTTCTACTGAATCCTAAAACAACATAATAAACATGTGAGCTGCAGACAGTTTGTTGGCAAAACCTTATTGTCCTAATACAGTGAGCAAAGCATAATGCAGTATGTTGTTCAAATGGTCTATCCAACTACATGTATTTTATTAAACAATTATACATCTATTCTAAATCTGTACTTGACAGTTTAAATCTGTATTTTTGAAAAACAATTGTGTGACAGATAGAATCAAAACTTAGTATTCACAGTATTCAATAAAATGCTCTATGCTTATTAGCTAAGGTTTCATTACATGCCTGTCACAACGCCTTTAAATCAAGTAAAAAATATATACTGTCAAGTGCAGAATTAAATGTTGTAATAATGTTAAATATTTTGGTGACTAAGATATAATATGGAGCAATGGTTGGGAGATACAACATGATTCTGACTTAAAGCAGTAGTTCAGCAAATGGCACATTGCAACTTACAAGATCATCATCAGACCAATCTAAACATGGCCCACTGGTAGGAATACCAAGAATTTCTTCCTCTGCATCACCAAGTAAGTACTCCTTCCAGTTAAACTCATCTGTATCTAATAATAGAGCATCCAATATTAAAGAAAAAAATTATAATTATGAGGAGAATTATTTCTTTGTACATAGAGACATTATATGACTATATAAAATACAAAATATTGTCATATAATTATTATGTTTACAAACAATATTGGTGTATGATGAATACAATCAATCTATAAACACGATGAACTTTGAATGAAGAAGATCAATGATTTTAGTAAGTATTTATATATATCTAAATGACAGCACTCAATTCACAAAACTATTAAATGTTTTCATGCTTTCGGTCAAAATTAATTTATACTGACTGAATAAAAAACAGCAAAGGCCAGGTGAATAAACATAGTTAACAAACAACTTTTTCCATATTAAATATCATCTACAGTGCATACAGAAAACAATTTCAAACTGTTAGACAGGGTGAACAATCTCCCTTGACAATATATTCATTAACTTATTATTTATTTTTATTAACTATATTGCACTGATCTCAATATTCATCAGCATATCTCATAGTCTAGTACTGTATTACTCTACAATACCTGAAGTTTGTATACTTTCTTCTTTTGGTATGTATTCATTAGTAGTTGGCTGGTTTGATAAGACAAGCAGTAGCAATATCAAGGCATAATGACTGTCAGTCTGTAAAGTATAAATTCACGCGAGTTCATTGACAACATTATTTAAAATTGTACAAGCTTGATCATTGAAATCTGACAATTTTGAAAAAAGATTGACCTGTGACATATATGATCAATCTTGTTCAAAGGAACAGACTCAAATAATCTAGTACAGATTTAACATAAGCCTTTCCGCCTCCATGCACTGTACAAGTGCCTTGAAAATGTAGGAGAGGGAAACCTCTAAAAAATAGGACCAGTAATTGCTTGAATGGGTATGGCTACTTGTTCATTAATAATGATCTTTGCTGGACATGATAATCACAGATCATAAAAATCAAACATCATAAATAGATGTTTGGCCTTTCAATTGACAAAAAATTCAATACAGCTCAAAATGAACAGAAAATTTCACGAGTATCCCAAACTGAGCATTCCCTTGAAAGGTTTTTTTTGATGACTTTGAAAGTGAATTTATGCAGCTTTAATAGCCTGCCTTTGTTAAAGAAATCATCACTATCTGACTGGCTAACTTGTACAAAATTGTACTTAGGTAGCCACGGTAAGAGTGTTTTACCATAACTTACAATCTTGTTTGAGTGTATTTGAAACACTTACCCACCATGTTTGATTAAACATTTACCCCCTCCATTTCCAGTCTGTTTTGAAAATGTCCCCATTACATGTATCTAAACGTGAGGCTGCCCCTAGACTCCATCGCAGTCATTAAAATGACTGCAAGGAAGTCTAGGCTACTCCCTCCTGACAATAAGTAACAAACAATCCCTTAGTCAGTAGGCTCACATCATGAATTGATCATTGATGACCTACCTTAAAGTTTGTTTCTTGGGATGCCTCTATCAAGGGTCCATCCAAAAATGTGTCACAAAGGTTCTGAAATGTTTCTGCTTTCTCATACTGTGAATGGACTTGTAACTTCTGAATAACACTATTTTTATAATATATACAAAGATTAATTATCAAGGAGTGTTGGCAAATTAAGAATTTCATTGTAAGTTATCACAGGTAACCCAAGCTGAACATTTGTGTTTTTTTAAACAAAAATTGAAATACACAAAATACAATAAAAACATCAGACGTCTCTAAATATATGTCACATCTTTTATAATTTATATTTCCCAATCTATGAAGTTGTAATTGGTTTGCTTTAATAGTAGTAATTTGTGATGCTCCCTAGTTTCCTAATAATTATTATAGGAGATTGAACTGTTCTCTAAATCTAGATGGCTGTTCCTGCCAGAAATTCACTTCTGGCTAACTCAAAAATTATACATCACATAACTTTTCCTTGAATCATTTATCTTTGCTCAATATAATCACTCCATATACAAAACAACATTTAAATGATAAACTGAAAAAAGCACCTGTGGAAATAAGTGGCTTTGCACCAAATTGTCCCAATCGGCGCTACCATTTTGATGGAAAACTCTTATTTGAGTGCATACGCGTCTATGTATCATACGTACATGTCATGCATGTTATAAATGATTAAAATTAATTATTATTATGTCAAAATTTGACTAATACGGGCTTCATGTGGATGTGTCTAAGTATATATGCATATTCAGCCTTATTGAAGTAAGATTTGTAATTCAGGATATTTGATAGTTTTACCCAACTTCTCTTCTTCTTAGGACTCAAAAGAACACAATTCATAAATCACTAAAATCACCTGAAACTTCAAAGAAACATAAAGAAAAACACAACACACAGGTAGATACGTTTACTTTAAATGCTTTTGGGATAGTTGGATTTTTCCTACAACACATTTTACAAACGCAGAGCTTGGACTACCTGTGTATCATGAATATATATCGATCACTCCAAAAGTTAAAATCTATAAAATTGAGCAAAAGTTTCTTATTTCTGCGTCCTGAGACAGCACACCTAATATTAGGCAAAAACACATTTTTTTTAGTTAATTTAATGTCTGCTGTCTTGTCTCAGGACGCAGAAATAAGAAACTTTTTGCTCAATTTAAGATATCAGCTTTTAGGGAGCGATGTGTACCAAGATGTTGACTCAACCTACCCTTCAATTTGCCGTTTTACTGCAAGACTATTGACATCAAGATATTTGTGATACCTGGATTGTTAAACATACGTATCATTCATCACGTAAAATATGACAACAAAGAGAAACAGATAAAGACAAAGTAAATAAATTAAAATTTACCTAAAATTGGACAAGGCAAACTGCGAACATAGAGTAAAATTTCGAGATGATTTCTGCAAGAAATGACAGGAACGTTCAGTCAAAAGTACACAAACAAAATAAAAAAATAATAAAGAATGAATTTACCTTGAATTTAGTCAACTGATAGACCAGTTTGTCCGTCAAAACTGTTATTTCTTTATCTTTTAGGGAGATTGGCGCCATTTCGATCGGACATTTTGAATGTTATGGTCTTACCGCTGGCTAAATGTATCATGGTCTCCGCTAGAAAACAACAGGAAGCCGCAAAACCAAAAACTAAATGATTGGGTTTCCTGAGGTTCGAGTAGTCCTGGTAGATTGACCAAGGTTCATTTGCTTTTTCTCTTTGGCACGGAAAGGCGGGAACTCATATTGATGGTTGCAGTGGTAAATTTGGTGAGGTTTTTGCACATTTTGTAGATTCAAATTGATTCTAATGCATTGAAATAGTTGCAATACTATATTTTACTGATTGTTTGAGTTTAAAGTGAATTTTCTCTCGGCAAAAGCATTTTTTTGAGCTTGTACCGAAGAAAAGTAGATGCTCGTTTGAGCACGAGTTCTAATCTCTGACAAATCAGGATCCAGATTGGAGATTTTATGTGATGAATCTCCATTATATAGGCTACTTTGGAGCTCTAAACATTTAGATTTGTTGTGTTATGAGAGGTAAGCGTTAGCAATATTTTCTAATGAAAACTTGTGATGAACTTTGCTTTAACCAGATTTCGCAATTTTCGTGGGTATTTCGGAGAAGCGTCAAAACTTGTGTCATGCACCTTGAACTATCCTTGAAACTTTTTTCAAGAAAATCAATAGCTTGTTTTTCTACTTTAATAAACCTAGAACCTCCATTGTTTTTAGTAAACTTTTTTGGTTACAAGGAACGTTGCCGTCCAATCCAAGGTTTCCCCCCGTGGGAAAACCTGGGCTTTTGACTTTCAGAAAAAAAATTGTGAAATGCCGCACTATTTAGTCACCATTAATCAGACGACTCATTTTTTTCATGTTTTATATAACTGTGGAGAACAATTCGACTTTCAATTTTGATTCTGAAAATGCCCCAGCATGTGGATGGATATTTTTCAACTGTTAGTGCTGCTATACTACTGTCAATTAATTTTTTGAATCACAGTCTATCTAACAATAATGTTTTCGACATGGAGTGTTTTATAAAAGAGTTCAAAGTTACAGAAGTCAGTTGAGTCTGTTAACACATTTATTTGTTGCTGCATTTGGTAATTGTACTATCTCTACGGATTAGTACGGATTTAAACGGATGGTAACACACACTGAATCGTTACGCTATCTGGTCGCCATCTTTAATTCACACACACAACATGATTAGCATATTACACAGGTAACCCGTAGTTACCACAGGTATCTCAGTACACTACAATCCCTCCTCTTTTCAGATAGTAAGTAGCATAAATACAAAACAAGAATTACAAAGATCACTAATGTGGATCAAGTTAAATAATCAATTAAGTGTCCATATAAATTGTCATAAACACTAACAAACTCAAAATGTGTCCTTAGTATTGTTCAATATGTTAGTCCTGATCAGTTACTTGTATAGCTCAAAGTCCTTATATCTTGCAGGCATCGTCCTGGACCTTGTTGGTCTCGTAGGTACATCTAACTCTGTTTGAGGTGTTGGCAATATTTCAGGTGACTCAGTGTCATCAGAAGGTTTCTCAACATCTATCAAGTGTTCACACACAGTTTCGGGTAACTTGGGTTCATTGAAAACCTTAAGGTGTGATGAATTTCTTTGGTATTGTACACCACCGGAAGACTCAATAGTGACATTGCTTGCATTCTTTGACACTACGTGATACGGTTGTGGTTCAAATGGTGGAGTCATTTTGTTCAATGATCTCTGTTTCAATAGTACCTTATCACCTTCCTTGATGTCACTGATCTTTGCCTGTCGCTTGTTATCAATATAGATCTTCCCTTTCTCTTTAGCCTCATTATCTTTATCTCTAACCTCTAGATCATCTAGTATATTCTCCTCAGTGCTTGGTAACCGTGTATGCAACTTACGACCAAAGATCAGTTCTGCTGGACTTACCCCTGTCGTGCTGTGAGGTGTCGTCCTATACATTGTCAAGTATGCTCCAAGTTCCTCTTTCCAGTCCTTATTCTCGATTTGTGCAATCCTGATACGCTTCAGTAGCGAACGGTTTTGTCGTTCAATTTCGCCATTCGCCTGTGGCCACAAAGGTGTCTTTCTGCGATGAATAATCCCTTCTTCTTCTAGAAACAGTTTAAATTCTTCACTGATAAATTGTGGGCCATTGTCAGAAGCAATACTGACTGGTAGACCATCAGTTAAGAACATACGTTTAAGACTTGCAATTATCTTATCTGTGGTAGTTGATTTCATAACTTGTATTTCAACATAACGACTATAGTAATCTAATAATAATAATAATTTAATTTTTATAAGGCGCATATTCCATTTGTATATGCTCATATGCGCCATCTAGTTACAAATTATATAAAAACAAAAATGTAAGAAAATAAAATAAATTAAAACTAAAATATTGTTAAAATAAGTGTATATACAAATTAAAATATGCTAAAATTATCTAATAAAAACGTGGTAATATGTATATGAATATATATAGGAATAAATATAATTAATAGTAAATAAAATAATAGGGCATTTCTTTGTTACGGACGTTACACATCAGACATCATTTTTCATCATAACATGTTGTATAACATACAAACCTTTATTGCTAAAACAACTTTTATGTTTTCAATTGATAATGGAATAAGACCTTAAACTTCTCATGGGTTTACAGAATTATTATGTTTTGATATTTTATAAATTATTAATGGCAAACTTTGCGTTACGGACGTTACAAATATAACCCTGCATGTAAAACACTAATAATTTAATTCCAAATTCCTGTGAGTTAAGTAAGCTATTTGCCCTTTAATGTTGCTAAGCCTTGAGTTAGGTAAATAAAGTTTACAGACCAAAGAAAAGTTTTGACAAATCCTTATTTATTATTTTATTATCACACCTTAAGTAACGTTACGGACGTTACAATTTTTTTGTTAAGGACGTTACTTTCTGAATTATCCAGAAGTAATCCTTTGAAATTCTTAAATAAAACAAGTTTAAATGAAAAATAACAGGCAACAAAGCAAAAACTTGGACTAGGCACTGTACTTTTTTGAAAATAACACAATTTTGTTTTAATTTTATGCTTTTTTAATTTTAATTGAAAGTCCGCCATTTTCTCGGATTGGGGTAACTGTTTGGGGTAACTGTTTGTTTTTCATGCAATTAGCATTGTTGGCAGTATTCACAAAAAGTCATGCTCTGTTTGGGTTCTCTCTGTCATGGCTACCTTGTTATCTCTGTAAGTGTTCAGTGAGTGCAACAGAATGTTGAAAAGTAATTGTGAAAGAGCAAGAAAGAGAAAGAAAGGAAAGGTTAAAAATGATCCAGTAAGGTACAATACATACAAAGCTAAAGACAAGGATTGGACAAAAAGGATTAAAGAAAGAGTAGAATGCCTGGTTAGGGTGAGGACACACAGAATGAAGAAGATCAGTAATCCACCATCTGTGACTGATCAGTCAAAACACCACAAAGTTTGTTGAAAAGCCTTATTGAGGGTTAAAAGTTAGAGCACTTCCTTTAAGAAAAGAAAATTTGTCGTTGATAAGCTTACAAATGATCCTGATCATCACACACCAAGTCCTGGAAACAAGGCACTGCCTGGTGGGAAAGTCATTCGGTCAAGACATTTTTCTCAAGACAGTCTCCAGGTATAAAAGATTATGTCATGGTTAGAGCTACAGCAGGAAAGAAATTTAAACTACAGAAACGACAAATCAATAATTGATTATTAATTATTAATTATTATTCCCTGAAAGAAGTTTTTTCAATGTTTAAGCAAAAATATCCAAACATCAAAATCAGTTTCAGTAAATTTTGCGCTCTCCGGCCAGTAAATGTTAATCTATCTTCAACAATGTCTTGTAATACCTGCCTCTGTCAGCAGCACAATACTATGAAGCTGCTGTACCAGAGTTCTGTTTCTGCTATTTTGAGATTTGTTGTCTCTTTGTTGTAAGTCTTTCATAGGAATTAAATATTGAGTTCCAAAATGGAAAATCAATCTGTTTATTTATATAGAAATCTTGTGTTACGGATGTTACACCTATTGGTTGTAACGTCCGTAACACACATTTTGTAACGTCTGTAACGCCATTTAGATATCAAAGCAATTTATTTTTCAACATTTTTCAACATTTTCTATTTACCCTTGACCTGTCTCAAAAGAATCTGACATATGAGAAAAAAAAGTTATTTTAGTCAGCTTGTATATTTAAAACAATGACCTTTTTTGTTGTTAAGGTGTGTAACGTCCGTAACAAAGAAAAATTGCAAAATCACACAATATGAATTTGAATCTTTTTAAAAGAGCTGTAAAGTTTCTTAGCACTTCATATGCCCTAACTAAATTTCCATACAAATTTGTTTTCTACTTCATTTCCTTATTGTATTTTAGGAGCAAAGTTCTTATACGTTCCCAATATTTTCAAGATCAATAAAACTGCAATGTTTGTGGCCCTACTGCTCCCCCCTGAGTGACACCCCAAACTTTCACTACTATTTTTTGAAAGTTTGATTATCATGTATGTTATTTCACACAACTGCTATGAAATCAGGATGCTTTTAAAACAATGGAATTTCCAGCTTCTCATGTGGAATTGCCCAATAGTGTTTTTCAGTTTATCAATTAATTATAAGCTTTTTTAAAGAAATGTGTTTTTAAAAGTCTCTTGAACTCTAATATAGTAGTAGATTTACGTATAAAGAGAGGCAAAGCGTTCCATAATGTAGGGGCCGCAATACTAAATGATCTATCACCTAAGGTTTTTAAAGAACGAAAAGAAGGTGTCATAAGGACAAATTCATCACTATTTGATCTTAAGTTATATCTAGAAGATGGTGATTTAAAATTGAGGAGTTCCTTTAAGTACTCTGGGGCTTGCCCATTTAAAGCCTTATATGTAATTAATAATATCTTAAAATTAATTCTAAATCTTATTGGCAACCAATGTAGCTTAATTAGTATAGGTGTAATATGGTCAAATTTAGAAACGTTACATATCAACCTTGCAGCGGTGTTTTGAACACGCTGTAACTTGCTAATTTGGCAATCAGGCAAAGCATACAATAAACTGTTGCAGTAATCAAGTCTACTAGTAACAAGTGCATTAACTAGGGTTTGCGTTTTATCACTATTTAGATATTTTCTAATACGTCTTATATTGTATATGTGGTAAAAGGCTGCTTTACATGTCTTAGTTACTTGAACTACAACTGCAAATACATGATCTCCTGTAGGTAAGCTAGGCGTCATAATATCTATGGCTATGTGCTGCCATGGTCCTGTAGGAAGTTCAGTTGGTTTAATTGGTTCTGGTGGGTTTGGTGCACCGACAACTTGGCAAGGATGACACGTTTTTCATAGTTCCTGGGCCTCCTTATCCAGTCCAGGGCACCATACTTTAGTGCGTAAGAGACGTTTCATAGCAACAATACCGGGGTGTCCCTCATGAGCTATATGTAATGTCTTTTCTCTAAGACTAGTTGGCATAATGATCCTTGTACCTCGCAGTACAAGCTTTCCCACAACAGATAACTCATTTTTAACTAGTAAGTACCTTTTGTTCTGCAAATTGTTCCATTTTTGGTCTCTATAACACTTCCTCAAATTACACAGTTCCTCGTCAGTCGCAGAAGCTTCCTCTATTTCTCTTGTAGACATTGCTCTGGGTGTGGCACTTTTTGCGATATAGTGAACGTAATCCTCTGCACTGTCATCTGATTCTAGTCCGGTATCAAATGTCAAAAAAATTAGTCCCGTGGGAATTTTGTGCTGAAAGCATGCCACCAAGCTAGAAGATGAAAAAAAAATCATTCATGCATTTATCACTAGTAAATTAGACTACTGTAACTCACTTCTGATTGGCCTCCCAAAGTATTAATAGATCGAATTCAAAGTGTGCAGAATGCAGCGGCACTTGTATCCGGCTCAAAGAAATATGAACATATAACACCTGTCTTACACGAACTGCACTGCTTACCTGTTGGAAAAGGCATCAAATACAAGATTCTTCTTACAGTTTTCAAGTGTATACACAACCTCGCTCCAACAAATCTTCGACCACATTCGACTATGCATCACTATCGAGGAAAACAACAGAATCATCAACTTCTTTGGCATAAAATTCAGCCTGAACAACAGCAACTTTCAACCCTCTATGAAGCCCAACACCAAACTACAATAGGTACACAGCGAAAGCAATTACCCACTGATCACAACAACGAACATACCTGCTGACATCAACAAACAACTTTCACCTCTTTCATTCGACAAAATCTCATTTGATAAGACACCCCCAACACCAACACAGTCCTCAACGGAAGCGGATACCATTTACACTCCAAAAGAAACCATCTACAAATACGAAACAAAAAAACAGACAACAAAGCAACACACTCTGGTACAAATCTCCATTCAGTAAGAATGTCAGTACAAACATCGCCTACAGATTCCTTACAGTTGTGAACAAACACTTACTCAAGAAGCACATCGTTTGTAAAAACTTTCAACCACAACACCATAAAGATCAGTTACATTTGTACAAACAACAACAAACATATCATTGACAACCATAACAAGCACATTTTACAACCAAAGAAAGGCAACAATGACACAAAAGACATAAAAAACATAACTGCTGACAAGACAACAACTGCCCACTCAACGGCAATTCTCTTCAATCATCAGTCATCACCTGACAGGACCTCCTTCGACAGGTAGCCACTGAACGGCAATTCTCTTCAATCATCAGTCATCACCAGACATGACCTCCTTCGACAGGTAGCCCCATATACCAAAAAAGCCCTGTTCGAAAGCTGATACCATTACACTCTCCAATGCAAACCATCTATGACCACTAAACACAAAAACAGACAACAAAACAACATACTCTGGTACAACCCTCCATTTAGTAAAAATGTCAGGGCAAACATTGGACACAGATTTCTAACACTTGTGATCAAACACTTCCTCAAGGATTACATCCCTCGAAAAATATTCAACTGCACCACCATTGAGATCTATTACAGCTGCATGAAAACACTAAATAGATCACCGGCAACCATGATGAGCACATTTTACATGCACCATAGAAAGACAACAATGATCAAAAAAACAAAAAGACATGCAATGTCAGACAAAAAAAGTAACTTTCCTGCTCATTGGCAACTGCCTTCAATCATCCATCATTTATACAGCCTCCATCACATAAAACAACAGCAACACTACCCAAACTTATAAAAAAGCCACAGAACCTATCAAACACTTGGTCGCTTAAGATCGAACAATTGACTATTCCATTTCATGTGGCGTTTGATCATCTCTCCTTAATGCAGTTCCAGTACGAAATGCAACCGACTGATCGATTGATATGTCAAAATTGATTATTGTTGAGATTTTTGTCGGTTTACGATGAAAAAAGCTATGAAAGTCGCCGATCCTCACTTGTCCTCCTCAACATAACCAAGTGTAAAGATTATTTGTATTTGTTAATAAGGACGTACAATACACAAGTAAGGCATAAATCCAACTTCATTTGTAATGAAGTCCAAGATTCCCCCTACTAAGAGAAGTCAAAAAACAGAATAACAAAAATCTATGACTTTTACACAAAAAAGTTTATAGTCTTTATCATTCAAGTACTCTTGTGTCTCAAAAGTATTTTTTCTAAATTTTCTGGTTTTTCTCCCTATTGAATTTACGGCATTCATAACCCCATCTCCATAGCGATTTGGAGGTCTTCTGTTTCTTTTTGAATGCAGTTTAGGCTCTTTCAATTTGCTCTGTTTGCTTTATCATCAGCTCCTCCCTTGCTACATTGACATTGTCATACCCAGCATCATAATCATTACTTGTCACCCTCTCCAGACTCAACACCTGCTGCCTCTCCCTTTACATTGTTTGTAGACTGTTCTGATATCTTGATCTAGGACAGATCCATTGTTTTGGGATAGCTTTTCTGACAAGCCTTGAGATTGAAACATTAAAGTAGTAGTGTGGGCTGTGTCGGTAATTCCATAGAAACAGTGGTAAAAGTTATAAAATATGTGTAATAAGGACTCTGAATGTAGAAAATTATTCTGACATTTATTCTCCATCATTGATATGACAATTAAAGTCCGAACGGCTAATTAAAGTCCGTCATCTTATGGTGCCTAAAATACACGTCTGACACCTATTTTGCACATTGTCTGATCAAGATGGACTTAAGAAGATGTTGTCTCATTGTGTACTGAAATTGCTCTTGCTCTAGAGCATGGCACCCTTTGCTAACCTTGAAATATTTCAAACCAATACTAATCATCTTTTATTTTGTTTTGTTTACCTCGAAAATGGATTTTCTCTTGTTGGAATGCTACTGCAGCATACAGTACCAGTGATGATGTGGAATTACAACCTAAAAGCACTTAAAAAGTCATATCCCAAAATAAATTTCACAGTGAAAATGTTATAATGGCTAAATTAACAGCTTTTGAAAGCCGTCTTTTAGGCTTTTTCAAACAATTTCATTTATTTCCTAAATGATGTTAAATAAGTCACGGTAAGAGTTGACATTTGTGTGTCAAGGTACAACATACCAAGACTGATTTTCAATAAACGAGTTAAAAGGGAATCATAATATGATATGCTATATGTTAATGATGAAACCAAACATTATGAAAGTTAAAGGCAGTTAACAGATTAATATTTAGATGTGCTCAGACAGTATATGACACAAATGATATTGAGATATGTGAGATCGATCATTCATTGGATTTATAATAGCCAAGCACTTTTGTATATGTATGAGAAAACCATTTATTTACATTTTAGTAAACACCAAACTGGTGTTGATTTTGTCTCGTTTGAACATATATTTGCTGCTACTGTAGCATGGTATTTACCTTGATTTTGAATTCCAACCCCGAAGCACATAAATAACATCTCGTAATAAAATTGCTGCTGAGAATGTTATAACTAAATTAAAAGCTTTTGAAAGCTGTGTTTCAGGCTTTTTTTTGTACCAGTAGCTGGAACACGAACAACAAACAGATCTTTGATAAGCTTTACAAAGGTGTAAAAATTATCAAAGTACAGATGGTAACCCTGATTCAATAATGGACAAATAACCTGCATAACTATGTCGTATCCTAGTCCATTTGCAGAGGGCTGAGCACCGGCTCTCCGTCTAATGTAAACATCAAAGTCATAGGTGTAGCCATTTGCACTCTCAGCCAGCACCCACAGTTTTATACCCCTCTTTGTTGGTTTGTTTTTGATGTACTGTCTTATCCCTCATCGATGTTTTGACTTGGCCATCTTGGGCCTTGCATATTTCCTTGAAATGGCCTAAGAAGCTGCTCACTTTGCGTAGTTTGTCAGCACCATCTTCTGTCCCAGCGTCAACAACGCGAATCATAGCCATAAGTGCTTAGAAATGATCCTGTGACATTATACTACGAGCCCATAGCCCATGATATGTTTTAGTGCTCCAGTAGCGTGTGAATGAGCTTGCATTGGTCAGGCCACAGTATCTGATCAGTGCAATTAATCTATTCAGTTCCTCTAGACTTGTCTCAATTCATGCTCCATGACTGTCACCATAGTAAGATTTGTATACAACTGTCAACATAAAATAAAATGATATTCTTACGAACAATTCCCATTTGCCAACTTAAGGTAGTCGCCCTGGCTATTTGTAGGTCATTTTGAAGGCTTGTATCTTTTGAAATAAAAAGGAGTTTTGACCAAATCTTTTTTTGATGGACAGAATATTCATTGGGGAACAATTTCACAGTGGTATTGTAACATGAGACGTTTTTATAATTGGATTAGAGCGATCCCCCCCTGTTTAGGTTTTTTACATTTTTCGCGTTTTGTTGACTCAATTAAAAATGTTTTTCAAATTTTATTTCAGATTATGGAAAAGTAGACTAAAATCTAGTATCCTGTGCTTGGGAATTGAAATATGTTTTATAGTTGTTGAGGAATTTTAGATATTGGAAAATCAGTCAAAACTTACTGCGAATGTGTTCGATGTCAGTTCCCAAGCACAGGTCACCATAAACTGTTATTTTGATAGAGAATACCAATTTTCGTTTCAAAATCTTGCATATTCATTAAATAAGATGCTTTGAAAACATTCTCGACAACATGTGTCTGTTTATTTTCATCTCGTAGTAGGAATTTCTTTGAGGAATTACTCAAAACGAACTTTCATCGTGATTATCCATGTTGGTCGGCCATCTTGGAATAACCATTTACCGTCTAGGGTATACACAGGTCATTATTTCTCGTCATTTTTTGGGTTTGTTGATAGTTTGTTATGCTCGTTGCTATGTGGAGGGCGTGATTTTCCAAATCACTTCCGTTCCAGTTCTGGGCATGCGCATATCGTCCATGTCAATATATCACATGTCATCGCTCGCCATTAACTAGAAGTTTAGACCAGCAAAGTAAAATATTCTCGCTTATATCGATAAATGGGCCGTAAAAAGAAGAAGCTATTATCAAAAGAAGATAAAAGGAAGAAGAATGCTGAAAAAGGAAAGAGTGGAGCCCAAGCAAGAGGCATTGGGAGCACTTCAAGGATGTCTTTTGTGCTGCCTAAGGGATGGAGCTCGGAAGTCAAAGAATATTCATCTTCCACCAAAGTGAAAGTTTTGTCTCCGGGCAAGAGTAGCTACTATTCCTTGAAAGACGTCAAGAAATCTATACGCAAAAGAATGCGTTCTCATTGTTTATCTGAATCAGAAGCAAGTACTTCGGATTTAGAGCCGAGTCCAAAGAAAGCAGCGACACCACCAAGCACATCGTGTCGAGTTGAACAACAGCTTTTCGTGTGTGAGTCTTCGCAGCTCCTAACGTTTGTGGAAAATGTGAATAAAACTTCGAAATGTTCTACCGATCATTGCAAAGGTAAGACTTAATATTGTACATGTATGTGATGTATTTGTTGTTTGAATTTATGTAAAAAAATCCATATCCCTGCACGGAAACGTCAGTTTTCGCTACAACCATTCAACGGTGTCTAATTTATTGAAAAAAAATTGAACTATTTGGTTAATATTCTTGCACTAATATATAAAATATAGAATGCAATGTTGATAATTCAGATCGAATTTTTATTCAAGCTTATATGTAGTGAAAAATTGATTTCCCTAGTAAGAGTACAATCACATGGTTTTTTCTGTAAGATATAGGGATATAGGTATATCTTTCATTTCTGTATATAGTTTTGGAATTCCAATAAGTGAAAAAATAGAGTCATGTATTTGATGAGGCTGAGATGCATTATTCAAAATATAAGAACTGGAAATACTTGTTAGCATTGATTGCAAGCGAGAGTAAAGCAAAATGAAATTTTGTTCATCTTTTTTATGAATTATTTAATAGATAATCAATGAGGCACACAGCATTCATGTGAGGGCTGCGCCCTGAGCTGCCTGCATTATACACATGAAAGCTGTGTGACGAAGTGATTATCTAGTATAATTATTGTTCTTATCGTTGTCTTATTCGTTTTCGTTATATTGACTGCTAGGGAACTCGCTGCATTATTGAAAATAGTGCTTTTAGCTAGAAGCATTATTTTTGATAATGTAGTTTGCTGTTTGTTGAAGTGTGACCTATGCATTCGTTGGGATAATACTGAGTAAAAACAATGGGTTTTGATGAGAACAGTGATTATTTATTTTTATCAAAGACTATTGATACTCATATAGTGTATTTTTCCTTTAGGTGTCCTTGTTCCATCTGAAATTCAAACAATAGGCCTTGGAGGTAGTTTGAACATTAAATTTGTGTGTAATGGGTGCAGTGTTCGAAACATCATGTTTGAAGGATCAGCACTGGTGGAGGGATCGCGAAGGACAGTAGTTGGCTTATCACTTGCAGTGGCATTCATTGTATCTGGTCATGGTTTTGCTAAATTCAACCGAACACTGAATCAATTCCTAGGAATTCCAGCCATTTCAAAGAACAGGTACTTTGAGGTTGTGAGTCTGATCTACCCCCATGTAACTGATATTCTCAATGAGATGTGCGAGGAAGCGAAATCAGCAATGAAGAAGAAAGAAGATAAAACATTGGGTAGCTGGAAGAGGGCTGTTGTTACTTCTGATGGTGTCTGGCACACTAGGGGACACTTTAGTAAGAACGGGTCATTTATCATAAAAAACTACATCACTGGTGGTTTGCTATGGTATGGCCACAAATGTATGAGGGGTAAAGATGAAGACCAGCTTTTCAAAGGCACAGCCAAATCAATGGAGGGAATCCTTGCAGAAGAATGCTTCCAACAATGCAAAGATGAGGGCTGTGATATTGCAGTTGTTTGGCAAGATGCTGACTCTAGCTCGAGATCATCAGTAGAGTCTGTTTATGGAGCTCAGCCACAGCGTGTGTTTAAATGTGGTGGCCATGTTGCAATAGTGGTTATCAATTCATGTTCAACACGTATTCTTTTTTTTTTTTTTCTTCTTTGTATTTCTCAATTATAGCTGTTCTGTAGTTTTTCTTATATAATCCCCTTTTATTCGCAGATTGCATTACATGACATCTACAAACTGTGGGTTGCTACAAGGAAACATGACGTGGTGCTATGAGAACCGGGGAGCTGATTTTCATTGGGTCGCTGAATTATACAGGAGACTTCAATTGCCAGTCACTACTGCTGTGTTGACAGCTCTAAAAAAAGCTGGAAAGGAACGAATGGATGGTTTGAGAAGGAAACAGTCCGAAGAAGGGAAGAAGAAAAGGATTTCACAGAAATCAGGCAGAAAAGAAGACCAGGAGGAGAGGAAACGGTGGTCCAAACGCCAGGCACTGATACACACTTATGGAAATGATGATAGCGATTCTGATGATAATGGAATTGAGGGAGTTGGAAGTGAAGTGTTGCTGGCTGCTAGACGAGTTGCAGGAAATGGTAGTTCGATTGTCAGTGGAAGGAGTTGTAGATGTGGAGCTCAGGATCATCAACGTACTAGTCACCATTCATGTCCACTGAATACCAGAAATAAGCAAGTTTCTGGTGTTGGTGATGAGAATGAGGATGTTTCTGATGATGGTGATGAGAATGGGGAAGTTTCTGATGATGGTGATGAGAATGTTTCTGATGATGGTGATGAGAATGAGGAAGTTTCTGATGATGGTGATGAGAATGCTTCTGATGATGGTGATGAGAATGAGGAAGTTTCTGATGATGGTCATGAGAATGTTTCTGATGATGGTGATTACAATGAGGAAGTTTCTGGTGATAATGATGGTGATGAGAATGAGGACATTTCTGATGATGGTGATGAGAATGTTTCTGATGATGGTGATGAGAATGAGGAAGTTTCTGATGATGGTGATGAGAATGTTCCTGATGATAGTGATTACAATGAGGAAGTGTCTTTTGATGGTGATGAAAGTGAGGATAGTTCCGGTAATGATTTTGATGATACCTGAGGTCATGGCCAATAGTACGTTTAATGAAAACATCAAGTTAATTACATATATTATCAATGGTTGTAATGAGAATAACAAATGAGAACTCACTAATATCTAGAATGTTTTGAAATCGAGATCTTGTTCACTAATCAGGATCAACAATTTTCAAATGATTATAATGTATTATGCTTTTTCATGTGATTGAATAGTATTAGTTTAGCACTACACTATTGGTTTCACAGATGCAGTATATATGAAAGTAATTGGAAATCACACATGTTTACGAGTAGGTGTTTGCCGTAGAGTTACCCTTTTTCATATTGAATTCTAAGCTCATCAACATTTATTTATCTGGTGCATGACACAAAGACTAGTGTATTAGCTCACTTTGTGTTCAAAAAGCATGTTTTGCATGTGGCTATTTGTGTACTGAATCATTGAAACCATAGAAATTGAAGGTTTGACTGTTTGTTGACAATTGTTTTAGAATTTGATTTAGAACAAGGCTAATAAAAGGAAATGTGGACTTTCAAATGTTTAATAATTTACATGAATGCACTGACTAAGGGATGGACTATTAGATTATTGAAGGAGGGGGGTGGTCAGGAATTTTTGTTGCACAATAATGTTTTGGTGTACAATGTTGTTTTCTTGGTTTGCCCATTTTTATTTATTTATTTTTATTTATTTATTTATTTATTTATGTGGCCTCATTCACCTATGCCACCACCAAATGTACCCTTCAAAAATATTTTGCTTTCTTCCGAGTGAGACAAGGAAAAAAGAATGAGCTATGTTAGCAGTATAAATTGTCTTGTATACTTATTGTTATAGGCTTGTTTTGATACAAATTAGTATCTAGGGAAAACAAGAAAACAAAAACTGATGTTTCAGGTTTTCAAATGCTTTACTTTCTTGTATTTTTGCTCTTGAGGAAATGTTAAAGGACTTTAGCATGTTGCAATCCTTTTATATTCCAATACATTTTGTTATTGTTTCTTTGGTCTTTATGCTTGATCTTATTGTGAAAATTAAACCTGTACCTACTGTTCAATTTTTGAACAAATTCATTTCTAAAACTGTGTTTAAAATTGTAGTTTATTAAAATTAATTTTGTAACAGAAATTACAATGGTGAGGACAAACTACTTCTTTTTAGCTGGCCATTTTGCAGTGTGTAGGTCTTGTAGTGTTACCTTGTAGACCTGAAAAATAATAGTTTATGGTTATATCACAGAAACAAAAGAGTATACACACAACATGGTAAGGCATCCTAGACATTCAAATTATATCTGAGTGTTCTCGCAAAATTAAATTCACTTTTGAAATGCAAATAAACTTTTATGCAAAAGAACATGCTAATTGGGTTCATGCTAGTGCAAACTAGCAAATACAATGTACTGGAACAAGTAAGATATACAGAAAAAACGTCATAATGCAGTACTTTGTTTAGCAAGACTAGAGAAACTGGAACATATTGAGAAAAGGCAACGTATGTGAGTTAAATTTATGCACTCCATGATTACATTTTCGGTGAGAAAATAATTTAAATTCAATGGTGCAAAATTTTGCAGGCATTTTGGTTCTCGATCTTGAGCAAAAAGCCTCTACCCGAAATAAAAATCTTTGCATGGATCTAATTAGCAGTACTATATTTAATGCACGGCAAGTTCCTACATGCGAAAAATAATATAATTTTTTGAATACGTTGTGGAGGGACAACCAAAGATGGAATAACTGATCTTCCGGAGTGGGCTATCAAATAAATCAAAATAATACTATTCCTTGCTCTTTGCCCGTTAACGTTTTTGATTAAACAGAGTTTAAAACTCAACTAATTTGAGGGTATCTATAAGACGAAGAGTACAAAAAGTCCAATACTTACGCGCGTGCCAGTGGGATCGTCATTGTTGGCCAATTCTCCTTGAATGATACTACGTATCACTGTTTTTAGCGAACTTGGGTATACATAAGTTGGATTCTTAGATCCCGAAAAAGCACCTCGACCAACGCTGTTGCCAAACTAGCAAATCAATAAAATAGTCATGATGAAAACAAGGAAATATATTAGTATGTTTTATTACTCTGGATTTCCAAAACAACTATCTCCGAATTACTATAATACTTATCAACATTCATGAAATCCAGACGGACCTCGCAGCTATGTGTCTAGTTTAGAATCAGTCTACATCCAAATGTGTTCTTTACGATAATATAAAAAATTACGATCAAACTTACCCATAAGATACCCCATATGCGCTTATAGATTTTTTTTCTAGATTCTTCTGCCGATTTGCCGCATGGATTTCGTTCGCACGCGTAGTTTTTAAGAAGTTGTACCAGCCCTTCAGGTGCATTTCCTAGTCTGATAACAAAATAAAACATGTTTAAGAATAGAGAAGCTTTTTACAATTGCAAATTTGTGTTTGTATAACACTGAATCGACGTTAGTTAACGATTTATTAGAATTTGAAGTTTCAACATGCATATTCGACTACAATTGCAAAAATAGCAAATTTAGAAAGTTTACAAGCACTGACACTCGTTTTCGGACTCAACAGATCTGAATCTGATAACTATATGTAACTGAGCAAACATTAAATACAATTTACTTACCCGGCCTTGGCAAATTCTGAATTAAACACAAGAAATGCGTTCTCCTTCACGGCATCCATGTTGGTTTAAGAAAGATCACAGTAAAGGTGTGAAAACGTGGTTGATTTCTGACTTCCTCTGGCTTCAAATTTCAGAATTCTTAGCAACACAGCTTACAAAATTATTTCCGGTTCCTGTGAAAATTTCGATTTTCAAGCAAATAAAAATGCAAGAAGGAAAAGAAACTTCGAGCCAAAAATTGGCCGCGCACTTTCTATAACCTAATACTTGGGATTTGTATTGTAAAATTGGTAAAAAAAAGACCTTCAAATAGCCGGGGCGACTACCTTAAAGCCATTCCTGAGTCAATGAAAAGTATATTAAACATCACTATATCATCATCTTTATTAAATCAATACAAACCACCATATGTATGTTTTTGATGAAATGATTGATGATTTCAATATTCAGTATTATACATGAACTGGGTCATTTTTTCATTGGAATGAATAATTTTGACTCTAGTCGTACCTTTGATATCATGAAGAAGGTAGCCTTGTTCTGCAAAGAATTTATAAGCTTTAGTTGTGCTTTCACAGCCTGATGATGTCTTTGCATAGCTTTCCACATCTCCAAATCTTATTTCTGGGAATTGTGACAAATCAACTGTTGGGCTTGCTGATGATAAGAAAATAATACCACTTAAACATTTATAGATATATAAGATGACAAAACTCTTAGTTTTGAGTTATTATCCACATACACAACAGCCCAGAAGGAATAAGGTAGTATTTTTTTTATTGAAACAACCATTAATTAATATCACAATTAAAAAAAGAGAAGAGAAGAAGCTTACCTTGAACATCGCTAGTGGTTTGTTGTTGATGGACTTGTTGATCATCTTGGCCGCTTGTTTGAAATTCTGCGTCATGACATAGTATAAGTAAGAAGGAAGGTTTGTGAATTGATTTGTCGAAAGAATTACGGTTTAGAGTTAGTAATGAATCGGTTTGTATCAAGAAGAAAGCATGTATCTCACCTTCAGCGGCCGCCATGTTGTAAAACACGCGAGCGAAGAATCACTAGCTTCCACCTCTCACTTAGGCTTTGTTTTGAGACCAAACTGTCCGATTATCACACAAATTCTGAAAATATATATCTGCTACAAATTCAACGGGTTTTGAAGTGTAAAATATGCAATGGAGGTCAAAAAATCGACAAAAATCTTGCACTGCTTTCCACGTGATCCACACACAAATCCTTGTAACTTGATGATGACTGCGATCTCCTTGCCAGTCAGTTCGCGTTGCCAGGTTACAAAGTGAAGATGATAGCTAAGCACTCGTTGTCAATTTGAGCATATTGTTTAGTTTTTGTTAATGTGCGGGAAGCAAAGACAACTGGTTGTCCGTTTTGCAACAAGACAGCATCAAGTTGCTTCTCACTTTTTTTCTAATCTTATTTTGAGGCTCATCTTGGGAGATTACACAAATTAATTTACAATATATTTTTAAGTAGAGAAGGAAAAAAAAAAACAAAAAAAACTAAAAAGACGAAAATACATTCAATGTCATATTCACAAACAAAACTAAAACTAGTACTACCACTACATAGGAAAGAGAGAAAAAAACAATTGAAATGGTTTGCTCTAAATTAATCTTTTTTTGTCTATTATAAATTTTTGAACATCATGAAACAACTCTTTGTTTTGTTTTAGAGTGAAGTTCGGACAATCTTTCAGAAAGAAATTTACTTTTTCAGTATCTGAAACAGGCTGTTTAAAAAGCTGTGCTGAAAGTAAAAACAACATTTGACATTGAGCAGCATATCAAACACAATGTAAGAAGTAATGAGATATCGACTCGATAGATCCATCATTACAGTCACTCAGTGGTGACGGTTTGCATGAGATTTCATATAGATAATAATTTAATGCACAGTGGCCTAGACAAAGTCTAGTGTGCATAATAGAGGGCTGTCTGCTGAGTATGGCATTATATAGTCTATCGTATTTTGTACAAAATATATTGAGCTTAGATTTAAATTCTTCACTTGTAAAAGAAGTACGCTGAGTAGTATCTAATTGATTCCATTCTGATATTACTGATGATAAAAGAAAAGAGTATAATCTGATAAATTTTAGAAAGTGAATCAAGTAGTGACACATTTCTGTAATTCTCTTTTAATGCAAAAAGCAGAATGACATTTGCTTTTTTCCATTCCCTTGGGAATTTTCCTCATCGAAACTTAGATTGCATAAGTTTATAAGTGAATCGGCGATACCTTCACAACCCATTTTGATAATTTGATTACTTACATGCTCATGTCCATATGATTTAGAAGTGTCTACTTTTTTCATCAAAATGAGCACTTCCACCACAGAAGTGTTGACCTGTTGTGTTAGCAGACTGGAAATTTAAAGATTCAGGTAATCTGAGCTGTGCTTCATCTATCTTAGACTGATTTATGAAAAATGTATTCAAGAGATCGGCTTTTATGAGTGAATCTTGAGTGAATGTTAACTCGGATCCTTCCCTCAATAGTGTGATTGAATTATAGTTTTTTCTGTTATGTACAGATTTAGCATAACTCTGCCACTTTTTTAACTAATTGAGGGATCTGACAACTGTTTATTTAATCTATTGTAGTATTTGTCTTCAGCTTGATGAATCAATTCCGTGGTATGAATTCTTAACGTTTCATAATGTTGCCAAGAGCAATGTGTTCTATTTTTGTTGTGCATTTGTAAAAGCCTAAGTCGTTTTCGAATGGCAGATCGAACAACAGAATTAAACCATGGCTTATCACGAGGACGGCTGACTACAACTTTTCCATGAACAAAGGATGAAATCGTTTCAAAAACGTGACTAAACCAAAAATAATATAATTCCTCTATATGATCACAACTGGTGATCATGTCTATTTTTGTTTTACTCAAGCCATCATTCAATCTACGTGTAGCCTCATTGGTGAAATTCCAAATATGTCTTTTGAATGCATGAATATATGAATGATCACAATTAGCTGGAGGACTCAAGGTTCCTGTGTCAACTACACAGTCTGGACAATTAGTGATAACAAAGTCTAAAATAGATGCAGTATTTTCTGGTTCATTTATCATCTCTATGCGAGTCATTTAAAAAAACGTGAGCCGAAAGGGGCTCTATTTGAAGCATTGTTTTGATTATAGAGCGCATTATAGTCGCCCATTAATACTGTAAGATCTTTAGGTCTTTGTCTAATAGAATCAATAGAAGTTTGCAAACAGTCAAGAAATCGTGCAGTATCCTCAACACAATTCACTGGTTGTCTATAACAAGCACCACACAAAATGTTGAATTTACCAGGTTTTAGTTCAACCCAAAGCATTTAAACACTACAATTAGAGATTGATCAACATACAATTCCACACACCCGCCTCTTGACCCTACACGATTTTTATGAACAATTGGATGGTAGCCTGAGATCGCTAATGAGTCATTAGGTATTCGATTATGAAGCCAAGTCTGGGAAGCCCCGAAAACATCAATTTTTTTTATCCAAAATATACGAGGAAATTTAGTCAAATTTATCTTGAGCACAAATACACCCTACATTGATGTGACCAAATAACATAGATAATGAGTTGAACCCGGGATTTAATTCTATGTCAACTGATAACAAAAATAGCATTTGAATAATGCAAAACATTGTAAAGATATTTTGATAAGCTAAAACTAATAAGAATAGATTTATCTATTAAATAGTCTGATTGTTTGCCTAGGCCAAGACAAGGTTCTTGCCACTTTGTTCAGAACACTCTATCTTCTTGGCAAGGTATTCCGATAAATCTGTCCTGGTGCTTACATGGGAGACCAACTTCTTCAAAGGAACTATGTGAACGACAGTAGAACGACCTTTATTGGCATGACCTCAAAACGTACAGGTATTGCTAAAGCTTACAAAAATAACAGAAACAAAGTACATTTTACATAGCAAGAAGTATGTAATTTTTTTAATTTTATAATATATTGTATTCTAACTAATTGTAACGATATGTTTCTAAATATATATGAAAAGGATATATATAAAAAGACATATATATGTATTAACTAAATATATCAATGTTCACGTGCTATTCCTCAGCTGAAAATCATTGTAGGTTATTTAAAGACATTTCATCTTCACGAAGTTTGAAACATTTAAATATGAATTTCGATAAGTGCTGCAGTAACTTGTCATTGTTTGAATGAAATCGCGTGTAAAGTTCAAACGATGTAATTCAGTTATGTTATTTTGAAAATTGATATTAACTTTTTCGCAAAAGTCTCTTCATTGACTTTTATAACGAGAACATTGATAGAGCATATGAATTTTTGATTCAACGGATTTGTCGTTACAAAAATTACATATTCGATCCTCAACTGGGACTTCAATGTAGCGGCCAGATTCAATTGCCAATCGATGGTTGCTTATTCAAAGTTTAGTTAAATGTTTTCTTTCTTCAAAGTTGTCGATGATATCTAATTATCTTTCACACTCATAATCATTCTTAAAAGAACTGAAAAACGAAAGTTTATTTGATGCTTGAACATCAGTCTTCCATTTTTCAAAGTATTGATTTTTCATTTTACAGGTGAATTCTGTCAATGTCTTATTTGAGATTAGATTATTTCCCAGAACAGTCAAATCGCCTAAATTGTGTAACTGAAAGATGTTTTGAAGATTAGAATGAATTGAAAGCTTCTCATGGGAAAACAACGATTTGGAAATCAAAAACATTTGTTTAGCAATCGAATCATCAGGCATTGTAATTAAATGATTATGAAATTTTAGGATAAGTGTATCAATAAAAATGTCAACGGGAAACGTCCAATTTCCGAGATATTATTGCGATATTTGATGACTTTTTGTTGATTCCAAGGTAATATTTACAAAATCGCAATTGCGCTTTTTCTACTTGGCTTTTGTTCCAAACATCAAAATTTTGTTTTTGGTATGCTCCCCAAACTTGATGATGGGGGCTATTAGTGAATCGAATAGCTTATTTGCTGCTTTTGGTTTTAAGGAGCAAGGGTGGCGTAGTTGGTTAGTGCGCGGTCTTCTGTGCCAGAGGTCCTGAGTTCGATTCCTGGTGACCTCACACCCTTGTTTCGACTTCTTTCTGTTCTGTGTAGCTTGTAGTAGCTTTAAATACCCGTGAAACAGATCATTGACAGAAAGAGGGGAGTAAAATGAGCGCACCGTCGGCTCTCTGGAAGGTTAGCATCAGCTAAAGGGACTCCTGACGTTAAAATAGTTACTTTACTTTACTTTACTTTACTTTAATGTTTTGAAATTAATGACCTGTGTTAATTTAAAGAAAGCATGAAGTGCCTTCTCTCTTGACTGATATAAATGAGCATTAAAATATCCAGTGCAAGTTAGTTTAACACCTAAATAAGTAAAATCATCTACTATTTCAAGGCTTTTCCTATTTATTGTAAAAGATGGCTGATTTGCTTTTTTACATCTTTTCTTACTGATAATCATTACTTTTGTTTTTTTCTCATTCACAATCATTTGCCATTCAGAACAAAACTTTCGGATGGTATTGATGCAATTTTGCAAACCCTCATTTGCTTTTGATAATAATATAAGATCATCTGCATATAAAAGAGAAGTAAGTCTTGTATTATTCGGAAGATTATTGGATCCGATCTTATAGTATGATCAAGTCGCAAACATAGTTCATTGAGATACAGATCAAATAACAAAGGACTCTAAATGCATCCTTGCCGAACACCACGTGTATAGTTGAATGTTTTTGTACGCTTTGAACCTAATTTGATGAAACATTTTGATTTTGAGTACAAACTTTTAATCAGAGAGTAAAAAATACCGTTGATGTGGTTTTTAAGTAATCGCGTGAATAAGCCATCATGCCAAACTGAATCAAACGCTTTTTTAAAATCAATAAAAGAAGCGTAAATTTTGCCTCTAGTTGAACCTTTTACATACTTGTCAATAATTGTGTGTAGAGAAAAGATAAGATGTGCGATAACCAGGCATGAAGACAATTTGAGAATTGTGTAAAATAGAATCTCTTTGTACATAATTCAAAAGTGGTGGTTTATTCAGGAACTGCACCTCATCCATACCATCAATGACTCCAACTTTGTATGAAGTATAAGATGGTCTAACCTCATTCTTTATCTCCTTCTTTGGAAGTCTCGTGAAAAAACAATGTAGCATAAATTTGTAATTAAACTTTAATTTTAGCCTCGTTTTCATGCTGTATCATTTTTGCCTCACACATAAACCGCATTAAATCCTGTTGGTCTAAACGAGTTGCAAAGTTGCTACCTTGGGGTCTAAAAACACTTCTAGCTTACTGGCATGCGTCCAGCACAAACATCCCATGGAATTACATTTGATGTCAGACTATTTGTGATATTGTCTACTTTTTTCCACCACCTTTTGTTGTCAACTCTTCGTGCTGTGTGTAGGTTTTCTTTATTAATTACTTTTTCAATTACTCCGGCAACCTGTTTTTCAACGATGTTACTTTTTTAATTATGTTCTATGAGTATTTGCTGACCGTCCTTTGGTGAAGTAGATGTTGGCTTTCATTTGAAGAATGTCAAGAGGGAGCACTGGTGTGGGCAGTGGCTGTGCTTCAGGAATGAGTTCCCGAAAAAGAGTGCCCTGCAGGTGAGATAAAGCATCAGATGGTGAGTTTTCAATGCCTGGGATATGGACTGCTTTAACAACAATATTAAACTTGGAACAAATATAACAGAGATAGCAACTTAGTGACATGATATGGCGACATTGGCTCGATCCAGATGTGATGATGTTGACCATCGCAAGGTGGTCGGAGTGAAATATAATCCTTTTAGTAGCGAGATTAAACGACCATAAACTTATTGTCATAGTGATATTGTGTAGTAAGGTTTGCTCGTAGCCAAACCATGCCTTTAGCTAATGGTCGAACGATTTGATCGTGGCTGCAGTTTTGCTCTCTTTGGCATCAGGAGGAGATGTGGTTGAAACCAGCAGGAGAGATACTAAATCAGTATACAGCAGTGAAGTGAGCAAAGGGAACTGATTACTTGCGTTGGTTGGATTGGGACTTGTTGGGATCCGCCCCTTTTCCATTTTTGTTGACTTCAGAGCATTTATTTATTTTGTTTTTCTAGCTGGAGTGACTGCATTTGGCTGGTGAGTGAGCACAGAGCCTGTAGTATTTGAGTATTCAGGGCTTGGTTTGTGTTGTCATCGTCAGAGTGAGAATTATTTTCCTTGTCTGATGGAGGTCCTGTGCAGAATCTTGCTAGTTGACCAAATGCATGGTCTTTTTAACGGGACATTGCAACGCGGACAGTGACGTTGTCTGTTTGATCTTCGCTTAAAGACATTCTATACACTCGACGGTAATGAAAACAAGTAATAAAAACAATAATAATAATAAAAAAAAGATTGGCTATGGTAACACATGCGTGTATCTAGAAAACGAACTAATATTCAATGAAACCTAATATCTTCTAAGCTTAGACGAATAACAAAGAGTAACATGATATTCTGCTCCACTTCTAATTAACTTATGTAAACATCTATTTACATCCCTTCAATATCACAAGCGACAGTGATGGGCTCATGTCATGTTACTATTCAATGATTGTCCATTAGACTCTGCGGAGCAGTCGAACATGACTCTGATCTTGCTGGGTTTCTTTGCGTGATACACGCCGTGATGTGGAATGTACCAGGTGTGTCTTGCATTGGGGGGTGCTTTTTCGGCGTAGCCCTTGGTTAGCATTCCCTCCACGAAGGCGGTGTAGTCTTGCTGATATTGAAGATCGCCCTGAAATCTTCTCTTCAGTTGGTCTAACCGTATCTCTGCTTGCTTGCGATTGCATGGGAGTACTATGTTTTCATCACTTAGCGGGAGTGGCATTTCGTAGTGTTGGTTGTCTGTGAGATGGATGCCTTCCTTCATAGTCTTCAGGAATCTTTGATCTTCTTAAGACAGGGGCTTTCCGTTTGCTTGTCCATCATTGAAATCTCGCTCGAGCAGTGTTCTTATTGCACCTGGTGTTAGAACTTCCGTGTATTGTCTTACAGCAATGAACTTGTTGGTCGAGGCTTGATGGGGTGACGCTTGGGTGGTTGTAGTGCGATGGCAAGACTTCATATTTTCGTCTGCTTGCCATGTACCATCCCTGTGGAAGTGCGCTAATGTCATACCAATAAATAAAGTCCCACGACCAATGTCCATCGACAGCGACTTCAGGCCTATCTCTTTAACACCAGTGCTGAGCAAGATCCTTGAGGGTTTTGTTTTTGAATGGCTTGCAGCGATTATAATGCCAAATGTTGACCCATATCAGTATGGTTGTGTCAAAAAGTCATCTACTACTCATGCGCTAGTCAAACTCATTCACGAATGGCTGAGTGCAACAGAATCTCCGCATACTGCTATCAGATCCTGCTTAATAGACTTTTCGAAAGCGTTCGATCGTATCGACCACAATATTCTGCTACACAAGCTACAATTGCTTAATACACCTCAAGTACTTCTTAACTGGTGTGCCAATTTTCTCTCCAACCGACAACAACGGGTCTGTATTAACAACTTTTCTTCGTCCTGGAAACACGTACACACTGGTGTCCCGCAAGGTACGAAGCTTGGCCCCTTATTCTTTCTAGTGATGGTGAATGACCTACGGACGCTCCTTCCGCTATACAAATATGTCGACGACTGTACCATCTATGAAGTTGTCTCTAAGGATAAGCCGTCAATCCTCCAAAACGAGTTAGACAAGATCATTGAATGGGCAAACTCTAACAACATGAAAATCAACGTCACCAAAACCAAAGAACTTTCAATCTCCTTTCTAAAGAATAGTCCGCCTGTGGACCGACTAACGGTGAATAACCAATCGCTCGATCCAGTACGTTCATCCAAACTACTTGGAGTAACCTTGTCGACTGATCTTAAATGGTCATCCCATATTGACGAAATCTGCGCAAGAGCGAGCAAGCGTCTTTATGCCTTAAGATCTCTTAAGCGCAGTGGGGTTCCACCTGCAGACCTACGATCTGTTTTTTGTTACTTCATCAGACCCCTGTTGGAGTACGCTTGCCCTGTCTGGCACCCTTCACTAACATGCGCACTCAATAACCAACTAGAAGACATCCAACGTCGAGCGCTTCGTATAGTCTACACTGAAATGTCGTAAAAAGGATTCTATGATACACCTCAACCTGCCAACACTTTATGACAGACGTGAATCCCTATGTGAAACTTTCTACAGAAATACCACTCGCCCGGATAGCAAACTATTTAAGCTTCTACCTGAGCCTGCTCCTAAAAAGTATAATTTGAGGAAGCCAAGAAGATTACCACTCTTTAAATGCCGTACAAAAAGGTTTAGGAACAGTTTTATTCCAAGCTCTGTGGCAAAATGGGACTAGGAAATAATAGCTCATTTGCAACTTATAGACACATGTCAATTATGAACTATTTATATGTAAATATATCGTCGTTTTTAATATCATTCCTGTAAATATGTAAGATATGTACATTTTTCTTTATACACATTAATTGTAAATATTGAGTTTTTCAATCGTCAGATTGCAAATCAATTTTGTTCAATAAAGTTATTATTATTATTATTCCCTGTGGAGGGGCAGCACCAATGATTCCCCATCCCAATGTTGTCCTGATGGCGTAGGGATCCTTGGACTTTCCTTGGATGACGTCCCGTGGCTTTATGGCCTGTGGACATTTATTCCCTATCAAGATTCCCAAGAGGAGGTCCTTGTGGTAAGGCTGAATCTTGTCGGAGATTCTATGAAGGTGCTTCCAACTCGAGGCAGTTTCTGGGGTTGGAATCTGTTCTCGTCGAATGGGTATTTGCTCCCTTGAGTAGGCTCTGGGGAGTGGTATGTTCAATTCTCCGTCACAATGAGAAATGACCAGTCCTTCAATTTTCCTTGTTAGGACGTTTTCCACTGAATGCATCGTACCGAGCTTTAGGATGATTTCAGGGCCGGACAAGCTTAGCTGGGAGCAGATCTCGTTTGTGACAAATCATATGTCGCTCTGGTCGTCCAAAACTGTGTATGTGTCAACCTTGAGACTTGGGTTGTCCTCGTGTGGTATCCATACCGGAACTATCATTGAGGTTCTAGTATGATTACAGTCATTCAAGTGGCAGGTGCTCACGCAATTGCTGTTTGCCTTCGCTGTCTCTTGCAATGGTTGGTTCACGTCGGCTTGTGTATTGAAGTGTAGCAGTGTTGCATGTGATTTCTTGCAAACTTCACACTCGGTCCTTTTCCTACATCGTCTTGCCATGTGTCCTTTCGTTAAGCATGAGAAACAGATGCCCTTCGACTTACAGACTTCTACTCTTTCGTGCGGTGTCTTACCAAGGAATGTTTTGCATTGTTCAAGTTCATGAGGCTTATCACAGAGTGGGCACTTGCGCACATACAAGTTGTCCAGTTTTTCCCTTGTGGTGTCTTGACTCAAAACAGAAGTTGTGAAGGTCGATCCTTGTGAACGTTTAGCTTCATTTCTTTGGGTGATTCGCACAGCAAAGTAACCGCTCCTTTCTTTGCCTGTCTCTAGTTCTCTTCTCGTGGCTGACAATGATTCTAGGGAAAAGACTGGATGTGATGTGTCTGAAGCAGCGTCCTGGACAAACTCCACGAGGTTGCTGAACATGTACTCACTAATCTCGTCTTCTATTTTCTTGGCACTTACCCTCCATTTGTTGCAGTAGTAGGATGGGAGTCTAGTTGCGAGTTGGCGAATGAACGTCAGGGTATTTAACTCCCTCAGGTAGCCAACGGTTTTCATTGTTTCTTGCGTCATCACAAGAAAGTCGCTCAGCTCTTGGAGGTCCTTCCCTGATTTGAAGGTTGGCCAACCGAAAAGTTTTTGCGGTACTCTTCGTAGATTCTGTAGGGATTGCCATAACGTTCCTTCAACATCTTCCTGGCACAAGTGTAAGCGTCTTCCATGCGAAGGCCAAGCAGGCCATTGATGGTTCTCTGGGCTACTCCTCCTGTATACTGCCCTAGGTAGTAGAGCTTGCGGCTTGGGTCACCATCTTCTTCAATCAGGGCGTCAGGCACTCTCCCATTTTGGGTATTCCAGTATGTCACCCTGGAAGATAGGTGGTTTCGGCGCTGGAAGCATGAGGCGTTTCAACAGATGGACCTGCTGCCTTTGGATCTCTGTGCTTTCTCTTTGAATGGACTGGAGTTGCCAGGAAATATCAAGTTGAGGGTGTCGCTGGAGTGGAGCTTATCCTGCATTGGGGAATGGCTGGGTCAGTGAACCCACTCGCAGGTAGGCTTCGTACTGGCTCAGGTATGGCTTGTCCGCCTGTCAGTCTGTCATCTAGAGTTGCTTCTAAGTCTCTTCTATTTTTCTCGAGCTGATTCGGGCTTCCTCTAAACGATGCAGCTTTAGCCTGCGGTTTATCACTGAGGCTTCCTGTGGTCAGCAAGTCTTTAACCTGGGCTTTAGATTGTGCATTATCAGTTGGGCTTCCTGTGTTGAGTAGGGACTAGTATTTTGGTTGGGCTTCCTGTCTTCAGTCTCAAAGGATGGTGTGACGTCCTTGACAGGATTATTGACCTTTGACAGGTCACGCTTACCGGGCGAGTATTGACTAAGCTGGGAGATATCAAACGGGTCTTGTATCTCTTTTGGGTTGGTCATCTCTTCTTTCGTCGCCACAGGCTTCTCGTCCCGATCAATGTCTTCACTAAGCAAACCCTTGATAGCTTCTGCAGCGTTTAGCTCTCCTTGGAGTTCCTCTTGTTCTAATAGGCGTTGTAATTCCCTTTGTTGTCGTTTCAATTTGTCTTGTTTCCTTTCAATCTCCTGTTTTCTCTGCAAGGTCTTCATTTTTTCCTTCAACATCGCAGCTTCGATGCCAGCTTGTTTTGCGGTCGAAAGGGACTTTGATGTGGACGTTCTCGATGATCGACTGCTTCTTTTAGATCTCTGTGATAACATCTCCGGTCGTTCGAGTGCTAGTTCTTCTCTTTTCGTCTTTAGATCGGCGAAGCACTCCAGAAAGGACTCACACTGCGTTGTAAACGCGTCATCTTCATTGTTATCTCCATCATCGGCATTTGCTATCATTAGGTCAAGCACATGATGGTGTACACTTCTGACTCTAGCTATCTCCATTTCCAAACCGTCTATGCTAGCGGTGAGCTTTACAAGGTCTGAAGGAGTTCTCATTAGTTCATAAGAGCCCTGTATTCGTTTCTTAAGGTCGTTCTCTGCTTTGGTTCTTCTTCTTTGCTATTTCTAGATCCATTGCAAGACCCTTTAGCGTATGAGATCTTGTGTGACATTCCGATCGTGTTTCGCATAGTTTTGAAGTCTTGCCTTCCTGTTCAGTTTGTTTCTCTGGTTCAAGCATTTTAAGCGTGTACTACATAACAGGAATTATTCACATAAAAAGGCAGGGTTTTACTTGGTAAACTAAGAAGACAGAATCACTGATGACTGTAGAAACACTTTGACTTATCTGTGGGTGGATTCCCTCGTTGTTGACTGTGCAGGATTTCTCGGTATTCTCGCGATCACAGTCAATTCACCACAGCCATAGTTTAGGGCGCAAATCCAAATCTTTAATTTTCTCTTCTTCCAGAGAGTTGGTGCAGCAAGAGAGAACCCTCAGTCGCCTTACGTCCTACTGGCAGTTTTAAGCGTTACTAGTTGATTCTTATTAGAGTAGCGCAACAGGCGTTTCGGTTTGTGTTTTTTGAGAAGTTCAGATATATAGTCAGGTGCCATGTTATTTAATGATTTAAAAACAGTTAACAGTATCTTATAGTCAATGCGAGCTCTAACTGGGAGCCAATGGAGTCTAATAAGTGTAGGAGTGATTTCTGTAAATTTATTTGTGCCAGTAATAAGTCGACGTGCGGCGCTCTGTACTCATTGGATTTTGTTGATTTCTTCGTCAGGAAGACCATAAAGGATGCTATTACAGTAATCTATCTTGGAAGAAATATACACGTGTACAAGTCTCTCTGTGTTATCTCTGTCAAGTAATTTTCTTATCTTGTTAATGGTTTTCAGTGAGAAAAAGGAGGACTTGCAGAGTGAGCTGATGTGTTCTGATATCTGAAGCTGACAGTCCAGAGTAACTCCGAGGCTGGCAAGAAGACAAACAGTTTGTGTTTGTTGGCATCATCAAGTAAGAAGTTGCTCCAGTTAGTTTGTCTGACCTTATACTTTCTTCCTTATGTGGATTTCTTCGAACTATCAGAGTGGTAAATGTCTCAGACAACATCGACCCTGCCAGATGTCTGTAGTTGACTGCTAATGAAAAGACAAAGTACTTAATTTGCATACTATGAAAAGGTAGAGGCAATAAATGGACTGAAGCAACACCACCAAAGACTTAAGAGTTGTATAGAATTGGAGATAATTTGGTTGGTACTTCGAGAGAAGTCAGTAGGTTTGACATCTTAGCAAATCGTAGTTTTTCAAATTTTGAGAGAGATGATGGAAGGTCGTGCCTGAAGAATTGTTCTTTTAAAAGCTTCCAGCTGCATTTATATCTTTGTAATAGTGTTGGGACTTTGATGTTTGAAAAGAGCTAGCGACGTCATCTCGAATAGACATGTTTCTTTGCTGAATGAGATATGCTTGATCTTGCGCTGTTCGATTTTCTTCAAGTATTCTACTACTGATTCACCAGTACAATTACGTGTCTCAATTTCTACAAGTTCTACGTCCTCTTTTATTTGAATGGATTTTCCATTTGTGTGATCATTTCTGTGAGATCATTTACCTTCCTCTGGAATGTTTTCTGGGTTGACATTCCTTGCTCATGGTGAAAATATCTAGCTTCGTTCTCTGCATCGTCTTTCTTTAGATAACTGGTCTCAAACTCTCGTAGAACTCTTGACATCTCAGGAACAGAAACCATGCATCGTTTGAAAGCTATTCCATTTTCAGTAAGACACCTTAATCAAGGGACCTGACCCTGTTGGTCATCTTGATATAAAATGCTAATGTTGGTCACCATGTAGAGGGGTTATTCTAGTGTCAGGGAACTTTTGCACAACATCGCTAGGTTCTTAAATAAAGGGGCTATATGTGGTAACCAGATGGGCCAAACAATCTTCACAATAGGATTTTTGTATTTTGGTCAATAAATTTTAATAGAAAGGTAGCTGGTATGTACGTTAAACAATGTCAGCACACAAATAAAACATTGACATCATTGAAGCGTATCATGTGAATATTTGGTGTTGCCATCGTAACAAGAATACAATATAGATGTTTATTGGTAGTATTAACAGTGGACGATATGCTTTGTTCTTGGGAATTTTTATAATGTGCTTTAACTCTGGCACATTTCCTGTATCGGAGATATTTTTCTCCCTTTAAGAATTTGTTTCCACCACAGTCATACCAATCGCCTATGGCACTGGCTGTTTTAGGCTCAAAATGTCTTAGCACCGAAATACTGAGAATGGGGGATAATAGAGTACTCAAGTGTGACGTCACGTTGTCATGGAAGCAAAATTTTCAGTTCTAAACAATGCTTCACGCTTGTCGCCATTAGCGTGACTGCTTTGTTATGAAGACTTAAACTTCAATTATTTCACAAAACAATATCGTATCATTTCAGAAAAAGGATTTGAATAACATAATTGATAGTAAGGATTTAATTAATCGTTTAATTTCGAAAATCTATTTAATTTTTTTCGAAATTTTGATGTCTAAAAGTTGACGTTTCTACGCTACAAGGTCATTATGGTTCACTGCTTTGCACCAGACTGTAATCACGCTTCAGAAAGCCATTCCTGCAGGTTTTTTGGCTTTCCCAGCAGTACAAAGAAGGCAGAAGATTATAAGCGTTGGATTAGACTTTTAAGGTAAGACTTCTTTGACATCATAAAAAGCGGATTTCGATGCGTTTTGCTCGGTATTCACGCCATTGCAAACGACTTTTGGTTTCGCGGTATTATTGTCTCTATCGCGCTTATTTACAAGAATGGTCGGATTTTACTAATATTAATCTGTTTTTTATCTATAAAGACGAGCTGACCGGTCACCAGGAAAGCATTCCCGAGTTTGTAGCTGCCATTTTCGAGATGGTATAAAAGAGAATGGACCTGAGATATTCAAAAGAAACGTGCACACTATTTTCCCTCCTGATGACTACTCGGCTGCTGCAAAAGCGAAAAAACTCAAGAAAACTAAAAGTACCGATTGTCAACCTGAAGATTCTGTTGAAGATATTGTTGCAAAGTTTCAACAAAAAGAAAAAGAAAACAATTCCAACGCGAACAACGAGAGAGGTTCAGTTCAAGAGGTTGTACTAAAAGCAGAATTAGACTGCATGAGAAGGGAGCTGGAAAGCTACAGACAGAAAGAGCAGTACCATAGAAATCGCTACAGTGCTTCAACTATCAGTGCTGAAGTTTTAAGGATGGAAACAGGTCTACCAACTAAAGAGATTTTCAATATTGTTGTTGAATATGTTTCACGATTTAAAGATTCTATTACTTATTTCAATGGCTGGACTGTTAGTACAAAGCTTGTAACTTTGGAAGATCAGATTTTTATAACTCTAATGAAATGTAGACAGAATTACACCAATTTACATCTAGCACAGTTATTTGATTGCTCTATAGGTACTATTGCAAATATTGTTATCACTTTTGCATATGTTTTGCACAGTTTATTGTTTAAAGATATTATGACAACCATTCCTTCAAGATTTAAAAACAGTACTTGTTCACCATCATCTTTTGCTGGATTTGGCTCTTGCAAAGTTGTCATAGATTGCACAGACATAGAGATTGCTACACCAAGTTTAATGAGTCAACAGAGTGCAACATATTCAAGTTACAGGGGTATGAATTCCTTTAAAGTTTTAGTTGGTGTTGCACCCAATGCTGTTATTACTTTTGTTAGCCCTCTTTTCCCTGGGTCTATATCAGACAAAGAAATTGTTGAGAAGTCAGGATTTTTAAAACATTTGGAAACTGGTGACTTGGTTTTAGCAGATAAGGGCTTTCTAATTGAAAATATTGTTCCTAATGGTGTTTTTGTAAATATACCACCTTTTTTAAACAATGGCAAGTTTACTGAAAGTGAGGCTAGAGCAACAAAGTCTATTGCTAAATGCCGTATACATGTAGAGAGATCTAATGCCAGACTAAAGGATTTCAAGATATTGAGTTTTGTCCCTTCTTATCTTCGATGTCATGTTGATGTTCTTTTTCAATTATGTGCTGCTTTAGTTAACTTACAGTTTCCTCTAATCAAAGAAGTATGCGAGGGTTTCAACTTTGATTGAGTGCATGCCATAAAAACATAAGACTATACAGCATTTAATTATCCTCTATTGAGTTTTCATCAAATTGAGATAATGATAATATTTATTACACTTCATTAAATTCGAGCACACATTAAATACTATATATCATGTAGAAAACACTGAAAAGCTTTTTTCCTGGTTTTATGGTATGCACTCTAATTAAGGCCAGAAGACATTGATTGATTTGTAAACAATTGTATTTTATTAATTTTGTAATCATTAAATAAAGACTGATCATATTAAAAATGTTCATAAAATTAGCACAACAAATGGTATGATGAACATCAATTTATATATAAATAACTGGAAATACTAAAGTATCAACATTATGAAAGTAGATATTTTTTTGTTTTGAACATTTGGTATATGAAAGTCATTTAAATTTTACATCTCTATATTAATATTGAAACATTTTTTAATGAAAAAATAGATTTCAATGTCATTAATAATGAATTACATGTAAAATGTTTCCTTGATATAAAACAAAGCTTTAAAAATAACTTTTCATATTTTGTTTCCAGACAAAGAATGTTTCATGACTACTCATGGGCATCATTAATATATTGCTTGAATAGCTTTGTTGCATTAATAACAATAAGAACTAAAAATACATAAATCAAAGCTCTCCCTCAGTAATTTTGGGAAATATGTGTAAAAAATAAAACTCTTTGAGTACATCAATATTTGGTTTCCATGACTCGTCCCTTTTGATACATATGCTTACAGCATCTTTGGTGGTCCACACCACAAAGTAGCAAAATTGCCTGTTTGTCAGAAACATCTGACCTTGCACTTGGTGCCAGTAGACATGGCACTGTTTGAGGCTGTAGGTACCATTCTCGTTGACTTTAAGACAGAAGGACTCATTCCTAATTGCATTAGCTATTGAATCATGTCGTTCTGTGTATGGACACTTAACTTCAAGAACATGATTCTGTCCCACAAGTCCATCAGGTGAGGCACCAATCACCCCACTGTCATCCAGCCACAAGCCAGTTTCTTGTATGGGTAAGCCAGTGGTGTCCACAAAGAACTTCATGGCCTCCTTCTCATTGTTAACTCCCCACTGCACAGCTTTAACGCGAGACAAGTCATACTCTCCTAGGAGACGTTTGATGAGGGATGGTGTTGTCTTTTTACACTTCAGGACACTGCCAAAGTTACTAGCAGTTAGTCTGCCTTTTCTGGCCTGATGCCATAAAGAATTATCCCTTTGCCCTTTAGTGAGCTCAGCCACAACAGATATTACGTTAGGTGTCACCGTGGCCTTTTCCTGTATGTAAGCTATCTGCTCTTGTAGGCCTTCAATCTCCAAAAAGTCTTCACAATATATCATTTCTTCGATTGATGGGATAGGGAGGGGATTGGTCTTGGGGGGTTCTGGAGTCATGATCCACCACATTCCAGTGAACTTTCCATATTGTTGAAGACTTGAAAATAAAAAATCACGATCTTCTTGGTTGGGTTCTCTTGTTAGTGGACTGTAAGCTTTTCTTGGTGGAAACATTTCCGCAGCAGACAGTTGATTTAGGTTCTTTGTAGATTTTTTCTTCCATGAGCATTCAATGTCTGTTTGACTCAAGTTATGTATTCCATGAATAAAAAGGGCTGCTGCATGGCTGCACTTGAATTCTCCCCGTGGGCATTCACATGACGTGTCTTTGATTTCGTTCTTTTCGTCGAGATAGATCTAAAATAAAAAACAATAATACAAACACATGAGTCAACTTGATCAAAAACACAAACACTCTTCATCGCGGTCACATATCATAAAAGTTTAGCTTTGAGCTTATCTATTAACTAATTCAAAACAAATTTTCTTTCAAAATGACAATGAACAAATCAAGTTATAGGATCGTAGCTATTTTTTTTTTCATGCAAAGCAATAAAACAATAACTATAGAGAGACTACAAGTATCGTGCATTGACCGAACATGTGATCGAGAGCTTACCGTAACTTTGTAGCTTTTTTTCTTCATGCTTGCTTTCACCTGGCCTCTAATAACTCTCTGATCATATACAAAACTTTCAATGTGTCCCGATTGGTAATGATTTTCACCTCTTGATAATGATTTTTGCTCACCAGCGAAGAATAAACTTAGAGACGCGATACTGAGCGACGCCATCTTGGTTTGCTTAGCGCTTTGTTTAGAACAGAGTTTTTTGGCACCATGGCAACGTGACGTCATGGCTTGAGAACTCTATTGCCATTGCATCAACACGAAAAACAGTGGGCATACTTGAATTTCGTCCCTCGGCAAAAGAAAGAGTTTTTTTAAGCCACTGTGACTGTACAAGTTGATTTTTTCTACCTCTTTCTTGTGGGAATGAATGATTCAAGAACTTTTATAACATTATGGGTTTTTTGCTAAAAAGGACGTTGTATCCTGAATTTCTGTTTACAAATGTTATCCAGACTCCATAAGTTTGTCATTTCAATACATAGAATAATTGTGTTCTTATTGTGTGAAGCAAAATGAAGGTTTTGACACCGAGATTATAAATACCTCCAATGTTTATTTTAAAGTTAATTAGCAAGCAGAAAAAATAAAAAATAAAATAATTGTTTAAAATGCTTCTAATGTTCATCACATCAAAATGAACAACTATGCCAATTGTAGTGCTTTAGTCCACTCTGTAGCTATTCTCTTTGTTTTAGGGGTTAACCCCTAGGGGACCGAGGGTGAGGGTTTTTTTTTGATCAAAATCACACATGATGTCAAACTTTCATGAATATCTCAATGTAATGAACAGAAACAAGCTATAACTACTACTTTCCTTGAAAGTCATATAATTCTCTACAATTTGGTGTTTAGAACTGTTCAATATATTGAAACTAAAAAATTAGAAAAATATTTAAATATGGATAATTATAATTTTTCTAGGAAAATAATCAACATTTGAACTATAATTTTGTAATGATTTTCTACATGTGGTAAATTGGCTCTAAATTGTGATTATTATGACTAAAGAACACATGCTCTTTCTTTTTTTGCAGCTTTCATATATAAAGATTGTAATTTATAAGAATTTTAATTGCAACAAATTGTTCGAAATATTTTTAAACTTGTAATCACACCAAAGTGTTGTTTTTCTAACAATAAATAAAAAAATTAAGACATATCTGTATATACATTCAAAAAGCAACACAAGTTTATCTTGATCTTCTCTCAAGAGGCCTCCCAGGACCTGTTCTTGGTCTACCATGGGGATCTTTAAGTCTCTTTTTACCGGTTTTGGTCGGATCATCAAACAGGTAATTCTGCATGGTATGATACCTGTGAAAACATGGTGCAGGGCACATCCTGACATTACAAATACCACCATCGCGCAGAATGCTATTGTTCTCAGGGACATTTACTTACTGTGCTAAATTATTCACACTAGGCATAAATATGAATAAATCAGTGTGATTAAAGGTTGTGATTAGCTGTTTTATCACTGCTAATTTGAATATTTCTTCCGACAAAGCTACAGGCAATTACGGACACAGGGTTTCCAAATTAATTCCGCCTTTGTGTCAAAACACAAAAGAAAATATCACAAGTTGGGTGCTAATCCAAACAAACAAAAGGCCAATTAACTAAATAATCTGTACGGTAACTACAAAGGAAAATCGACCGTAGCAAGTTATGAAAATAACTAGCTTAAATATTCAGATGAAAAAAAGAGAAACTTTCTAAACGTCAAAATAATACCAAAAAATGTGGAAAATGTTCACCAAAACAAGATCTTTTGAATGCACCATGTTCATTTTTTTGTTTCTTTGTGTATTTTCAAAAAAAATTGTGTTGAATATATGTGAATATTGGTTTACATACAAATTAGCACTGAAATTGCCCTTTTTTGAAGATGAAAAAGAGAAATGTTTAAAAACAAATTTTCACAACTTACAGGGTGCAAACGATAGATAAATATCTCATCTTTAATTTGTACCATGTTCATGTTTTTAGTTATTTGTCGAAAACAGTGTAAACCAGGTTTTACATAGCAAGGTCGGACCATTTTAAGCCCTTTTCTTTGTAAATGTGACTACATGGCTCATTAACGTCTCATTAAATACACTGTCGGCGTTTTGAATCTGGCGTCAGAACAATAGAAAAGTCCCGTATGTGTCCCTGTATTCTGCGCGATGACTCATAGCTGGTTTCCACCCTTTGAAGGTGGACTTTACAGTTCTTGTGGCTGTTAGTTTGGACAGGATAGTGGAACTGTTGATGGTTGAGCCTGATATCTAGAGGTATGGCAGGTATGGGTGTAGCAACATGCTTATAGCAGTTGACATCAATAAGCTGCCTCACAAGATCCTGTTTGTAATTTACCAGAGTAACTTTAGGGTGGCCATTGACTTTATAAAGTATAAAAGAATTCAAGACAGCCACCTCTAGCATGTGAAAGAAAATTTTATAGTACCATACAGTTCCTTTCATTAAACGAGAACATGTGGCAATACGCTGGTCACTGAGGTCTACACCGCCCATATTAGAGTTGTATAGCTTGATGATCTTGGGTTGTGTGAAGGTTTTTCTCTCCCAGTGGCCAGCAGTCTTGACTTTCCTTTGCACATCCCCAATTTCAGTGCCTTCAGGAAGTGTGGACAGAACATGGACATAACGTTTGTCCTTCCAAGTTGTGCATATTAGGCTTCCAGTCTGCCTAAACAGTGAATCGCCTCTCTGTAGTTCTTTCGCAAAGGGTGCCTTCTTATCAACAATATCTTTGGGAAGAAACTTGTGGTTAGCTCTTACTGTTCCACAAGCAATGATACCTTTCTTCTCCAATTCTAAGAAGAGAGGAACAGAAGTGTACCAATTATCTACATATAGTCGATAGCCTTTGTTAGTATACGGCTCAATGAGGCTTAGAACCACCTTCAAAGCAAGGTTTTTGGTAACTTCTGTAACTGATCTTTATGGTGTTGTGGATGATACCTTTCTTCTCCAATTCTAAGAAGAGAGGAACAGAAGTGTACCAATTATCTACATATAGTCGATAGCCTTTGTTAGTATACGGCTCAATGAGGCTTAGAACCACCTTCAAAGCAAGGTTTTTGGTAACTTCTGTAACTGATCTTTATGGTGTTGTGGATGAAAATTTTACAAACGATGTGCTTCTTGAGTAAGTGTAGGTTTACAAGTGTAAGGAATCTGTAGCCGATGTTTGTACTGACATTCTTACTGAATGGAGTGTTGTACCAGAGTATGTTGCTTTGTTGTCTGTTTTTGTGTTTAGTGTTTGTAGATGGTTTCTTTTGGACTGTAAATGGTATCCGTTTTCGTAGAGGGCTGTGTTGGTGTTGGGAGGGTGGCTTGTCAAATGAGATTTTGCCTAATGAAAGAGGTGCGAGTTGTTTGTTGGTGTCAGAGGTATGTTCCTTGTGTGATCAGTGGGTGATTGCTTTTGCTGTGTACCTATTGTAGTTTGGTGTTTGGCTTCGTATAGGGTTGAAAGTTACTGTTGTTCAAGTTGAAAGTAAAGCCCAGGAAGTTGATGATTCATTTGTTTTCCTCAGTAGTGATGCATAGTCCAATGCGGTTGGAGATTTGGCAAATTTCATTTATGTTTTTGTTGTTTCTCGTTGTGGTGTTAGTAATGGTCTGTCGATCAACTCCATGAATTCCTATGTTAATGCTGAGGTCTTGTAACTGTGAAAGGAAGACACTCCCCACCACCTTGAATGTTCCGGCGCCATCGTAGCTGCCCATACGACGGTACCGAAATGTTTGAGATGGTGGGAAATTTCCATCCCTCACAGTTCCAAGACCTTGACAGTCAACATAGGACTGTACAGAGATGACAGGCTGGCCATAACTAACACCACACTGAGAGACACCGAAAACATGAAGGAAATTTGCTGAATCTTTTACCACAATGGACTATGCATCACCATCAAAGCAAACAAAAGAATCATCAACTTCCTGAGTTTCACTTTCAACCTGAACAACAGCAACTTTTAACCCTATATGAAGCTCAACACCAAACTACAATACGTACACAGCGAAAGCAATTTCCCACTGATCACAACAAGGAACGTACCTGCTGACATCAACAAACAACTTTCTTTTCTATCACCAGACAATATCTCCTTCGACAGGTCGCTCAATATATCAAAAAGCCTTCCTCGAAAGCGTATACCATTACACTCTCAAATGCAAACTATCTATGACTACTAAACACAAAAACAGACAAAGCAACTTACTCTGGTACAACCCTCCATTTAGTAAGAATGTCAGGCAAACATTGGACACAGATTTCTAACACTTGTGATCAAACACTTCCTCTAGGATTACATCGCTCGAAAAATATTCAAGCGCAGCACCCTTCAGATCTATAACAGCTGCATGAATAATAATCATAATAATTTATTTCTTGTTAAGCGCATCCCAATATTTCTCGATGCGCTTAAATAGATCATCCACAACCATAATGAGCACATTTTACATACACAATAGAAAGACAACAATGACCAAAAACAAAAAGAGATGCAATGGCAGACAAAAAAATAACTTTCCTACTCAATGGCAATTGCCTTCAATCATCCATCATTTATCAGGCCTCCATTACACAGCAACAGCAACACTATCCAAATTTATTAAAAAAAAGACACAGAACTTATCAATCACATGTGGTCGCTTGAGATCCACAACATTGACTATTCCATTTCATGGAGTGTTTTATCATCTCTCCTTACAACAGTTCCAGTACAAATGCGACCGACTGATCAATTGATACTTTGTCTATATGTGAAAATTATTGCCTGAATTCAGAATTAATCGAAATTACTCTGACCGACATTCGATTAGGAAAGTACAATAATTTTTAACCATAAACTTTCTTTCAAAAGTTTTTGTTGTAAAAACTAAGAAAACTCTAAAACCTCTTTTCATATGTAGCAATGTTTGTAATAGTTAATATTTTTTTCTGGCAATTTGACCGGTAGAGAGTATAGATTCTGTCTTTAGGCGAGTTGACCATGTAGTCCACGATGACCACAGTTGAGCTGATTTACAAGTCAACAAACACCATTCGAACGCAGCCGATGATTTATTACGATATGAACTGGTTCGAACTGCAATACAGATATGATATACTAATTTAAATACAGAACGAAATCGATTACAAATCACAATCACGATGAAACTAAATTACTATGGAACAAATATAGAATTACAAATTGAATAGAGCGATCTTGAATACATTACATTTCTAGCTAAATCAAATGTGCTCGTCCTAAAGCTACAATTACAACATCATGCGACGAATCACTTAGTAAACAAGTTAAAGATCACTTACTTTGGTGTACGTAGATAGATTAGATCGTTGGCAAACGAGTAGACAAGTTGTAGAATATATATATACAGATAGATTTAGACGCGTATAGCCAGGCGTATAGCAATCACTTTTTAAAACACATGTCTTATACAAACATAAAGATTAAATTTCTAGGATGATTGACTGTTCTTGATTAATAATTGATAGATAAGATAAGCGGAGCTAACAGACCAGATACCCACCCAAATACTAACACTCTTGGTTTCATTTCGTGCTTGTCCAACCAATGTGCTGGTCTATCAAATCGCGCTAAACTCGGAGGAGTAAGGGGAATGGCACAGCCGGCGCGCAGGCTATGTGGTAATCCTGTAGCCTTCACGTAAAATTTGGAATGTTTACAACAATATGCTGATGCAATACAATATAAAGTTGCCCCCTATGGAAACTGCTTTGGTTTTGTTGATGGAACAGTGAGGCCGATCTCAAGACCAGGAGAGAAACAAAGAATCATGTATAATGGTCACAAACGAATCCATGCAATTAAATTCCAATCAGTTGCATTGCCAAATGGTCTGATAGGTCATCTCTATGGACCTGTTGGTAAGTTATGATATATACTAGAAACTAGAGTATACTTTTCATTGACATTCAGTAGTCTGGCTAGAAACTATACATTTCACTTTCCATTAATGAGTAAACGTCAACTGCAAATCAGGAATTCCCTGCCAGTCTGTGCGATATATCACCTCCTATTCCTAGCATTGGGCTTGTAAAGTATTTCCTCAAACATCTTAATCCTAAGAAAGCGACTGGCTGCGACGGTATTCCAGCTTGGCTACTAAAGTCATATCATGAAGAACTAGCTGTTGTAGTCCATGACATCATAAATGCGAGCATCAAACAGAAGGTCTATCCCGTGATGTACAAACATGCATATGTCATCCCAGTTCCAAAGGTAGCACGACCAGCTTGTGTCGACAGCGACTATCGGCAAATATCCATCCTACCTCAGATTGCGAAGGTGCTTGATAGAGTACAGCTAAAGTTAAATGGCAAACACCTTAATATTCGAAGTAACCAACACGCCTTTACTGAAAACAGATCCACCGTTACCGCACTGGCTGATGTCACACAAACATGGTTCAATGCAACAGATAACACCACAGAAGGACGGAAGGGAATACACGCCCTTTTTCTTGACTTTAGCAAGGCTTTTGACCGTGTTGATCACAGTATGTTACTCGCTAAATTAGCATCTACCCGTGTCTGCCAGTCGTTCTGGGAATGGACGCGCAGTTTTCTTAGTAACAGGACGCAACAGGTCCGTCTTCCTGGTGCTGTTTCTACAATATCCTCCTGCCCCACTGGTGTACCACAAGGGTCTGTAATCTCACCATCACTGTTTTGTGTTCTTGTCAACGATTTGGAGGATGCCATCCCGACTGATATCAGGGACAGTATAAACGTATGCAAGTATGCAGATGATTGTACCTTATATGAAGCTATTCCATCAAATGAAGCAAGTCAATTGCAGCTGGTTCTTGATAGTCTGATTACCTGGTCACATGACAACAAAATGATGATTAACCCCACCAAAACTAAAGAAATGTGGATATGTTTTACCAAGAGAGTACCTCCTCACAACCTTACCATCCAGAATAAAGAAATCGAGCGTGTGAACACTTTCAAACTTCTTGGTGTATACTGCCAGGATAACCTCAAATGGAATCGACATATTGAAGAGATAACCAAAAAAGCAAGTAGGAGACTTTTCCATCTAAGAGAATGTAAAAAGGCTAAGCTTCCAGTTGATGTTGGTATAACCATGTATTGCTCAAGAATAAGACTAATCTTAAAGTATGCCTCCTCGATATGAGGCGGAATCCCAAACTACCTAGAGCACGAGGTTGAAAGAGTTCAAAACAGAAGTATGAATATCCTACGCATAGAAGCTGGTGAAACAATAGAAATGCTCAGCAACAGAAGAGACTTAGCAGCTAAAAGAGAGATAGAGAAAATAATTAACGATAAAAAACACCCTTGCCAGAAGCACTGTCAACCAAAATCAAATTGTAATTATAATTTAAGAAACGCGAGAAACTTCATGATAACATCTGGCACGAAGAGACATAAAACTAGTTTTGTTCCAAGAGCATTGACTTTTAGTGAAATGAAATAGTATTTATTTATCTGTACATATAAACAAGCATATCTTTTTAGACTGATTTTAACTGTAAACCTTTCGTACATTTTATTTTTCTAAAGATTGGTAAATAAAGTTATTATTATTATTGCCTTTCCTTCATTTTAATTGTTTTCATTTCATTATCAGTTTCACTTTATTTTTATTTCATAAAGGATAAGATCAAAACAAAGGCAAACTCAATACAGACAGACCTCGCATAATATTTGCTATTTGTCACTATTTTTTTGTTTTGTTTTCTATCTTATCCTTTAGTTAATGGTAGGAGTTTTCTGGTGTTGGGGCCTGGATTTTATATGAATTTTCAATGCAATTTTTTTATTGTAAATATAGAGGGAAGAAAGCATCATGCTGGCATGCTAGCAGACTCTTTTGACACAGCTACAACAGTTTGCATTCTCACCTACTGGCCAACCAATGTGCATTTATGGGAACACTGGGCCAAAATTACCATGCTGGCTCTGACTTTTGTATTTGCCTGGCTACTTGCTGCTCCTGGTCCTCTCCAAGGAGACGAATAACAATTGGGGCAAAATGAGCCAATCAGCCAATGGGCGGCATTGCTTAAAGATGGCGTGGAACTTGGACTTGTCCTTGTTTTTGCATCTCTTGCAACGTCAGCCAGTTGTTGTAGGGCAGCAACCAGGGCAATAGGATTGACCAAGTGAGTGGGTCGGCTAGTCAACTAACATACTTTGTTTGCTCTTGCCACTCCATCTGAAGCAAGGTTATTTTGGAGAGCTTCAACCTGAGCTTTTAACGCATTAAGGTCCTGAGACACAAAAACAATATTGCTCAAGAGTTTTGACTGAGAAAGAGAAACAAAAACGCGTACGCCGAATTTGCGAAAAAAAAGAAAAACTACGATTCAACGAAGAAAAGCTTCAAAATATTTACCCTGACAAGTCCCGTGCCGATGTTTTTAACTAGTCAAAATTAACGTGAAGTCATGTAGAGCTGTTAAAATTTTCTTTGGTGCTTAAAAGTTATTCAAAGATGGAGAGTTTACAAGTTATATGTTCTGGAAGAGTTTATTTGGCCAGTTTGCATCGTGGATTCTTAAGGTAAAATTGACGGTGACCAAAAGTTCATCAAAAACGCTGCATTTGCAGCTATTCAAAAGAGGTGAAAAGCAAAATGAACACGTGATCACGAAGATGACTTTTGTTCATTCATCAATTTTTTACGGGCAATCTATAAACACGGAGTGCTTTAGGATCAATGCAGATTTATCAACTATTTTCAATGAAAAATTACTTTTCATACACGATGTATGTCAACGAAGTAGAATTGCCAGTTCAGGGAGTGGATGGAAATGCAAATTTACACAATGTGTGATCGAGCAACTCTAACTAGCCATACTACACTGGCCGTTCTGTTGAACTGTGTAAAGTTTTTAGAGGCAGTGAAAATTTTTTTTTTTTCACTTTTAAAATTCTGAAAACATGAACAAGCTTATTGTAATCAGAACGAAGGACGAAAATTTCAGTGGAAAAGTGACAGAATAGGACAAGAAACGTGGCGCCAGTATGTTTACATTTTTTGCCGATCTTACTTTGTAAATTAATTAATTAATTTGACGCCTAATAACCAATGCACAAATATAATGTCACAATCAATAATTTTGATAGAGTGCAAACACTAAATGTGTGCAACAGTTGTCACTATTTAGCACAAACTAGCACTATTTAGTGGTATTTATGTTGCACACTTTTAGTGCGTGTAGTGTACATGGTTACCTTTGTTTAAAAGCACAACTTTATTTATCCGGCTTACTGTGGACATTGCTCTAGTCGTAATTTTATAAATAACGGTCACAAAATGATTTGTACTTGGTCGCGTACATCGATATACACTAGCGTCATATGCGAAAAGAGCACCTTGGCGACTGTACTCTTCACCATATGCAAACAATATAAAACGTATAAAATGCGTTGTGGGTTTAAAAACGTTAAAGTTCCCATAATAATGCTCCAGTTCACGCAACGTTTATTTTACAATTAACACTTTCAGATATCCGCTCAACAAATAAATACATACCACCATTACGGCCCAGGCACGTAATTTGAATTCGGGGTAGTCAGTTACTTTTTCTTTAAGCATAGCCAAAAACTTCTCAACATCGTATTGTTTTTTTGTAGATTTTGCCCTTGGCGCAGTTGTTATGTCATCATCGTCGTCTTCGTCTTGGTTTGCTGAAAGAATGAAATCATCCGGTATTTGGTAGAATTTAGAACAATTTTTTTTTCATTTGCGCTAATACAACTTTCCTGTACAATTGTGATAATTTTGTAATAAGACAACACTTACCCTGATGGTTTTTTCGTTTTTTTGTGGTTGTTTTTGGCGGTGTATGGGCTGGTGTATGCGGGTCCACCCACAAATTGACGCTTTGACTTTTGCAGCTCTCATAAGCTTGCTTGAGCGTGTTTTCATTGACTATATCAAACTTTTGATTGCCTTTACCAACAATAAAATAGCCCATTTTGAAATTTGTTGTTTGTGCTGGAGCTACTACGGCTGGGTGCTGTCTTACCAGGTAGCTCTTTAAGCTTTCGGGCAACGTAAATTTTGGGAAGGGCTTGATCACAAAATGCGAAAATTTTGACTTGATTGATTGGTCTAAAACACGGATTCGAGCTTTGTACGCCATACTGACCGTCCTTCGTTATTGCTTTCAAGAATGAATGACTCCCTTTTTATAGCTAGATTGATCCAAGCGATGTTTCGTTGGAATGATACAACACTTCACATACGACAAATTGCACACCTCCAATTATGGTTTTTAATTCCTCTTTTATTTGTAGCATAAAAGACAACAAAGATCAAAACAAAAAAGGGCTTTGTTGCTATATATCGCTATTCTAAGCTATAAGTCCGGTTCACACGATGAGCGCAAATGCAAATGCAAACGAAAGAAATTTTTTCATTTTCTTCCACTTTTCTTGCTCTAGCATTTTTAACGTGCGCAATCGGTAAAAACATAATCGTACGCAATGGGATTTAGTTTTTTGTTTTATTTAATCCCCAGCTTTTATGTGTCAATTGACTTGCAAGCTCGTACATCGTAGGGAAGATCATTCCATAGCTTAGGAGCACAGACAGAAAAAGCGAAGAGTATCTTCGAAGTAGATCTAAGGGTGCGTCCAGGAACATAAACAGTCAAAAGATCACATAGATATTGAGGCGCTGCTAAGTGATTTACAATTTTGTAGACATACAAAAGGACCTTGTATAAAGCCTTTTCTCCCTGACAACAAGTGAATGAACTCTTCACATAAATTTGCTTAACTCACTGACACAACAAGTGGTTGTACTCTTTGCATAAATTTGCTTAACTCGCTGACACAAGTGAGTGAACTCTTCGCATAAAGTCGTTAAACTCACGGACACAACAGGTGAGTGAACTCTTCACATAAAGTTGCTTAACTCACTGACACAACTGAGTGACCTCCTCCCATAAATTCCCTAAACTCACTGACACAACAAAAAGTTTCACAGGATAAAATCTCAAAGGAATTGCTTTTGAATTACTCACTTCAGCAACAGCTGGTGCTTGATCCGCCCCCGCGATTTAAAAGGTGCGATTCTGATCTGTCATTCTTTAGTCGGGTTGATTTTGCCTCTCGATCACAGGTGCTGTGGCTCCTCTAGAGCTTTCTCGTAACTGAACCAAGAGAGGGGCGTTGCCTTGAGCTTTATATCATTCATGCACCAATGGTATTCTTAGATGGACCCAAGGGCCTCTTATTAATGCAGGAATGTGTGCTCTTTATAGTTTTCTGCAAAATATACAATATTAAAATGTCTGCAAAGAAAAGCTATCAAGCAATGTATAATGTTAGTATAATGTTTGTTCGTTTTTGTCTGAAAAGTTCAATGTTTGAAGTTTGGAAAGTTTTATTCAAGCAAACCAATTGAGAGATTAAAAAAAACTTGTTTATATTTCAATATATTTTGTTATACATTGGTGTGATCGGTGATGATTTTTTCGTGAAATTAATGATCACAACACCCGATCCTTTGTCCAGTTTAGTTATCACAATGTCCTTGTTGCGCTTGAGTTGGTTGATCGCCAAGTAACTGATAAAAGTAACTTCCTATTCACAACGTTTCGAATATTCATCTGGTATATAGCACTTTCCTTTTGTCATTCTTTTCTTATTTTATTCTAACTTTTTATTTAATTAGTATACTTTTTAGATGAATTGAATGTTTTTTGTGTGTGTATGTGTGGGTTTTACTTCATCTTTTTTTATCCATTTCTGTAAAAGCATAAAAATCGCCAAACTGAGCTTATCAATTAAGATATATAATCGGTATTTGTTTGTGATCCGGAATGATGGACTTCAGAAAACTGAAACCTGGAATGGACTCAACAAACATTTTAGCAACCAAAAATTTGAAATCTTCACGCAGCTTTGTTTCTTCTTCAGGGTTCAAAATAAATACACCTTAAAGTGTTCTGATGTCCTTTCTAGTTGATTTAGTACTCATCTTTTCACAGGGAACTCTTGCATCAATCAAGTTTGAGACCAAATAGTGCATGTCAGTGTTTTGGTGATCTGATCTCATGTCTTGGGCATGCATATTTTTGTCCCAGTTACCAGTTCCTTGGAGCGTTTACTTGCCTCACTTAGTGAGACTGTCTGCAAAATATCCACTTTTGGTTTCCATCAAATTTGTTTTACTCTGGTGGGAGAGGGCAATTCCAGTCTTCTGTAATCTTGTGTAGAGTTGATCAAAAGAAACAGCCATGAATTTAATAGTACAATAATTTGTTACAATTTTTTTAATGATATAATCTTCAACCTTATAAACACTTCATCGTGAACATATAAAACATTTGAGTCTTCCTAGGGACATGTTTGTGTTGTCAAACTTCTTGTAGTCAAATAGAACAATTTAATTTATTTCCTTTTGTTTTTATTATTATCAGTCAAACACTATTTCATGGGCTAGGTTTATATGAAATCATGAAGCAATTTAGAGGATTAACTTGAATTGCTAAAAACTCTCCTTTGCTTTATACTATTAATTCAGTGGTCCATGTATAAAATATCCAAATAATTGAAATTAATGTTTGAATATTGTTGTTAAGTTGATACTACTCAATGCTTGTAAACATCAAATTCCTCTTGTACTGTTGGATGTCATTTTAAAAACAAACTTAAAACATATCTTGTGTAATGAAATCTTAGTTGAAAACCTGTTCGTGATCGCGTCGTCGATAGCAGCCATTTTGGCAATTCAATTTTGTTCAAATATCAACCAATGAGAAGGCTTGTAATAACAAGCCAGTCAGAATTCGTGACAAGCAACACTGTTTGCCATCTTGAAGAGGGGCCCTGGGAACGAGGTTTACAAAAACATAGCAGTCAAAAAATTGTGTGATTTGGAGCCAAATAAATTGCTAAATGACACAATAAAAAACAACCCTTTTATCATGTTTAGAGAATTAGCGGTAATTCGACAGCCACAGGACTGGTCATGGCAGAGCATTGCCCTGTAAGTCAGATTGGACATTAGATGCCCGAGCCATCAGGTCGACGGATTGCCCCCTATCTCTACCATAAAGGGATTGATTGGATCACATGCCAAAGATGAGGGCATAGTATTGAGTCGTGTATTTGCAGAGCCCAGGGACAAAATGGAATTGGAGGTCGATGTTGAGGCTGAAGCAAGTCTTGGAGAGGGTCATCAAAGCAGTGATTAGAGCAGGGGAGCGAAAACCATGCTGTGTCAAAGCGCGAAGCAGCCTTTTTCACAGTCACACACTAACCAAGATAGGGAACCTTCTTTGAAGGCATCACCGGTGACTTTAATAATAATAATAATAATAATAATAATAATAATAATAATAATAATAATAATAACAATAATAATAATAATAGTCTTTATTTCGAAATGAAAACACTTTCAACAGACGTGAAAGTTTCCAAAAAATGGAATATAAAATATATAAATATAATGTATTAAGATATGAAATATATACAGCACAAATATATACAATTTACAATATAAAAAGCCATCGATGGTGGACAAAAATCTATCTATATAAAGTTAAAAAGACATCTATTTATAAAGGATCTTTTGAAGCGTTCTGTTTTAGGTAAGATATAATGATGTTCTTTGCTACTCAGTTCTCGAGAACGTTTTCTCGGTAAAAGATCGTTCAGACAGTGGTTGGTATGAATAACTTTGGCCCATAGTTTCATGTCTCTCTCTTATTACGTCTTTGATAGGTACAAATGTGGTTGTGCATCCATTTCTAACAGCACGTTTGCAGAAACTGTCAATTCGACTTGGATATTTACTTTCATGTGCACAAGCCCATAATTCAATGCCATATGTAAATTTGACTTTCCCGGCCTATTAAAGTACCTGAGAGATAAGAGGGTGTAATAAGTAATGAAGATAGCCGCGTTAGCCAGAGTCAGGTTCACTAGGTGGTCAGAGGGCATAGACCCAGGTACCTTTTGGCCTTGAAAGCTGACTGGTGTGTTGATTGTTGATAGAGACGGTGGGATTCCTAACGAGCACAGGTAGTGTGATATGCCAAGTCCTGTAAAATGGTAAACGAAAGCCACAGACTTCCAGCCAAACGGGATGGTACAGCTGACAAAGAACCAACCCTCTACTGGAAGCCAAAGTAAGGAGAGTAGAATGTGGTCATAAAAAAACTGTTCAGTATAACTACTTTGGGATGTGTAAAACAGAGTCCAATGAAAATGGGCGGTCCTTGATCCACAAGTTCAGGAAGTGGTTATCGTTGCACAAACGGGGATTAGTAGGCTCTACCATAAGGCATAATGAGATGGGGAGGTTGGCATTCCCCACACTTTCCCCATAAGGCCAATCTGCTTAGGATGGACTTGAAACGGCTTGCCTGAGAAATGATTGTGGAAATAGCGTATTGGAGTTTGTCACTGTCATAGTTAAGTCCTTGGTAGCTTCCTTTAAAATGTTGTTAATCCAATCACATATATCGTCAAAATTCTCATTTGTATGGTTAAACAGCTTGTCACAGGCATCTTTGTGATTGTGGGGTCCCAGAAGGTCCGATGGTACACATCTGCTAACTCATGGCCCTTAAGTACAGACGACAAGAATGGTTGTGTAATGTGGGCGAGGTTGGGAAAAGTGGACAAACACATATCAAGCTTTTCCCTTAAGAATGTTGTCGTTTTCTGTCAAGCCTCATGTATTGCCTTATAAGGATTATGCCACCATATTTGGGCATTGGAGTAAATCAGCAATGCGAAAAAAACTATTTTTCTCTCAAAATCCTTCAATTTTTTACAGCTTTTTTTAGTAAAAGCATACACAACAAGTTAGCCGATTTGGTTTTTGGTCGAAAAGAAACTTGAAACTAAAACAAAAACAAAGTGTATGTCACCACAGGAAGCCCAAAATCGACAACAAAAGTTTGATATGAATCAAGGCTAGTGTATGATTTTAATTGTGAAACCACTAATGCATGTTACACAGAACAAATGAAAACCGACAATCACACAAGGAACAACAACAAACAATATCTTGAAGTTTAAGGGCGTGGAGGGCTGGGTTGCTGCTAGAGGAGAGGTTGGGGTTGTCTTGAAGGAGTAGAGGAACGAGACTAACATTAAGGCGACTAGTGACCAGGAGTACCAGATGACACGCCTGTACAGGGAAGATCTAAAGGCTCCTATTCCTCGAGTAAAACATGACCCTAGATAAAGTTCTAAAATTTACGTATTGATGGTGTAGAGATGTGGATCAAAGTCCAATCAAACATAAACAAATGGTCTTCAGCTACACCTAGTAATTAAAAAGGAAATTGTCACTTTTATCATTACAGCTAAATTTATTGTATCGCGACCCGCCGTTTTAAAACTTTGTGTTGATTTGTTTTTTTCTGAACCGTCGGTCAGTTCAAGGAAAACTAATGGAATTACTGATAAACATAATATTGTGGGCCACTCCCCTCCCCTTATTATTATTAAGTTTTCATTTTGTAAGAAATAAAATGCAGATATTGCTTACCATGCATAGGGTGTGCTTTGATGGATGGGCTGATTTGGAGCATCTCGTTGGAGTCATCACACGTCCATTCTAAATCAACATCGTGTCTGACAGCAGCACGGTATTCTTGGCGTGAAAATCCTGTGCCACACTTTCTGTGACACCATCGGTCGCAAAACTCTCATTAGACTGCTTCTTGTCGGTTTGTAACATCGTTGTCGCATTTTAAGCATGATTAAGCCATCGTAACAGGTTTGTAGTTTTTAGATTGATATCGTATACGTACACGTATAGTAATGAAAGTGATGAATAAAATAGTGATAAATAAAATGGTAAGAAATAAAATCAACCCTCTTTTTTGTCCATTGACAGGATCGAAGAACACAATTGAAGAGTTCAAAGCGAAAACGGCCTAAGTGCTCTTTTGGATAATTTTTTCGAATTTTCGAATTTTCACCAAATCAATCTAAAAAAGGCATCTGACGATCTAATTTGGTCTAAAAACAAACATCTTCTATTTTTTTCCGAAGAAATTGTCCGAAAAAGGTGAAATTCGGCCCGTAGTTACGCTTTCGCTTTGCTTGACAACCGTTCACTCTTGCGTGAAAAGCACAAATTTGTATAGGACGATAAAAATACCCGAGTGAATATGCATAAGTACAAATCTTAGAGTGCGCGCACTAAATAAATACCACTAAATAGTGTTATTTTATGCTAATTCTATTTTTTTTTTTTAATAAACGCTATTTACTAATCTCGACATCAGTGTTCATGGGGACGAATAAACCTATTAATATATATGTATTTTTTGGCTAAAAACTTGGCCTTCGAGCAAAAAGTTTAATATCCTAAGAAAATTCAGTCCTTCTTCTAATCTTATGCAAGTTTTTCAAGTTTTACTTCATTCTACTTACACCGCTAAATCACTACGAACATGCCTATTTCGAACTACACGTGTTTCGACAAAAATACCACTGCAATGCATTCTGGGAAATCAACCAAATTTTCGGCAGCCGCCATAGCCTCCCCCCATTTCAAGTTTTTTTTTATAAGTCTAACGCTACCTCGGAATTCTGCCGAATTTTCAGGCTTGTTGTGTTCTTTGATCGCCAAAACTTGCAAAAATAGCCGCGGCAGTCCGAGAATTTGCCTCTAAAATAGTCTTTAAGTGATGATTCGGCTTCAACGGTCGCCAAGATTCACGAGTGCGAAAAAAACACTAATTTTTACTCGAAATCATCTCAACTGCTTGATTTCTTTCAAACAGTAGACTCATCACAACTAGAAAGCTTAATGATGCTGTTCCAGAAGCGTTTAGAGGCAAATTAATAGCAAAAAACAATGACGAAATCACGAATGATGCGACTTCGTCAAAGTTCTGATTAGACTGAAAGCCTGTTTCAAACGTGTTAAACATGTTTACCAGTTTCATGCCTGCCCAGTAACACAAAAACACAGGACTGTTGATCGAAGTCAAAAAGAAACTACCCTGGACGAGCTTAAGGTTTGTACGACTCAAAAAATCCCTAAAATCGCCAAAAATGTCCTTTTTCGGACAATTTCTTCGGAAAAAAATAGAAGATGTTTGTTTTTAGACCAAATTAGATCGTCAGATGCCTTATTTAGATTGATTTGGTGAAAATTCGAAAATTCGAAAAAATTATCCAAAAGAGCACTTAGGCCGTTTTCGCTTTGAACCCTTCAATTACAATTGGTGAACTTTAGAACAACAATTTATTAAGGGCTTGTGTGTAATTATTATCCGGCGGAACGTCCATTACCAATTTAGCGTCTTTTTTATAAGTTGGTGTGATATTATTATTTTGTTTAGAAAGTGATCTTTAAGTCAAAATTCTGAAGAAAAAAAAAACACTTGAGCACTATATGTATCGTTTTGTTGAATCATGTGGTCAGTATGGCTCTGAATTATTTAACTGGCGGTTTAATATCGCTTTTTTTTTAAATGTGATAATAAAAAGTAAGTAGAAATCATGAAAATGTAATTATAAAATATTGATTTGCTGTTTACAGTAATGTTTAATTTAGTGTAGATTATTGTGCAAAAGTTGCGAAATCGGCGGAACGCAGATAAGCATTATTTACAGCAACTCGTACAGAAGCCCCATTATCAACTTACAGCTAAAACCGTTGTATCGCGACCAGCACTTTTCGAATCTCCACTTGATTTTGTTTTTTTCTGAGACGTCAATCATTTGGGGCGGAGCTTATGCAAATAACCGCTGGCCACGAACATGCTAGCCGCGATCGCCATTACACATTACATCAGAAAATTTCATGTTTCCCGCTGTTTTTTAAACAACTTTTACAAATGACCCGAGAATATCCTAGAGAACTGCGTTGGAGAGTTATTTATTTATCTCGAGAAGGACGCAGTTCCCGGGATATTGCTCGTACTTTACACGTCGGCGTGACTTTTGTCAAGAAAGTAATCAAGATTTTTGGAAATAACCAGTCTATCGAGTATAGACCGAGGCCTATCAACCCCAGAAGTCTTACAGGTATGTATTTGAATTGCCAATTTCTGTATTCTTTGACCCATCAGTGAGTGTTCATGTGAAAACGAATGTTTACAGTTTACTGCTGTCTATAAGATACTCGACTAAAACCAATGTTTTCTTTTGTCCTTGGTCGACTGCTAATTTATATAAAGTCGCAAAAGCTCTCACTGTTTACTTGATATTTGATACATTTTTTTTGTTTAATAGTTCTAACATCTATTAGCTTACTTGCTCTTTCACAGTGCAATGAACACTTTGAGCTACTTTGCGGCTTAGTCATATATAAATTTTTAGTTTGAAAAAAGTACTCAATAAAAAACAATAACTTAATATTATACACTAATTTCTTGTAATTTGGCATGACAGCTCAAGACGTTTTGTTGATTAGAAATATCATTACCCAATATCCCGAGGTTTATACAGATGAGTTACAAGATTGGTTGGAATATTTGACAGCTAGAACATTTTCACTGACTTCCATCAGGAGGTGCTTGCTTAAAATGGGTTACTCGCGAAGAAAGGTATATTTCCCATTAATTTTGTGTATGTAATAATTATCTCTATATGTTTCAGACCAGTTCATTAAAACAACTTTTGATAAATTGTGTACAATTAAATGTAAATACAAAGGCATATGATATTTTTCTCTTATTCTTTATTTTAAATGTAAATTATACAGTTCATTCAATTATTTATCTCCTCTCTTTTCTGAAATATTTTTACTAAACTTGTGTTTAAAACTTAGTTGTTTTATGCATTATGCAGTTAAATCTTATAGCAAGGCAACGAAATGATAGACAGCGTGCTGAGTTTCGTAGAAGAATGGCAGAGTTTGACACTCATCAGTTGCTTTTTATAGATGAATCATCTAAAGATGAAAGAACTTTTCAGGTAAAATGCAAATAACACTGTCTTGTTCTGTTTAGGAGTCTGTACTGTAGTAAATAACTCCAGTTAACCTTAAAATAACATTTATTACTATGATTATTGTTACTGTGGCAGTGATGATAACACCTGAATTTGTCTGCTTATATAGCTACTTCAGGTGATACTCCCAACAGGATTGACTTGTTCTACCATGAAAATTATTATTAAAGTGCAACCATTGAAAATGAAATGTTTCAGTTTAGAATAAAATGTGTAAGCATTGATTGATATCCCACATGCATACAAGCAACTTAATTTATACAAATATACCAAAGTTTGGTTTTAAAACATTTTATTGCTCTCCAATAGAGAAGATACGCACAAGGGTTAAAAGGCTCAAGAATATCTACTAAAGGCAACTTTACCAGAGGAACCCGCTTTAGTGTTTTGAGTGCTATTAGTGTGGATGGAATTATGGCATCTCATACAATAGTTGGTGCTTATGATCAGAGGCAGTATGTATTTGCCATGACTTCCTATGTTTTACCATATGTGGGATCAGTTGCCAGAAGAGAAAAATGTTCTGTAGTAATAATGGATAACTGTGCAATACATGCATCAGTTGATGTCATTACAGCTATAAGAAACAGAGGTGGTATAGTGATATTCTTACCGTAAGTATGCAACAGTTACATGTACTTATTAACATAATAAATTACAGAAATACATGCTTGGCTAGTGAATAAAAAGCACTTCCAGAGCTGTGGCACGTGACCATGCATGCCAGCTATCAGGAATGCACCCATTAATCAAGCAACTTATAATTTAATGACCAGCACATCTCAATTGGCATTAAATGGTTTCACTAAATTTACAAGATAAAAAAGTACTTAAATGATATTGTAACTGCCAATGCAGTTATGGCTAGGATTTTACTGGCCGTTATCATGATGCATTAAAAGGACTATGGTAATGTTCTTCAACATTTCGTACTTTACTCATCTCATGTCAGATAATGCCATTAAACTATAAATGTTTCCAATTACAAAAGAATCATGCATTACAAGACTAGCAAATGATGCTAATTATATATAGGAACTACTTAACTAAACTATATACATGGATATATAATTAAAACATAAGATAATTACATAAAACATCAACTTGTGTTGATCACAAAATGAATAACAATGATAGACACTACATGCTAACTTATAATGTAAACAATTATTAACTTGGGCTTAATCCCTGACAACAGTCACAGATATAAACAGCACATATGAAAAAAAAATGTTATACATAATTTGTCTATTAGTCCACTTTGTAGCTAACTAATTTATCTTTTTCAATACTACTACTATCATATTCTATAAAATTAAGTGGATCAAAAATTAAGTGAAATAAAAATGATCATGCTTCTTATACTCCAGGCCATATTCTCCTGACATGAACCCCATAGAAGAAGCATTTGGATGTGGAAAGGCTTGGCTAAGAAGGCATACAGATATTTGTGTTAAATACCCAAGATGGTGTTTTGAATTAGCTCTGGAACAGGTATGTTTCTTTATGATAAGTCACTTTAAGTAATAGATAAAATATGAACAGGAGACCTTTATGGGCTGCAGCTTGCTGTTTTAAAGCCCATAAAGGTTGGATGTGAATATTTTATCCAACTTAAAAAATTCCTACCTTGATAAAACAGGATTTAAAAGGTCCATCATATGACCCACTGCACAAACATGAAACAATTTTACAAGTTTATATAATAACATACTCAGGTCCCCAAAGCTTTCTTTTGTTCCTTCTTTCGAATGTATGTTTATTTTCATTTTGTTTACACTTAAAGAAAGCCAGGGTAGTAATATCAGTAATAATAAAAACTAAAACTACAACTTTGTATTAGTATTTAATAGGTTATATCTGCAGAATATTCATTACAAAATGAAATTTATTTTCTGTAAAACTTTATCATTTTATTAAAAGTATTTCAAACAAATGTAACATAACTTTTCATGCTTTTTCATTACAGCTAACAACTCAACAGTGTAAAGGATTCTTTGTGGACTGTGGGTTCTTCTAACTTACAATGTTTTTGTAAACAAGAGTTATCTGCTTTCTTCTGCTTCTAACATAAGTCCTGTTTGAATTGAATAAACTAAACTCAACAGTTCCGCTGTAAACCTTACTAAATAAGCCCCTGGTAAGCTAAAGCCCTCTACATATAATGCCATGAAAAAGCCTCATAAAGTTAGCTTGATACTGAGCAATTGCAAGCCTGAGTGGGCTTATTTGTGAAAGTTTACAGTGAAATGAAACAATAAATGTTGGACTGTTCTTATTTCCTGTGCAACATTTATGGCATCATTTGTCTTTGTATTGCTTCTTGTATTGTTTCTCCATCTTGTTTTCCAATGCCCATGCCTTGAAGTATGCTATATCCAAAATGGGGATGACACAGACTTGCAAGTAGTGGCCCATCAAATTCACCTTCGACAAATTTTGGTATAAATGATCCAAGGCCATTTTCATCAAGGAAATTTATTACTTCTTCATTTGAATAGGTGGCAACATCCTTTCTTTTTAATATTGGTGTGGAGGTCAATTGAGGAGGACTGCCAGCAAACGTTGGACTCTGAACCTTTAAAAAATAACATACAATTTAGATAAAGCCTGAATATAAAAACACATCCTGTGGTGAGCTTCCAAAACTGACAGTTGCTACATCAATAAATAATTTTGTTATATTTCTGGCCAGAACATAGCTTGGCTTTACTTTCCTCTGTGCTATGTCATTTTTTTGTTTAATTAGTATGTTGCATTCCTACATAAGTTACAGTGCAAAACGAAGAAGTATGATTACTGATAATGTATTTGCATTTTTCTACCTCAACCTTTGAAGCAATCAGCAATAGAGTTTCAGTGTAAACATTGTACTGATTGGCTGAAAGGTTAAGATCGAAGTAAAAGCCAGTTCAGAGTTAAAACATTGCTTTCAGTGTGCATGTGATTTTATCCAGCCAGAATTTGTCACTTCCTTTTGTATTAAGGAAAACAAAACAAGACAAAACAAAAGATTTGGGATAAAATCACATACACACTGATAGTAATTTGCTAACTATGAACTGGCTTATACAAATACATTATGAGTGGTAGCATGTGCTGTAAGTTGTATAAAATATTTGTTTTGAAAGTTAAAAATTACAATGTTTTCCCTAATAAATTAGAAACCATTGAATGGAATTATCCAGTTATGAATAAGAGACAACACATGAAACTGTAATGGCATTGCTGCCAAAGCAGTAAATCTAAAGAAAAGCAATGTCTTTTTCCTAAAATAGCAATTTATTATTATATGAGGTATATAGCCAAACATGGTATACAGCCAACTGCAAAAATTCTCTTGTTTTGAACATATATACATATAATATATATATTTTGTGCAGGAGAAATTATGGGATATCAAACAATATATTTTTTGGGGTACATTACTGATGCTAGGCAACTCGAAAAAAATATATATTGGAAGGTATCCCATAATTTCTTAACTGATAAATATATATATGTATATATGTTCAAAACAACAGAATTTTTGCAGTTGGCTGTATCTCAAGAAATAATAACAATGATAATGTGTGTGAAATTGTTTGAAGAGATTTACCTGTTGCTTTGCAAGAATAGCTAGTAATGATGTTTGAAAAACTTCTGTACTTCGCTGATTTTGAATCATTATGGCTTTCAAAAGATCTGTGCTGTTTTCTGGGCTTTCTGTAGTTACTGATTTCTCTCTTCTTTTCTTTGGGGGTACACCAACTAAATCAATAAATTCTTCCCAGTCAGGTTCATCGCCTACACCCGCCGATGCTCCCTTCAAAATCAAATCAGTCCACAATTTAAGGTGCCTTACATTGTATCTTGAGATCTTTCCTTTCTTCTCCAAATCACGTACAAGTTCACAATGAACGTCATTCCACATGTCATTATCAGATTTGGTGCTAGATTTAGTATCAGCAGCTTTTGATACTGCTTCAACAAGTTGCTGTTCTTTTGCTTCTAGACTGCTTAAATAGTCTAGACTTCTCTTTGCTGGTCCACCCACAGCAATTCTAACTCCTGCAAGTTTAAAACATATTTTTAGTGTTTCTATAGCTTTTTTAATTACAATACTAAAATGTACATCCAAATACCAAAATGCATTTGTTACTTTTACATTCTTCAATTTCTATAACATTGATTGAATTCTCACCATGTCTTATTATTATCATTCAGTATTTAGTGCTAAATAGCTGTTTTCAATTAATAGAATGAGCATAATTTAGCACTACTATTTATGTTGCACATTTTTAGTGTTTGTACTCTAATAAAACCTTTTTATAAATACTAAACTGTGTAAATTAGTACCTTGCTGGTCACTGGTTTTGTAAGGAATAATAATTATTGCACACACTTACAGCTATGTGTGCTATGTCATGTAACATACTAACCTTTGGCTGCTCCATTTAGTTCAATTGTAGCACATGCGATACGTATGCATGTAAGCTTTTTATCTTTGGCATCTTTATAGTCTTCTTTACAAGAAAAAAAGGTCATTGTCTGTTTTGAGTTCAACCATTTGCTTAGAGCCTCTTCTCAACCAATACAAGCCTGCTGATGGTGTAAACATTATAGAACTACTTGTTTCATTTTGTCTGAGAAGGCCTTTCAGTTCTACCAATGTTATATCTGGTGAGATATCATGTAAAACACTTGCAGTTTTTGATAGTTTTGGTTCCCCTTTAAGGGTTTTTGAGACTTCAAACAAGAATATATCAATACATTTAGGTTTGTTGTGTTTGTCTTTATATGTGCTTGTACTTGATTTCATTGCCATCAGCCTTGGCGAGCGTCTTGGTGTACTTGTAATGTTTCCATCATCTAGAACAAGCAATTAAACAAACAGAAATGTTAAATTATTGAACTGGGTAAGCAAACAGTCTAAATTTATTCCAGTTCAATTCTGACTGGTCTAACTGGAATACACAATGTAAGACATGTATGGCTTTGCTAACAAAAGGGTCCTCATTCAGATTAATCTCATAACCATTACCGACAACAACAATTAAAGTTGTCCAATAAAATCACTACCCCGAACAATTCATCAAAGAATTGAGGAATATGAACTAATACAAATATTGACTAAATGTTTCAGACGTTGCCACAATAGCTTGAAGTAGTAGTAAAACATAAACTTGTTACTCTAGTAGAGTAGTAATCGAATATTTCTCAAAGAGAAAGGAGCATTTCATTGATTGATTGATTGAACAAACAACAACAATAAAGGGAGGCAGTTCAAACTGCTATTAATTATTTTGGTCCAAACTAGCCTTTTTTCAGAACGTTCAGTATGAAAGAGATTTAGTGAAGTACATATATTTACTTTTATTTGCAAATCGAGAAACAAATTAACTAACATGAGAGGTGCTAAAAATGACATGGCGAGTAAGAATTTAATTATACTAAGAAAACTAAAATAATTTCCGCATTCCATATTATTTGTACCTGTTAGATCTGTAAGATCGTAGAGCAATTGTTTCTTAGGAGTAGTTGTCGCCTGATCATGATGACGTTCAAGATCAACTGCAAGGACCATCAAAGCCTTTCTTGAATCCTTACCATTCTTTGTTTTTAGTGGATATTCTGTCAATAAGGCAGGGATATCTTTGTCTGATTTTATTGCCACGACCTGGCGACTTTTCCCGCTCTTTTTGTAGTAGATGGTTTTCAATTTTGCGTCAAGCTGCAGCCGATTCACGATATAATCCTCGATGCAAGTCTTTAAAGTCTCGTAGGTCCAACGATAAGGCAGGACAAAGGGAGCATATTGGGGACCTTCCACTTTTCCATTCCGAGTTTCAGCAAACAAGGCAACTTCGCGCTAGAGAATCCAAAAATATGAACACAGATTATGTGATTGCTAAAAGTTAGTGTAGCTGTCTTTATATACACTTACCGTGTCGTTAGGGTTGTCCCATATTTGAGTCTCTTGTGAATCAGGTAGCATAATCCCAATGTTTTCAAAATCTTCCGCACTACAGGTAAGATTACTTTCAGAAAAAGAAATCATTTTGACAATAATACAACTGCACGTGGATACAAAGCGACTACGAAAGCCAGCAAGCAGGCGAAGGCAGGCCAGCGGTTATTTGCATAAGCTCCGCCCCAAATGATTGACGTCTCAGAAAAAAACAAAATCAAGTAGAGATTCGAAAAGTGCTGGTCGCGATACAACGGTTTTAGCTGTAACCGTCCTTTTTAGTGAGATAGAATGTTATCATTTGTGGTGATTTCGATCTGCTATTCAGAACTTTCAATTACAAATGTTCTCGATAACACGTGACCTCTGCCTCAATTTGTTCAACCGAAAACTCGTTTCTCGTCAAGAAGGTTACCATGACAATACTCGGTCCAGTCTGCCGCCGTGAGTTGTGTTTTGGTGGAATTTTTGTTGTTTAAGTACATTGTACTTCAACAATGTACTTCAATGTACTTCTTGTAAGTCTTATAAACACAAGGGTGTAAAGGAAAGGAAACTTTACTCGTGGCACTCGATATAGTGTCCTTGCTGGTGTTTCTACTAAAGGCATTCAAGCTGCATATTCTATTGTTGGTGCATATGATAGAACAAACTTTGAGTTTGCCATGGAAGCATTTGTTCTTCCTTCTTTGGCAATGGGGGATCCATGCTCAGTTGTTGTTCTTGATAACTGCAAAATACATTTCTCTCTGGCTGTTCATGATATGATAAGAGCAAAAGTGCATTGTTGTTTTCCTGCCATAAGCATTTTTTAACCGTTGAACAAAAATTAAATGGGCTGTCACATTTTGTTCCTATGTGCTTAGAGTGTGACAGAAATTTCCAAAACCACAGCGATATTTGAAAACATAAAACAAAACCACGAACAGTTGCATCAAATTAATTCAACAAACGAATGATTATTGAAATTACAAGTTCAAATGCTGATGCGAAGAAATTACAATTCTTGCTGAAGTCTTAATTTTGTGCAACTGGTTTCTTGTTCTTTTTTTTTTTCTTTTGGCTTGACTGTGGCTGGCTGGATGGCAACTTGTCTTCCGAAGACTCAAGGCTCTGGAATATACGTCTTTTTACTGTCTTCTTCGTTGGTGTTGCTTCCGAGCAGCACTTTTCTACGAAGAGGTCAATGATGCTTTCTGTAGTCGATTGATCTATCACTGATTGGGAAACTGAGGCTGGCATTTCTTTCGACACTGTTTCTGCGTTGTTCAGCACATAATTTAGGGCCAGGTAATTGGTAGACACTGGGTACATTTTCGCACCCATGGAGAACAGCATGATGCGGCGAACACGTTCGTTTTCGGCCACGTTTTCCAGTAGCGGTCTCAGGTTACGTTCAGTTGGCTGGTATTTGTCAGAATTCTTGTCAAACAATGCGAACTCGGCCAGGTCGATCTTGGACTGGATCTTTTCACAAATTCGAGGCTGCAACGCTTCTAGGAACTCGAGGTTGGAGCTCAAGGTGGGCGCCACTTCAGACAAGAACACATTAGGCCGACGGAAGAACTCGCAGTTCGTTTTTATTTTTTTCGATAGGTCGTCTGTTGGAAAATCTTTCACAGCACCATACGGCGTTAAAAAGTACTTATTGTACTGATCTAGGTAGCCAATACCGTCTCCTTTTCTTGGGGTGGCCATTTTGTAGATAGTTGTAGTTTTGGACTCGTGGATCAGTGGTTGTGGTATGAATTAAACAAACAATTTCTGTGTTTATGTAGTCATTTTCGAAAACAAAAGGATCCAAATTCACAAATTTGCATATTATGCCATCCAATCAGAAAGCGCCTATTGTTCTCATCACAATTGTTCTAGTGCCGCCTCTGTTCAAAGTTCACAACTTGTACCGCTAAACTATCTTAACAACAAAATTATGTTATTAACCTTTTAATTTGAAATAATATAAAGTTTTTCATATGAAATTCATTGTAAAATTATTCTGTATTCAATAATGTATAATTACTGACAAACTTTAAGCGGATTACAATGACTGCATGCATTCATGTTTCAATCAAGGTCACTTTTAGACCAATGAAATAACTTCTACAACTGTCTTTCCTGATGCGGTTTGGACTTTTGACATTTGGCTAACTTGGCCATCATCTGTATGCTCTATTCCATAATGAACAAAGTGATGAGATAATGACAATAGTTTACTAGAATATGAAAGAATATACAGAGGAGTAGAATGAAGACGCAGAATAGATAAAAAAGTTTCTTACCTTGATGATCTCCGTCACTCTCTACCATAAAAAACACTGGGCATTGTGAAGCGTGCTCTGAGGAGCTTGCAAAAGCTTTCTTCAAGTCTTCATCTGTGTAAATGTGAAATTTCTTATTACTGTAGCCCACGTAGCCGATATCGATACTCTTCACAGTATTTTGTCCTAATTTAGCGCCAAATCGTTCCAGCAATTCCTTTTTCATAGCCTTGAGATGGCATTGCACTGGAAAATCTTCCACATAGCTCTTTTCGAACTTTCGTTTATTTTTCTTATCGCATATGATGCAAACATAGATATCTTTCACATCAGACATGACTCCAGTTAATTGACAAAGACAGAATGGCCCGCATTTCGTTGACAATCCGACCTTTATAGCCATAGAAAATGAGCTTAACAAAAGCATTGTAAGAGTTTTGTGAAAAAGTATATATCAGTGCCAATATTAATTCATGTGAAACTCTAATTTGTTGGCTGAGGTTGGTATGAAAGCGTTGATTAAGGAACAGAAAACAATACTATTGGCTAGATTCCAATTACGCTATTGAGTAATCAAAATTTTACAATGCATGACAAAAACTCATTAAATACACTTTGGCGTATTACTAGCTCTTATTCTAAATTTATTTTGATTTTCTCTTTATTTGTACTGTCTTCTGTTAATGACTCGATCTAGTAAACAATTCTTTTCACCCTCGAAACACAGTAAAAAAGTAAATAAAGGCACATAATCCTTTTTCTTCAGTGCGAGCTTGTCAGCACGAAGGAGATAAGGTGAAATACATTAGGAATTTAGCTGAGCCACAAGTCTTAGTAACATGTGTTTCCATTGAAAATTTTGCGTCAAACCACGCCCCAAGATTTCTGACATTAGATGTTGATGTGATGTCGGCAGTACCGACACGTATGCTGGGAATGTTAGTTTTTTTCTAGTTGTTGTTTCGTACCAATGATGACAAATTCTGTTTTAGTGTCGTTTAGTTTGAGATAATTCGACGTGGCCCATTTCTTGATGTCAGCAAGGCAGTTTTCCATAGCTATCATAGCATTATTCTGGTCGTGTTCACTGTCTGGTTTAAATGCCAAGTATAGTTGCGAGTCATCTGCATAACAATGTATTTGCGGTGAGTGCTTCTCCATGATGCTGAATATATCGCTGGCATAAATATTGAACAACAACGGACCAAGACACGAAATCTGAGCTAGTCCTGATGTTGGATAGAATGGCTTTGAGGTCTTTCCATCGATTACTATGCGGAAAGAGCGTTTGGACAAGTATGAATTGAACCAATGCAAAGCAGTACCACCCAGCCCTAGTTTCGACCCTAGGTGCTTAAGTAGCAGTCCATGATGAACAGTATCAAAAGCAGCGCTTAGATCAAGCATTACAAGGAGAGTAACTTGTTGCTGGTTCATATGTAGAAGGATGTCGTTACGCACTTTTAATAATGCAGTCTCTGTGCTGTGGTATTTCCTGTAAGCAGACTGTAATGCAGGATAAAGATTGTTTTGTTCAACAAGTTTTGAGATGTACGCCAAGTTACTTACAGGTCTGAGATTATTGTAAGCGAACTCAGGACTAGTCTTTTTCATCAAAGGAGTAACTAGTGCTTTTTTCCAAGTGTCTGCAAAATGACCGGTTTGTAAAGACATATTTATCATTGTTGAAATGATTGGTAGTAGGCTATCCATGCATTGTATGACCAGTGACGTCGGTAGTGGGTCGAGCGAACATCCCTTCTTAGAGGTTTTGTTAACAATTGCTTTGACGTCTTCGGTGTAAGAACTTTAAAGGTGTGAAATGGTGTTACGCTGCTGGAAAGTTGGACGTCGATGTCAATAACAGTTCCGTCATTATCATTTGCTAGCTGATCATATATGCAGTTAACTTTCTGTACAAAATAATTTTCGATATCATTAGCCTCAGTTTTAACATCTGTACCAGCAGGCAGTGATAGTGATTTAGATTCAGAAAACAAGTTGTTGACAGTTTTAAAAAGCTTGCGTTGATCCTGACTGTTTTCGTTGATAACTTCAGTAAAGTAACTAGTTTTTGCTTTGTTCATTAACATTGTAGCAAAATTCTTAGCTTTCTTGAAGTCAACCAGATGGTCGTTATGTTTTGAGGAGCACCATCTCCGCTCTGCACGCCTCCTGTCTCTTATGGCCAGACGGATCGCATTGATAAACCAAGGTGCATGAGGCCTGTTCGTTACGGTTTTTGAACGTAGTGGCGCAAGCTCATCTAGCAGATCATATAGGGATGAGTTGTAGCTCGTGACAATACTATTAAGATCACTGGCAGGGATGGTATCCTGCATAAGTTTAGAGCAAGCAAGTTTTTCTTTAAGCACCTCTATGTCGATGTCTTTTAACTTTCTGTAAAAAATAGTTTTCTGCAAGGATGGTGGTTTGACAGAATTTAACAAGCAGTTGACTGCAGCATGATCTGACAGAAAGTCCCCAGTAGTTGGTGAACCAGTCAATAATGCATCAGTTTCCCTAGTAATCAAGAGATCGAGGGTGTGGCCTCTCTCACGAGTGGGCTTGTTTACATGTTGTACTAAGTTCATGGACTCCAGTAAGTCAAGAAATACTGAATCATCGTGGTTATTAGAATCGGCTACATGAATATTGAATAGAATGAAATAAATTATTCATCGTGGTAAGAGGTTATAAAAGGTACTTATTCATCTGTCTCACGATGTGAAACTAAGCGACCAGACACACATTGTGAGACAGATGAATAAGTACCTTTTATGAATATTGAAGTCGCCAACTATGATGAGGGCGTCATTTGATAATATGATGTTTTCAAGGTAAGACGTGAACTCATTCATGAACGTTCCAATCGTAAATGGGTTTCCTTCAGAGAATGGTGCACGGTATAGAATTACAAGCCGCATGGTGAAGTTTCCCCTGGTTATCACACATTCAAAGCATTCAAATGATGATTTTGATGTATTGTTTGCTTCTTTGACTGTCAAGTTGAAATTATACATGAGGGCGAGACCATCACCCCTTCTATCGGAGCGAGGGAAATCGATGATTCTATAGCCATCGGGTGTTACCTCACGACCTACAACAACATCATCAGGTGTCAACCATGTTTCAACTACTGCTATCAGGTCGGTCTCTTCTTTTTTTTGTTGGCAATGAGCGGGTTGCGGCAGGACAGTGCATCGCTGTTTACACTGGCCATTTCTGCAATTCTGTTTTTTATGAATGCGAATGCTTCGGTATTTTCACGATCCCTGTCATCATAATCTTATTCAGCTCGAATTTAGTTTTCATCGTTTTCTAGAAGTTCTAGTTGTTCTTGTTGCTTTGTTACATCGTTAAAAATAACCTATAATCGGTTGCGTTCAGTTCGTAACCATGCAACATCTTCGCTGTCAATCTGTCAGTCATCTGCCATTAACATGTTTACAGCATATCCAGGGGAGGGGTTTCATTTTAAAATCAGCTAGTGTTGCAGTTTCAAGAAGCACAAGTGACAAAGTGTTCCACTGCATGGCTACTCAATTTGCATTACAATGGTTGATTTACAAGCTAGTTCCTTAATCCTAAGGTTATAGGTGCTAGTATCAGTGTCATACAATTTTAAATAGCTTGGCAGTTCAATGTCAATATAATTATGGAAACATTTATAAAGAAATACTAGATCTAAATAAGCCCTTCTGGACGTAAGGGATAGCAAGTTCATGTAAGGTTTCTTTGTATGGTTTATTCTTATCTTTGACCATCAACTTTGTTTCTCGTCTTTGTACTGCTTGTAACTTATCTTTCGAGAATATTTGATGCGTTGATCAGACCTCAGAAGCATATTCAAGGTGTGGTCGCACTTAGTAGATGTACAGTTTCGTTATTATGTCACTGTGGGTGTTCTTGCCAATAGACCGCTTTAGCATATGCAGGATCTTGTTTGCTGTATTCACTTTGTTGATAGTATGCCAGGTTTGTAATTCATTATGACTCCCAAATCTTTTTATTGAGTTTTACTTTGCGTGTGATTGTTTGGAGGATGAAAAAGACCAACTCCATTGTTTCATCATCTATTTCCAAACTACTAGTATTTTCATCAAGATTTGAAGCACACGACTTAAATTTTCTCTGCTCTCTTTTTGTGAATGCCTTGTCTGGCTTTCGAAAATCGATTCGGACAATTTGGCTGGGACTATTGTTGCTAGTGCTAGAACTAGTAAACCCGAAATCCAGCTGATTGCTTTGGTGAACTGCATTCATCTTTTGGAGTTGGACAAGCCTCTGTATCCTTTTTACTGCTTTCTGTTTGTTAGAATTTTGGCACAACGTGTTTTGTGACGATGCCACTACTCAGTACTTGAAACCGTACGTTAAAGGCAAAATTTGGTCATCTGCGGACTTTTCGCTCAAAATTAACTTCGAAACGCTTTATATGGACCTAAATAGAAGTGCCCATGCTTTCCCGGCCAAAACATCGGAATTACAACATTTTTTGCGCGCTTTTAGCTTATAGCTCCGGAAATAACACAAGGACCCCTAATTTTTTTTCTTTTTCATTCGATTCTATATATTTTATTCTTTAGATTAAGAGAGAAAAAAGAAGTTCCTTAACCATTTTTTTTTTCAAATTTCAACATTATTACACCCACATGAGCATATAATTTGACCGAATACAAGGAATTTTTGTTTTCTACAATTTATTTTTTACAATACATATCAAATTTTGGATGGATGTCTATCTCGACATGTTTTCTTAACTCAATACCTATAGTTCGAAACAGTTTTTTTGCTTTTCTTAAGGATTCTTTAAATATGAATGTCAGGATCATATTAGTATATTTAAATCATCCTGAACTCCCATTAAATCCTGTCAGAATAAGTTGTAGGTGTTGGCACAAAACATTTCTAGGTCTTTGATGACCAGTGAACATATATTTGCACTAGTTGCATGGATTACGGATGTTGCACGACTAATAGACCTTTTCCGCTTCGTATGCAAATTGCCCATTTCAGACGTGACACTCTAGGGAATGGGTGTTTTATGAAAAATGTGTTGAATTTACACCTGGAAGAATTATTTCCCAAGAGTGACATTACATGAAAATGAGAAAATATACATGGAAGCGAATCAGGTCTATTGGAAAATTTGTAACTATGCTACCATAGGAACCCCACTCAATTGTACAAGATGTTGTTTTATGGATCACGTGATGCACTATACTTATGGATTATGAATGTCATGAGTTGTAGATCAATCTACTAAAGTTTGTTTTCAATATTATTTCAACAAAGTGGTTTACAGAGCTTTTTACTCTAGAGCCTCATTTCGATGCTTAATATTTCTGATCATGTGTGGAATTTGAGTGGCTCTATATCCAGGATTGTTCAACTTAGTGATCATGCAAAATTTCATGCTTTTATCATCAAAGTGAACAATTCATTACTTTTTTGGACGTTGGCAGCTGGACTATATTTATAACTGTATTGATGTTGCTGTTTTCTCGAACTAGTAAACCGTACAGGTCTTGTCGTGTTGGGAAATGTACCACATAGATGATTGACTTTCACTTGAAGTTAGATTCCCCTGCCAAACACATTTGACATATAAAAATTAATTTATTTCAACCATGATTTATTAAATCATTTTATTTTACAAATGCAAAAGCCATTTTGAATTGTGTCAATAAATTAAAAATGCACAATTTAATAGATATCAACAAATGATATTTTACATTTCGCATCTTAATGAGATAATTTCAATATTTATAACAGAGTATGTGCAATGTTAAAAAAATTTTCTCATACAGTCATTTATAACTTATTGACTTTATATATCCTGTTGCTCTCGTGTAAAGTCATGATATTTTTTTGTAGTATGTCTTGGTCCACACCGTGACATTCACAAAAGTTTTAACTGGATCTACTAGTCTCTATAATTCTAAAAAAAATCTTTAATCAGAAAATAGAGAATAAATAGATATATTAAGTATCACTTTGGTGCTATTTCACATAAAGCACAAACACAATTGCTCTACAGGCGAAAGTTGTAATAAATAGAATATAATTTTTAGCGCCTAAAGTTCAGCCATTTTATAGGAAAAACATAAGAATTAAGTCTTCTACTGAGTTGGGAGACTGGGCCGAGAAAACAATATCTTCAAATATCTTGCTGCTACACGCATCCAGAGCAACAGTTATTTAAAATGGCAACATTTTTATTGTGCAGATAATCAAGGAAATTTCGAAGGGAAAAATGGCATATTTTGCAACAAAAATAAGGATTTTTGACAATAGGTGTCAGACATATTCATTTTTCTTGGCGCTGATCGAGAATTTTGTTATGAAACTTTCACAAATTAAAGATAAGATGTTAACAAAGAAATCTGTGCTTGGGGAACTCTGACATATTAATCACTTAGAACTCCAGTTTTACGGAATATAGGTAATTATTAACTACGCGAATATTTTACTGATTATGTTTCCCAAGCACAGTTTTCTTCTTGTCCTTCCAAGGATTAACTTTTTGAACAAAATGGAAGCATATTTTATATACTTTACGAATAAAACGGGTTTAAAGTCAAATTTTTATATTTTGTTTTATCCACGTAACCCCCCCCCCCCCCCTGTCTATTCATGATACCACAAATTGTACAAATTTGAAATCTATAATTATTAAACTTTCCATCAATAAGCTTTATTTTTCTGTGAATGCTTATGATCTCACTTAAAATTTCTTCTGAAATAATCAGTATTCGCCGGTGCAATCACCTTAACTAAACATTTAAAGTCTGAATTTCAATAGCCTGCAAAGTGTGGAGTTTCTCCAAAGATGTTTTAAAAATAGACATGACAGTGTTATTCCTCTTTTTCCCAAGCTTCCATCTTTACATTGAATGTGTTGCTAATTCGATGCATGATGTGATCAATAACATTCATACATACATATTCAAAATATTTTACGTATGACGTCTCCATCATCAACATGCTTTATCTTCAACGTGCTTCAGACACTTTAATCTGCAATCATGGAGTTGCCATTCAATTCCCTATTGGGTTGCAAGTCCATCTCTCCTGGTCACCGAAACTGACAACTTTTCAAGATGGCAAACTTGTTGCCAGGCCAAGAATGCATCTTGAAAAAGTGTCAGCTCAATTCATCTGCCAGCCTTTGTCAATTTCTAACAATTGATAAACTACAAACATCAATTATTTATCACATGTGTAACAAGACTATTTTTCAAATTTGTTTTCTGAAAAGGTGGTGGGTGTTATTGCTTCCCAACTCAATTGGGGATTATTTGAATGTTTTCAAGTAAGATTTATTGAAATTGACTTTGAATAAGTCGATATAAAAAATAGTTTTATTTTATATAAATAAAATTAAGAACCAAACACTGGCAATATTTATTTTTGGTGTATTTGGAGATAATATTTTGATGTATTCTTGTCAGACAAGCATTCTTCCCTGTAAATACACTACAAAACTTGCATTGAAACTCTAATTTTTAAATATTTTGAAATTAGTTTGAGGTTTGTAGATTATCACAAAGCTATCAAGTCTTCTTTATCTTGCTGTTTACTGCAATTATCAAAATTGTACTGCTTTCAAATAAAATTAGTGTGTTAGTTGTTTGCTATAAACAACCGTCAATCAGACATGCATCATTGCATCATTCTATTGATCAATTTTTTCCATCAATTAAGGAAAGCACCGAAAGTCATCGGATTATGCTTGATGACATCCCAGTAGAATAATTTGTGAGATTGACAACAGTTTATTGCAAACAATGTGTTATACATTTTGTCTGTGTAGACTGCATTGTTTTCAAAATAACCTATTTTGGTTTGAGAGTTATTTGTATTTGGTTGTGAAGAATATCTTTGTTATACAAAAATTGCGTATATTTAGTGTGTGATAGTAAGAATAGTGTTTGTTCTTACAAAAAAAAAAAAATACAATTACATATTCAGTCAATTTCAGACTTAAAAAGTGTAAAATTTGCAAAAGCAATTTTTCTAATATTTATGGTCAAGGTGTATGATAGCCTTTCCCGTTTATGAGATATTAAGTTAATGCAAGAAGTAGTGAACCATTTGCATATTTATGTTGGATAATTATTTAGTTGACCAGGAGTAACTTACAATAATATTTCAAAGGCATTGTATAAACTAATGAAAACAGCAAACATATTAACATACACTGAGATTCAAAATTAGTTGTGACATTCATTGTTTTACCGCCGTTTTCAAAACTACGCAGCCACCACAGGCAAAATTCACGACCTGCACTTTGCAATAGACTGCCGTCAATCAAACATGTGACGTCATTTACACGCGTTTGGAACGCCAAGAGCGTCTTTTTGATCGCAGCTGTTTGAAAAGAGAGACCCGATCGATTTAGTAGACAGTGAACTCGACCTGGACACCGAGTATGTAAATATTACTCTACCAAATCTCGAAGAGACACAAACATGGGACGAGCCAGAAAATGTGATGGGTACTTTTTAAACTACTTCTACCTTAACATGTATTCATACTTTGTTTGTTCTCCGACTTCACAGGCGGAGTGGAACTCGTCAGATTTCGCTTTTCAATAGCAACAATAAGAAAATAAATGAGTGAAATGGGGAATAATATCATAAATGAAAGTAAAGCACTGGCGTCAGCTCAACGCGAAATTTGTCGCTGCAAATGAAAACTAAATTGTGCAAACTTATTCTGTAAATCTCCTCGGCACAAATGCTGTAATTTATTGTTATAGGTCACAACAAAAACTATTTCTACATGCTGATTATTCCCAATTCGTGCGACTGAACTACACGTTCATTCACATGAGCGACTTCTCGATTGGGAAAAGAAGGATGGGAAAATGGCAGATATAAATAAGTTTTATCGTTTTATATTTTTTTAATCCAAATCGTTGCTGTAAAGAAAATTTAATATTTTAATAACTTTTTCAAATAGAATCGCAGCAAAAATTGGCAAGTTTCATTTTTCTTCTTTGACAAGTTGCATACTCAATTTCATACTCACGCCGCAAGCTTGGTCAGGTCGACTAAATTTTTTGCTTTCCCAAAGTTGATAAAAAAGGAAAAAAAACAACATTGTCTTTAAAAAGACAACGTAATCTGCAAAACAAAAGCTGTTTACAAAACTCAAGGCAAGACGAGCGGAGACGGATCGTCTGGAAAGGTGCATACTTGTGAAAAGCTACTCGAATGGTTTTACAAATTTGCATACCGAAATGCGTTGTGCTCTTTTTTGTAATGTAATTAGTTCCATTATTATTGCCAATCTCCAAGGGATTTAAAATTTGAATGTGAAAGAGAATTTACTTGCAATACTGGCAGTTGTAGTTGAATAACAACATATTGCAAATCCACTATTGATATGTCTAGTGCTTCCGTATGAAAAACATGATTTTTTCCGTTTCTGTTTGACTTCTTTCTCCCAGTACTGTGTGTTCCTTTTGGTGTAGCCCCTTCTTATTCGTTCATGTGATCTTAACATCCACTGTCTATGTCCCAGTTTCAAAATGTCACCAGGTGCATTCCACTTGTTAGATTTTCTCGAAACTACACTTTTGGCAGTGTCATTGTTCTTTTCCACACCTTGGCCGGTAAACATTTTGATTGGTTTAAACTTCTCTTGAAAATGTGGGACATGAGCTACCAAAATATGCATATAAGGTGTGACCCTACTTTTTTCATGACCTTGCATTTTTTTCATTTAGTGATAAAAAAGGGTTAACCAGGTAGAAAGTTTATTGAAAATATCAGATGATGTGATATTGGGTGACCAGCTTGTGATATCAGTATAAATATCTGCAAATTTTCTCGACATGTCTAAAAATGTTTTTCCAATTTCTGCACTTTGAAACAAATCCATCACACCCTCCTTTTCTGTCAAGCCAAACAACAGCTTATTCTTAACGTCACCCATGAAACTTGTCCAGTCGTAACACCCACTCCCCTTCCCATCAGCGTTCTTCTTCTCCCAGACATCAAACGAAATTCCAGTCGATTTAATTAGTGCTACTAATAAGATGTACGACTTTTTCCTCAACTCTTACTCTGTCTATCTCCTCTTATAGGTCCCAAAAACTCGTGTTTATGCCGATCTTGGAACTGAAAATACTGCATACCTGCCGGCAAGCTTCTGAGGCTTTTCACCACACTCTTTCTTTTCATTGCTTGAAGCATACTGCCATTTAGTACGGAGCTGATAATTGAGATCAGATGGAGTATCAACACCTGCAGCCTCAGATAGTTGTTTCATGGCATTATTATAGACGTTTACAATATGACCTGCACCACTTGTTGTTTGATGTTTTTCATCTAAACTTACCACTTTAAGTGAACCTTCCCAACAACGCGGTGTCCACAGAGCAACAGGAGTTTTTGGTGGATTATCTCGTGGTTCTCTGTAAGTACAATATAATTTTCTAATTTACTGCAATGAAAACCTTTGAGTGGTTTAATACGCATTAGCTTATGATACTGTATTACACTTAGTTATGCCTACAATATTGGACATAAATAGTTGAGACTATTCAAATTTTGCATAGTTTCATGACTGTACACATCAATATCTGACCCTCCCTCCCCCTCCCTCGATCAATGTTGTTATTCATGGGAGAGAAACACCTTCAGGGAACACAACATTGCTTTTGGGGGGGAGGGGGATAATTGAAAGACCGTAAAAGTGATGTATTACAGCAAACATACTTAAGAAATGTGTAAGCGTGCTCAGAGTCTCAACATTTATGTCCAAGATTGTAGAAGTGCCATATACCCATGAACTGAATCCTGAAAACGCAAGTTGCAATAAAATGTAATGGGTTTTTTTGAAAAAAAAAAGTTTATTTGTTAGCGTTTATTTCATGTTTACATTATTTCCACTCGATTACACTTTGTTGGTGAAAACGATTCATTTAACTTGACCACATCAATATCTGAAGATGATACCTTTGATGTGTTTGTGGCAGTGTCGCCAATTTTGCTTCTTCGGAAACCCTTTCTCTGTGAGTATTTTGGCACTTAGGACAAATTGCGTAGGACCAATTGTGTTAATAAAAAAGTCAAGAAATTGCATATCTGGTAGTCCTCAGCGTTTCTCTTTCTTTTCTATAATAAATTTATTTATTACTTATTACGTCTAAGGAGGGGCGGTGTTCTCTATCCAATATTTTCTTGTTGGTAAATTGTTCTCCCCCCTAAAAAAAACTTTTCAAAAACTTACCCCCTCTAAAAAAATGATTTTTCAAAATTGTGTACTGTTTGGATGATGATATAACCTGACATCTTTTTTTCGGTTAAAAGCAAAACGTACCCACCAAGTTGTAGATTTTTAGAATATATACCCTCTCTTTTGAGAGGTTTTGAAAAGTGTACCTTCCCCCCTCTAAAAACACACACCCCCTGCGACCTAATACACCATCGGTCCCTAAATCATTACATCAAGATTTGCTACTCATTGCTACTCTCTTGTTTTGGAGTGGATACTGACACGATCTCAAAGGTCTCCACAGTCTTCCAAGTTTATCCCGATGACTAGGGCATATTTTCATGGTTTTCAATTTGTCTTCGCTGATATCAAATAGACCTGATCTTGCAACTATAACCACAGGCAACCCAGGCTGCAATACTGAATTTTTACACTGTATGTGAATGTAATAAATAAAGCATAAAAAAACATCGTTTCTGCATTTATTTACACTACCTAAACTAATAATTACAAAAATCGTTATTTCTTATATTTTTGTAATTATTAGTTTAGGTAGTGTAAATTAATGCAGAAACAATGTTTTTTATGCTTTATTTATTTTATATAGTGTAAAAATACAGTATTGCAGCCTGGGTTGCCTGTGCTATAACATCGCATTCCTTTAAACCCGATCTAGATAAATTGCAAGTTGCCAAGTGAGTGGAAACATCATTATCACACTCTTTAACATCAATTACACCTGTGAGACCACGACTATCTATCCCTCCAGTAGCGAAAAAAGAACATTTTACATTTTTGTTAACAGTCGACATGACTAACTGTTACAAAACGCTCTGCAAAGTGTTGTGATGTCTGTAGAAAGCACGGCAATATTTTAGAAATTGACGATCGGCTGTCGTGCCTGTCTGTAAACCATTTAGCCACTTCATAGTTTTATATGCAATTAAACAGTTATGAAATTGCAGTAAGATAGCCTGCTTACAGGCGTTCCTAGTTGGGGGCCGGGAGAAACTGGGGAGGAGAAGGGAAGGGAACGCCTGCAGCAGCCCATTGTTTATTTGAAATACTCCCCCTATTTAGCTATGCATGATTACCCTCATCAATGTCAAAAAGCATCCAATCAAAAATGGCCAAAAAATTTAACGGAAGTGAAGGTACATTTCCGGTAAAAACAAATCTCTCACGTGGAGTCGAACATTTTTGAGAAATGTCAAAAGTTACACAAAATGCAAAATATTGGCGATCCAAATGAAAATTGTAGATTATGTGGATGTAATTTCAAGGTGAAGTTTGGTGTTTCTGGTAAGCAAGGTAGCATTTCGTATCAAAGTTTATTCAAGCCGTCTAAAAGAGCCGATTCGCTCGGTGTTATTTTGTCCAACATTTGTCGCGACGTCGGGATAATTTTGATCAGTGAACCTTCAAAGTCTGATAAAGTGTGCAACTCGTGCGCTAGAAAAATCAAAAATCTTGGCAGTACATATAGATTCGTTAAAGAAAGTTTAGAGAGAATTGATTCAGGAAACGATGAGAACGAAAACCCGACGAGCAAGAGGCAGCTTGAAACACCCAACAAACAAAGTCCTTCGTGGAGGCAAAACAAGAGAGTAAATACAGCGAGATCGTCCCCTGCTAGCAAAAAGTCTCTCGATTTTAACACTAAAGCTAAACACGAAGAACTATCAACTGCTTATTTAAACATTGATGATTTACCTAGCGAGGGTTTGCAGATAAAAGTACTGATACTAAATCCAAATGGCGATGTCGTCGTGCGAATACCTCGAGATGACAAAACAAAGATGATAGTAAAACACCTCTCGCTATCAAACTGGAAAACTGCCTCGACAGCAATTATGAAGCACGAAAAGCTACTGCCAGAATTACACCATGAATTTGGAAAAGCTGTCGACAGAGAGTTAAAGGATTATTTGCGATGCGACAGCATTTTGCACAGCACTAATCCAGAGGATATAGCAAGCTTCAACAACAAGATATTGTGTGAGGAAATTCGTGTGAATTGTCCTCTTTGGTTCGAGTGCTTACTTGGAGCCAGTGGGTCCACTGAAGAAGAACTGAAGAATTCTCACGCCCAAATCAACTCATTTGCATTGGCTACAGCAACTCTAATTCGACAAAGGAATAGTGCAATGTCAGCTGTGCACTACCGGATTTCAACCATACTGTTTCACAATGGAGCTCGTCATGAAGACCTTATTCGTCTGAATCGTCTAGGAGTATCCATGTCCCCAAACAGCATCATAAACTTCCAAAGGAACATGGGAAAGCAACTAGAGGGAAAGCTGTTATTTTGGAAAAAGTCCATTGAAGAAAACAAAGGAGCCCTTTTGTTATGCAGTGAGGTATTGAAATTACTTCTGGTTTATTTTGACACTTAGCATTCAATAGGTACAATTTAAAATATAATTAAACTGCAAACAAAACTGTATATTCTGTAAATCAAACTGAATGCAAATAAAGCATATTGTATTTCATATTGCATATTGTAGGTAAAAGAAAAACAGCTGATAAAAGAGGACAGTGAAGATATGGATATCTGCACAAACCTTGACATCACTCAAAAAACCCTTCAAACCTATGGGTGTTTCAGTGAGGCTGGTTACAACTACCTAACTGAGGTAGTTAAAACTATTCTAGGTCGAAATGAGGTGGTTGTAACTGAAGAGTGTTTATGTGACGTCATTCACTACCTCCGACGTTCAAGACTCCCATTTTACAAGTAAGTAACAGAACGTCTATAAAACATATATTACCTTTGAAATGACAAGCCTTAAAAAATTTAAATTATTATTTGATGCAATATAACTTTAATGTTATAATTTTCTACCTTGAAAACTAGGCTTGTGGCAGACAACATTGACTTCGCGATTCTTGCCCGTATTCAGACCAAGTCCCATGGTAACCAATCAATCCACTGGACCCACCAATATGCAATCAAAGACCGTGTTCAAGATCCAACACTGGATAATGAGAACCCACAGCAACCCATGAAAGATGTCCCATTTACAGATCTGCTACCAGACAAAGAGGCACAGGAGCAACTAATCACTAACTTTGCTATCCTTGTTAGTAGGGTTGTAACTAGATACCTTAAGTGTTTTCAATCTCTGCAGCATGCTGTCGTTCACCACATACCGCATCAATATGAAAAGGAGATGTCTGCTAAATCTGAAATCGTAAGTATGCTCTTTTTATAATTCCCTAAATTCCTAAGAAAATAGCAGTACATGAAAAATATATGCCTTTGTTTTGTTGTTAGCCTGCATGCTGATAGAAAGTACTACAGTATATATATGTGTTTATTTTGCAGTTTGCAATGAGACCTAAAAGTGCTATTTTGTAGTAGGGCATGCAGGTTCTTGAAACCAGCTCAAGTCTAGGGATTTTATAGTTTTTTTTTTTTTTTTTTTTTTTTTTTTGGGGGGGGGGGGGGGGGGGGGGGACTGTTGCTACAGTACATGTTTCAATCTCCTCTTTTTTTTTTTGCTAAAGATTTCCCAACTAGATCATGAGAAACTGGCATAATTAAACTTTTACTTTTGCATATATACATTTAATGTACCTCCTATCTTTGTCAATTCTAAACAGTTTTATCTTTTCTAGTGTTCTCTCAAAATGCAATTCCTGAATCCAAATGTAAGTAGTGAAATGGCCAGATTACTTAAGAACTACCAAGACAACTATATTCCATGCCTTACAAAGCCAGATGATTCAAAGGTACCCCTGTGCACTGTTCCTCTCCACGGAGACCAGTTGTTTGAAGAAAGGGCTAGAAATGCAAAATGGACCTTCCGGGATGGAAGTGATGAATATGAAAGATTTGATGCTATCAATACAGAGTTTGCTGATTGGCACGCTAAGTATACTCTTTACAAGGTATATTAGAGAACTTTCAACATTAGATGTAAATACGTGTTAATCTGTTGCTTGCTATTGTCTAAAGGCCTTATCAATAGTGCAATTTACATCTAAATAGTTAAGTGTCTTTCACACTTATATTAAAAGCTCTCTATTGAAAACCACATTTCTAGTAAAATTAAAGTACACTAAATTATGTTATTTATGTGTTGTAGGAAGAGTATAATATCTTTTATAAAGACTCATCGGCTGGTGAAATTGGTACCACTAAGGCTCGCATCAATCGAACTGGCAAGACAAATGCAGCAAAAGGTCCAGAGCAACACTTAAATGAATACAGTGAGTTTCATTTAAGAGAAGTTGAAGCCCATATATGTGCGTCCTTCATGGAAATGCTAAATATGGACAAAATGGACGGTATGTGGGTTTATGTTTTACCCTTTGAAGCAGTCACAATTTCACAACTAAATAGCAATTTAACAATTTATTTGGTTTTATTTAATTTCATGTAAATTATAGGTGAACCTGACCTCATTTTGCCCGATAACTCTGTATCACCCAAAATAAAAGCCAAGTGGTTGCTTGACATTTGCAAAGATCATGCCAGAAAATATGTTTTTGACATGGACAACTTATCAAGCTTGGTTGACCAAACAAAAGAGATGGAGCAAGAACTACAGAAAGCTAAGTTCAAGTGCCGACATAACAACTGTAACCTTGAGTATGTCTATCATTCAGGCAGAGTAAGGTAAAATATCTTGCAAATTCAATTTCCTAGTACTATACTTAACTGCAAAACTCTACTTGCTAGTCAATCTACATTAATCGGAATGCAAATGACATCTAATGCTTTATGTACATTTAACACAGTATGAATTTTGTCAGTTGCATTAACATGCAGGTAGAAACAGCCAATCTAACTTCTCGATTAGCACAACATTATGTATATAAATGGCACGTAATAAAATAAGCAAATAATACAAAGAACAGCCATTTGTTCTTTATATATTTTTATTATAATTTTCAGACATGAAAATGAAGCTCACAAACTGTCATATGATGATGGGACAAGCGATAGGGATTCACTCGGATACTACTTTTGCAGAATCCATTGTGGTGAAGTGTTCAAAACTAAAGCTACCCGAAATAGGTATTACAATTTATTTTAAAAACCTTATTGTATTGATCAAGCATGGCAACTAAGACCAACAAAAAATGTATCTGGATATAAAATAAAAGACAAAAGCTTGTCTAGATTTGCATTAAAGTATAAACACAAATCATATTTTAATTAAATTTAATTCTCTATAGACATGAAGTGAAAAAACATGGCCAAAAAATACCTTACACCAACCCTAACTTGGAAACTTCTAAAAAAGATCATAAAGAGGATTTCAAGTTCAATTATCACAGAGCCAAACTGACATTTGGCTTGCTCCTTATGGAATTCAAAGACACAATCAGGGAGGGATATGGTGAACGTCTGCACAGTCTCTACAAATTACTACTTCTTATTTACAAGACCACAGGCCACTACAAGTATGCCTATTGTGTACTACTCTACTTAGTACAGTGTGTATCTCTCACCCCAGCCCAAGCTCTCGACCTTAAATGGAACAGATTTTACAACCACCGAGGTCAAAAGGGTACAAACATATCACTCGACTTGAAGAAGGAACAGCAGAATAGAGTCCTTAAATCAGTATGGCGTGCTCTAGGTGCTAACATCAATGAGGGTAGTGCGGAGCGCACAGCTAGCACATTAGAATCACTAGAACTTATCTATGATTCTATTGACAAAGACTGTGTAACCGAGAAAACGTTTGGAAATCATGTATCATTACAAGAAGTAGAAGCAGTAGCTGTCATAACAAAAGACCTCATAGATCATGAAGCTTTTGTCAAGACACCTGGGCGGCAAGGTTACAATTCCTTTCCTGAATTTAATGGGAGTCTTTTGCATGGCCTGGACTATAGAGACCTTCACACATGGCTGAAAGAGCACACCGAATTATGGGACACTATATATAGCAAATAAGCAGAACATTTTGAAACCTAATATTATGAACATTTCTATTGTACATACAAGATTTTCGTAACACTCCTATTTTCATAGTAAACTCAGCATGAAATCCATATATTGTAAAGAACATACAATAATTTATAGGCAAGACAACAATTGTGCTATTAATTCATTCCTATGTATCTATTGACTTATTATAATCAAAACCTCTCTGACATGTAAGTAAAAAAATAGCTCTTAGTAAAGAGCAATGGTGCATTTGCAGTAATCAAATTTAAAAAGCACCGTTCATGTAGAACTACTTGTCAAAGAGTTTTCCAAATTTATCAAACTGGAAGGCTTGTTTTGAAAGAATCATGTAGCTACTTAAACCTCTAAGTTATCAAACAGATCGTCCATGTAAATATCATCATGTGTATCTGAAAGCTGGCTGTAATCTACAATGTCACTAAAAGAGCTAGCACGGATATCAAGGCCACACAATGTCTCTTCTAAGTAGGGGATATCTAAGAACACCTCTTGAATAACCTCTAACACCTTTAAGGCATGATAGACTGAAAACACTGGAAATTTAGTGATGATGTCATCCAGAGTAAAAATATACTCACAATTGTGAATGATGTCCTCAATTAGTTCTGACGAAAAACAGCTTGCAATTCGAGGATTCATTTCTGTGACTAGTTCATTCAGGGCGGCTTCCAAATCATTTTTGTCCTCATCTGTGACTTTCCTAGATCTTCCACTTGCACTTCCTTTGTTGCTGGTTTTGCTTACAATGGTCTTTTCAAATGGCTGCTCAAGTTTACAGTTTCCATCATCACAGTTACATTCACTAGCACAAACAGAGCAGCAATTGTGCAATGGCACAGAAGGGCAGATCTCTGAATCCAATGTCTGGTATAATGCTACTCTTAAGCAAGTTGTTGAACCAATGAATTTTTTGACATCTTTATTAAACATGTGCCATTTCTCCATCGCGCCCAGCTCTTCCAGCTTGTTGAATTTGATCAACAATAGTTCTGGCTGGTCCCCAGTTCACAATAAAACGGACATCAGGGAAATTTACTCCCATACACAAAGCTGTGGAGGCCACAACAACTCTGATACAACCATTTCCCTTGAATGATTCCATTATTCTCTCCTTGTTTGTAGACCAGGAATTTGAGTGGTAAATACCAATGATTACTTTGTCAACATGTTCATGGTGAAGTTTGCACAATAGATAATTTACCACACTGGCAATTTCATTCATAGTGTTACAGAATATAATAGTCTTCGGTATGTTTTCTTTGTATAATACTATGTTGTCAATAATCCAATCTAGATGCTTGAACTGCTCTTCTTTGGGTACTTTTCTCACATGCACTTTGAGATTTCCACGATTAGGACTTAGGTATATTTCTAAAGGGTCCACTAGTAGAAGTGAAGCCTTGATTATGTCTTGAGTCTTTTTATCTGCTGTACCTGTAACTGCTGCTACTGGAGTACCTGTAGAAGTAAGACTTTGGTTATTTTCTTGTCTCATGTGTTCTCTCTACCCTGGCTACTCAAATGTTGAAGGTTGATAGATTAATTACATGTAATACTAACTTGCAAAGTTTGAATGTATAAACAATATTTCAAGTGAAAGACTCTTACCCCATGGACGTAGCTATCATATGAAAAATCGATCAAAGCTAGAAAAACGATCAGTACAAGCAGGAAAGATGCTTAACTAACCAGCTACAAATAGCACTAATTATTATCATTTAATACAATAGAGAGCTTTTAATTTAAGCGTGAAAGACGTGTAACTATTAGCTATAAATAGCACTATTTAGAGGCCTTAAGACAATCGCAAACAATAGATTTACACGTATTTACATGTATTTAAAGTTACATGTCTTTTACGCTTATATTAAAAGCTCTCTAGCAGACAATAGATTTACACATATCCACATAAAACTAAAGTTACAGGTCTTTCACGCTTATACTGACTGCTCTCTATACATTTTTACTTATATATTAGTATAAAAAAATTGAAAAAAGGAGGACAAACTATTTTTGTAGCTTTACTACAAAATAATTATATTGTTTTGTACTAAATAGACAGAGTCATAATTGTAATTCCACTATGTAGATTTGCTCTGATAAAGGATTCATTATAAGGACAATAATTATGATTATACAGGGTAGGTTTTTTTACATGTATTTGATAGGGTTCACTATAGGTTTAGATTGTTACCATATTCATTTGTCATTCTAGTATAAATACCCTCAAGTTGCCAAGGGGTGTTATAAATTGTATAAATGACCGAATCAAAATATATTATCAGTAAAGAAGTCGAATCTGCAAAGCTACTGTCATACTTTACCTGATTCACAAAAGGAACGAAGCTTTCCAAGTTTAGCAAAGTCTTCTCTGAAACCTTCCTTTGATTTTCTGTTCTTTTTTGAACGCCTAAAAATGATACATATGTAGAGGCCACAAATGTAATAACTGGCCACAAATGTAATAACTGCCCTCAAATGTAATAAACGTTGGCCTCAAGCGTAATAACTGGCCACAAATGTAATAACCATTGGCCTCAAATGTAATAACTTTAAAAACTGCACTATTTTGCGTAATATACTTCACTTTGTTATTTCGGACACCTCGTTATCACGGAGAACTCGGTATCACGAACACCTTGTTACTATGGGCACCTCGTTATCATGGACAACCTCCTTATTTCGAACACCTTGCTATCACGGACACCTTGTTATTTGGAATACCTTGTTATCACGGACACCTCGTTATCACGGACACCTCGTTATCACGGACACCTCGTTGTCATGGACACCTCGTTATCACGGACACCTCGTTATTACGGACACGTTAAAGGCGAGATGATTTTCAAATATACGATTATAAATTTTAATCTTAACATGCTACGGCATGCTTATGGTTACATATAACTTGACTAAAATGAAAGGGAAGTTTTGAAAAGTTGTACTTGAATATTTAATTCAGGAATTCAAAGTCGATAAAGACTTTTGATAAAGATATATATTTTATGCAGTTTTACATATCTCCGAAAGTATATTTTTTCTATTTTTGTCATACACCTCCATCAATTATTTAATGGAACGTCTGTGCCCAACGAACGGGGGGGGGCGGAGCCTCAAAACCTCGACCCCATCCCAGACCTATAATTTTCATTTTTCAAACCATATCCCAGACTAAAGCACTAGACTTTTCAATGTAATTGACATTGTTTAGGGCTGGCAGAAAGCGTAGTGTATTTAACGCTAATAAGGCGAAATCGTACCTAGCTATCCAAGACTGAAACGACCGAAACGTTACCCTTTGCATGTCCGTAATGACGAGGTGTCCGTGATAACGAGGTGTATGTAATATCGAAGTGTCTGTAATAACGAGGTGTCCATGATAACGAAGTGTCCGTGATAACGAGGTGTCCGTGATAACGAGGTGTATGTAATATCGAAGTGTCTGTAATAACGAAGTGTCCATGATAACGAAGTGTCCGTTATAACGAGGTGTCCATGATAACGAAGTGTCCGTTATAACGAGGTGTCCGTGATAACGAAGTGTCCGTTATAACGAGGTGTCCGTGATAACGAGGTGTATGTAATATCGAAGTGTCTGTTATACCGAAGTGTCCATGATAACGAAGTGTCCGTTATAACGAGGTGTCCGTGATAACGAGGTGTCCGTGATAACGAGGTGTCCGTAATAACGAGGTGTCTGTGATAACGAGGTGTCCGTGATAACGAGGTGTCCGAAATAACAAAGTGAAGTATATTACCGCAAAATAGTGCAAGTTTTAAAGTTATTACATTTGAGGCCAATGGTTATTACATTTGAGGCCAGTTATTACGCTTGAGGCCAACGTTTATTACATTTGAGGCCAGTTATTACATTTGAGGCCAGTTATTACATTTGTGGCCTCTACAACATACATAGAGACCAGTTAAACCTTCATTGCATATATTTTTCTCGAAAATAACAATAATAAAGCCGTATTTTACCTGCTACTATCAGATGACGTCCAAGTTTCTATCGTGTGAGATTCATCGACAACGATTGCGACAATACTCTTTCTGAACTCGCCTTCTCACTTGACAAACTCTAGAAACTCTTTCGAGAGCACTTCTTCTGCCGATCCAAATATCAGCTCGTGGCTGTAAAGACTGCCGAGATCTTTAGGATTAATGAATCCAGCTGCTATTTCCATGGACTGTGCCTCTAATATTTTGATCGCTGGCAATACTTTTTAGAGGACAGACGACGATTATTCTTTCCACTGTCTTTCTCACACAAGCCGTAGCTTTAACTAGCATTTAAAAAATCATACTTTTCCCAAATCCCGTAGGAAGCACAGCTAGAAGGTCACGACCGAGAAATAAACCTTTGATCGCATTTTCTTGTTCCTTTTTAAGCGTGATTTTTAACTCTGAAGACAGATTTTCAACAGCTTTGACATTAACATTCGACGCCATGTTTAGAGGAGTACTAACAGTCACGCTTGTCACGCTTTATGGAGATTGTCAATCAAAATATGATAGAGCCAATCAGCGGGGTTCGTTCGCCCACGAACGAAATATTTCAAATAAACAATGGGCTGCTGCAGGCGTTCCCTTCCCTTCTCCTCCCCAGTTTCTCCCGGCCCCCAACTAGGAACGCCTGTAAGCAGGCTACAGTAAGACAACGTCAACGACACAGATAACCATTTTTCACTGCAATATTCTGTCAATTCATAACATTAACATGATATATAGAGTATTTTCTAAAAGGTTTAAAATACATATTTGTGAAAAAAATCGGTTGCCGTGTAGTGCGTTACGACATGATTTAAATGAATCTACAAGTGTATTTTGATAAAAGATGATCCTCAGTCAACTAACTCTTTTATGGGAAGACCACAATTGAATGAATGTTTTCCTTTTCAAGCTATTTGAGACACGATTGTGTATTTGCAATTTCAATGAGAGGTGTTGCGTTACAGTTTGTTTATGAATATGCAAATGTCTAAAAACCTAAAAATTTAGTTGATTGTTACTCTCTCATTTTCACGTGAGTAACGAATTTTTTTGCAGATTCCACTAGTTCATAACTTACTTTATAACAGATTATCAGTGGTTTTTCCTAGTCAGATGCCACATTTGAAAAATAAATATTTTTTGACGGCAGTTATCGGCAAGCTGAAAATGTCTCAAAATTAATGTTGTATTTATGAATAAATTATATTATTTGAAAGTATGCTGAATAAACCGATGTTCCATACACGTAAAGAACATACAATGAGTGAACTATATGAGTAATAAGAGGAGTTTTTGTGGAAGCGTGGAAGTTGAGTAACTTTCGGCTTTGTCTGAAGCTAAAAATAACTAGCATGCGTCACATCCGGAATTTCTCTCGTAAATACCGTCTGCGAAACAACGGACAAAGCCTTGTTCAAAGACCCCCCGTGAATAGCACGATTATATATAGTAGTTCCTGATTGGCTAACAACGTTTTCATTCTATCGAGAGCTCTGATTGGTCAAATTAATAACTAGTGCCAGTCCTTCGATGTTGTACTTCATAATTCCAATGAAAATGGCGTCGTTTGATGATGAACTGTGGAATTCTGCTTTTCAATCAGTGAAAAATCAATTTCAGATCGACAATTTATTACCAGAACAAGAGCAGAGTATTAGATCGTTTTTTTCAGAAGGGTCATGTTTTCCTTAATCTACCAACTGGCTACGGCAAATGCTTGGTTTACCAGTGCTTGCCTATCGTCGCCGATGTACTGTTCAAAAATCCAGGTTCAAGTGTTGCTGTCGTGGTTTCTCCTCTCGTGGCCTTGATGTCCGATCAAATGAAAAGCTAAACTACATGGGAGTTCCAGCTATAGCCATAACAGAAAAAGACGACCCAGAGATCATTGTGTTATGCACGACTGGTAGAGCGATTCTTGGCGATTCAACATTCAAGAAAATGCTTGTAGGAGTTGCCATTGATGAAGCAAAAAAAGGGTAAAGAAGCATTTAAATTATTGCTATGTGAAGTAGAGTTTATTACACAAAAGTACATTGTGATCTCCCTAAGTATCGAACAAATCAAGAAGAAAACACTTAGACAGTTATTTGGCCATTTACAACTTTCGTACGGCTATAGCAATTTGGTGAATATCAACTAGCGGTTTCTTTCGAAAGTGAATTGCTGCGACACATTTTATAATTGTAATCTTTAGGGTGGCTTTCAGAGACAAAGACCATGGACAGCCAAATGATAGCATATTATCATAAATAAAATTATTCATCAAAGCTGAATGCAAAGACAAGTGTGACGTTTTCATGCGCAATTCTTCCCTGGCAAAATTCTTTTAATAGCCCACAATAAACTATTTGTTGTTGTTTGTGCCTCAATGGGCTCTACAGTATCAGATAGATTAGTATTTTGCACTCTATTTATAGGTGATTGATTACGTTTGTTTGCCTCGATGAGCGATTCATTTAGTTTGTGTCGTTGGGCAATTCATTTTGTCTGTTTGTCTCGTTGGGCGATTCATTTGGTTTATTTTTGCCTCAATGAACGATTTGTTTGTCTCGACGGCCGATATGATTTTGGTTCAATTGCTGTCGAAGGCAAACGGACTCGATCTGGCAAAGAAATCAGCGACAGTGTCTCTGTATCTGGTATTGTTTGCTCTTCAAAGGCCTTTACACACATAGCATCTCCTTCTACTAATATTCGATCGACTGTCTGTGTTGTTCATAGAGTTGAAACAGGGAACGAGTTCATAACAGAACTGAAACACTCATAAAAGCGCATTGTTTTCCCCTAGATGTGTCGCTAAAGCGATCATCACCTTGATGAATACTTCATTTAGTGTTCGACATAGTTGTTCGACGAATGCTAATAAAAACGTGGGCAGCCCTACGCATAGTTTTAGGACATTCTGCCGCTATCCAGTATACTGCACATTCACAAGAACAGACATGAAAACTGACAATGTCAACGAGATCGAGAGCTGGCAAGGATATAAAGGGCCCAGACTTCCCCGGCCAGATGGACCACAGTAAGCCCATCGAGATTAGTTTCGCTGCTCGCTACGCTCGCAGCAGTAATCAAAAACTTTTTTATTTACGTGAAAATTTGTTGGAAAACAAATTGTTGAATTAAAGCAAAGTCACGTTTACCATGAACATTTTTTATATTGTTTGTTATTCAATATCAACAACTTTTTTTGAGTAAAAGGTGATTTTTATTCACAATGATTGTAAAATAATATTCTTTCTGTGTCTGCTCTGCTGTAAACATAATCTTTTGCTCTACCAACAAAACAATCAATAAATTGTACATTGCAGGGGACTACCAGGATCCAAAAACAGCAATGCATTTAGAAGATTGTATGGATGTCTTGGACAATCACAATGGCTTATCCCAACTAACTGTCATTTTGTAATTTCAACTGCAACAGCCACTAAAACAACGAAGGCTCAAATATTGGAATCCCTACACCTATCTGCTAGCGATGTCACTTTTGTTGAGCACTCTCCTGACAAAAGCAACTTGTTTTACTTCAAGGAGTATATGGATAAAAATTCACCACTTGAAAGTCACTTTGGGTTTTTAATAGACGAATTGAAAGAAAAGTTAGTTACAACTGAAAGAACATTAATATACTGCCAGACAAGGAAACAATGTTCTGTAATCTTCAGAATGTTTAAGGTCTACCTTCAGCAAAGGATTTATCATGAATGCCCAAATCCCAAAAACAGAATTGTCGAATTGTACCTTGCAGTCACACCTAAACCTGTAAAGGACCACATATCTATGGACATGGCAAAGGAAGATGGCCAAATAAGGGTCCTGATCTCCACAGTAGCTTTTTGGGTGGATTGTAAAGCTGTGAGAAGAATTATTCATTTTGGTCCTCCAAAAACCCTTGAATCGTATGTTCAAGAATGTGGAAGAGGTGGTAGAGATGGCCAGTCTAGCACTATGGTTCTCCTTTACAATGGACTTACCTGACAATGACATGAAAAACCTTTTAAGCACTGAGTCATGCTTAAAAAATGTACTTACTTCTCACTTTGGCCTCAAAAATCGTACGTGGGAAGCTCCATTTCATGATTGTTGCATTAATTGCAGACAATCGTGCAAATGTGGTAGTTGTCCGCCTATGTGGAATCCACGTGAAGAAGTTGAAGAAGTGCATTCACAGCCACAGCAAACAAGAAATGTTACAGAGCAGCAAAAACAGGAACTGGCTCAACTGCTACAAAAACTACAGAAAAGAGAAAGTTTCATCCATGGTGTCATGTCCAAACTGCTTATTGGAGTTTAACATGTTCCACATCAACCAGGTTATTGAAAACTGTGCCTATTTGTTTACTTTGAAGGACATTGTGGAATATGAAATGAAATATGGAGGCTAAGTTATGCTGTTGAAATCCTGAAAGTTATTGAACATGTCTTTAAAGATATTGAAGTAGCTATGCTATTTATGGATGAAGAGGTATCTCAATTTAACATTTCAACACTATCAGGGTGGAACCAAATAAGAGATGATTCTACACTCATTGGTATGGTAGATCTTGATAGCGGAGCTCCGCGCGGGCCGAAGGCCCGCGCAAGCGGAGCACCATAATTAAGAAAATATGGTAAACCATCGAGCTCATTTTAAATCGACCACAGGAAGCCCGGATTTCGAAAATACGTCCAACGTCCGTCCGTGTACCACTGCCGCGCGAAAACGCTGACCAGTTTTGGTCGTGACGCCAAAACAATTTTTTGCAGTTCACTGAAATTTTTCTACAAAATGTATTTCTACACTGGACAACGAGCATGGAAATGGTAAAGCTAAGCTGACGGCTTGAAGAGATTTGACTAAGAAAGAGAAACAAAGACCGCGGCGTGAAAAAGAATAATAACTGCATGTACGATTCAACGATGAAAAGCTACTTCAAAATATTTTCATTGACCAAATGGGTAAAAGTCGCTCATAGCGCTGTTTTTAACCGTCCAAATGTATATGTGCAGTCATGCAGAGCTGTCATAATTCATCGATAGTCATTCAAAGCTGGAGATTTTACAAGTTGTATTTTCTGGAAGAGTTTATTTGACAAGTTTGTCAGATGGTAAAAAAGGCCGTATTCTTCATGGATTCTTCGTGGCGTTTTTCAGTCATTACCTATCGACTAATCTACTTTTAAAAGTAAAATCGACTGCGATAAAACGTTTATAAAAACAAAAACAAAACAAAAACGCGCTGAATTTGCAGCAATTCAAATGAGGTGAAGAGCAAGACGAACACGACTCACGAAGATAATTTCACTCTGTTCATTCATCAATTTTTACGGAATATTCATACCACGGAGAGCTGTAGGATCAATGCAGATTTATCAACTATTCACGACAAAAAAACTTTTCACACAAGATGTTTGTCATCAAAGTAGGACTGCCAGTTCAGGGAGTGGATGGAAATGCAAATTTAGTACAATGTTTGATCAAACAACACGAGCTTGCCATCGCCGTTCAGTTGAACTGTGTAAACTTTTTAGAGGCGGTGAAAATGGTTTTTGCCTCTTTTAAAATTCTAAAAACATGATCAAGCTTATTGTAATCAGAACTGATCAGGACAAAAAGTTCAGTAGAAAAGTGACAGTACAGGACAAGAAACGTGGCGCCGGTATGTTTACATTTTTTGACGATCTTTAATGAATTTCTTTTTTACCATCCACATGAAAGCAGTTTGCAATAATTATATTTACTTGTTTTCGTAAGATATTTATCCATCGTTGATATCTTTATGTGTGTGGGTTTTTTTTTAATTTGATTCTTGTAATTCTTTGATTTGTTATTGAAAATAAAACGCTTGTATGAATTCGTCAGTGTACTCATCTGCAAGTTAAAATTTCAAAACTTCATACTAGCTATTTTTTTAATGAGTTACGCAGTATTCACATTTGATAATTAAAAAATCACAACCATTTTAGATAGCTAGATTACCAATAACTAATTCATTACACATTTCACCAGAAAAGTGAAAGTTTTGTTGATTTTGGTAACATTTTTGCAAACGTGAAAGAGCGTAAAGCGAGAAGCGCGCGGGGATTTGTTTACAACTCAAAGAAACCATGTCAGTGCTTTTCTAACTTCTCATTGGACAATTAATTTTAATTGACAAGTGCTATTTTTACCATGCATAACAACATATTTTTCGCATTTTTGCGTATAATAAAATGTTGTCGCATGCGTAAAGCTTTGTGTATTTCAATTGATTATATGATTATTTGATCATGAAAAGAAAATAACATTGCAAAAAAAATTTGATCAAGAATTTGATAATTCGTAGTGAATAAACAAATGAAAGAATGAATGATTGAATAAATAATTCATTTCATAAAATCGGAGCTCCGCTATTAGGTTTACCTAATTTTTATATTAGCCAGGACTTGGAGGGAATAGAATACTTTATGGATGATACAGATGTCAGTGTTAATTCTTTTAATATTTAATTGCATCAGAAAACTAAGGTAATAGCAATACTTGATGTTTTTTTGTTATGTGTGCCAACCATAAAAAGAAAAAAACTGACAATCACTGTCTGGTTGGCACATGAATAAAAGAGAATTATGTCAGCTGAAGTATTGCTATATAAAGAACAACAGCAATTATTTTTCTAAATATGTCAAGTTAAATTTGACTTTCAATAATTTTATTGAATATGTATGTTTAACCACAGTCACAACAATCACAGAATTTGTCAGATACAACAAATTATTATTACTTGGGCAGGTTGTACATAGGTGAATAGCGCTATCCACCGGATAACACTTATCCACTACATAGCTTTTCGTGGATTTTATTAACTGAATAAGGATTTATCCAGTGGATAGCGCTATTCACCTTACGTACAACCAGCCGTAGTTGGATTAAGCCATGAAACATTTTTTAGGTTGTGATTGTGATCAAGGTTTGCAGCAACCACAACAAAAATAGTGTGTATTGCTACTGAATCAACAAATTTGTTTGGATTATTTGAATGTTTTTTCCAAAACAACATTTAATTTCTTCATATTAAAATAACATTAACAGGTTTTTATATCTACACATTTCAAGTTATTTCTGCATTAGTAAGAAATCGTATGGTTACAATACTGCAAAATCACAACTGAGTATGATGCTGTTTCTCACTCATACTAAATGGATTTTATGCATTATTAACAAAACATTTTTATTCATTTATGAAAAACGTTTTTTTACTTTTATCAAAAAGCCATAGTGGTTTCCAAAACAATGTCTAGTTTCTATTTTGAAGCTATTGTCTTCATGTTTTGATGAAGGGAAACATAGAATAATTTGGTACTAAAATTGATGAGAAAACCGATTTTTGTTGAATCTTTAACACCAACATTATTATTTGAGGTGACTGACTACATTGTGGTTCAGCAAAAAGTAAAATAGAAAATATATAATCCCGCTCATAAAAGGGTTTGTGTTTGTTGAAAAGATTATCTAAATATCATTCGAGAGTGTGTACACAACAACTTGATTAAAACATTACTGTATTGATCTAAAATGTAACTACTAAATGTTATAATACTTCTAAAAAGTTGGAGTCCTATGTTCTTATTGTTTGTCATCGAGCTCTCCTATTAAGAATCATGTATTTTTTGTGAGTGTTAATCCATGTGTACATCCCGTGTAAATTAAAGCCATTCAGAATGCTAGTCGGCATGTCAGCATAGTAACGGTACTTTCTTTGTGGAGTGAATTCAAGAGCCTTGTTTCCCATTAGCTCTCTTACAATTGTTGCAAGGTCATTTTTAATTGACTGCTTAACATGTTTTCCAGACCGTGTGCAGACATTTAACTTCATATCAAAATTGTTCATCAAAGATGTTGTGAACACAAGTGTAGAGGCTACAGAAACGTACGCCGTAGAGATAACTGGATCAAACGCGGCTCAAAACAGTAGTTTATTCGTGACTGACAAATCCACATTTTTTACACATAAATATCCACTGAATCACACTGAGAACCGGTGAAAACCTAAAAAATACACATTGAAATAATTCACAAACATACAGAGGCGAAATAAAACGAAATAAAGTAAAAAAGAAGCGAAAAAACTCACCAAAATATGACCACGGCGAATTACATTTGCAAACCTCGTGCGAACACACAAAAAAAACCACCGACACTCGAGGGGAGTGACGTCACAATAAGGACAAACCGGAAACGGAAACAACTTGTTGAGGATAAGCCTCAACATCCTGGGGGACCAGGCTGAGAAAACCTCATACAACAAATTAACCAATAAACTAATCACTAAACGTTCAATATTTGATCAATTGATCAATGTTCTTCTTTGAGTAACTTTAGCTCTTGTAACTTGATGGAGACACTTCATAGTCTACGCTACAGTTTATGTATTTCACTAAGGACTCTCTTCTAAAAGACAGAGCTTGGAAATTGGTCGGCATAAGGTTGAATTCTTGGTCTTTACTTGCGCAGCCCTCACGTAACCATCTCTTCCAGGTAGTATCTCAACTACGCGACCAAGCAGCCATTTTGATCTTGGCATGGTGTTGTCAACTATCAGGACCATATCGCCCTCCTTCAGATTTCTTCTAGGTTTCAGCCATTTCTGTCTAGCTTGGAGCAATGGCAGATATTCTCGAGTCCACCTTGACCAGAAACAACTTGTTAGGAATTGGGCGTGCCTCCACTGTTTACGAGAATACAGATCATCTAGACCAAACACTCCGGGTGGCACAGGGATGTTGTGTCGCTGAAGAAGAAGGTGATTTGGAGTTAGCGCATCTAGGTCAGAAGAATCATCACTACTTGGACAAAGCGGCCTACTGTTTAGAATCGATGTTACTTCTGCAAACACAGTTCGCAGTGTCTCATGGCCGATAAGGGCTTTAGGGTCGCCAATTACTGCCTTCATCGCTTTACGGATGCTCCGTATAAGCCTCTCCCATACACCGGACATGTGGCTAGCAGCAGGTGGTTGTAGTTTCCATTGGGGAATGGGACAGCTGTGCCATTCTACTTCTTTAGAGTGCATATCTTCTTTGATGGCTTTGTTGTCTAGCTCGCGGATGGAACGCTGTAACTCCTTGTCTGCACCACAAAAATTTGTGCCGTTATCCGACCATATTTCCTTTGGCCGACCACGGACAGCTATGAACCTGTGTAGGGCTTGTATAAAGGTATCTGTTTCCAAAGAGCTGACATCTTCGATGTGTACTGCACGGCTGTTGAAGCAAACGAATATGCAGCCGTAGATCTTGATTGTACTTCGAGCCCGCTTTACGTAGAAAGGACCAAAAAGGTCAACCCCGGTGTACGTAAATGGTGGCTGATATGGTACTAATCGTTCCTTTGGCAAGTCTGCCATCTTCTGCTGCATGACAGGACCCTCGCGTCTGCGACAAGTTACACACTGACGGACTAATTGACGTGCAAGTGATCGAGCACCTATTATCCAAAACTGTTGTCTCATCTCAGCAAGAACATGCTCTCTACCACCATGGCCAAGTATTCTGTGATAATGTAGCACCAGCAGACTTGAGACTGGATGCTCCTTTGGCAGTATGACGGGATGAGCAGCTTCATACGGTATTGGCGCCTTGTGAATCCTTCCTCCTACACGGATAACATCGTCCACCAGAATTGGGCTCAGTGGAGCTAACTTGCTGGTAGCTTTAATTGGTTGTCCTTTTTTAAGAGCGATCAGTTCTTCATTATAACACTGAGCTTGAACAGCTTCTGTGATGATTTTAAGTGACGACTGCATCTCAGACAGACTGATTGTGGTTGTTTTCTCGACATCTTGCTTTCGCATGCGATTGATAAATCGCATTACATACGACACAACCCTGAGAAGACGTGGCCAGGATGAATGTCGTCGCAGTAAGACTTCGATTTGTGACTCATCAGCTGACGTGGCATTACAGACCTTTAGCACTTCCGGTAGCTCATCATCAGGTACGTGGTCAACCTTCCAAGATGGCCAATGTTCCTCAGGCATCCAGAGAAACGGCGGCCCAGTCAACCAGCGGGATTCAGAAGAAAAGGATGTAGCCTCCATACCCCGAGACCCTTCATCGGCAGGGTTGAGTTTACCAGGTACAAAATGCCACTGATCAGCAGAAGACGACTTATGTATCTCAGTGAGTCGATTTGAGACAAACGTGTTGAAGCGGCGCGTCTTGTTACTGATATATTGCAAGACCGTCATCGAGTCGGACCAAAAGTAGACTTCCTTTATGGGTTCTTCCAGCTCACAGAGAATTGCATTGCTCAGCCGGGTGGCTTGCACAGCTGCCTGCAGTTCCAAACGAGGAATCGAGAGCTCTTTCATTGGAGAATTACGGGCCTTTCCCATGACGAATACACAATGGATCTTTCCATCTTGATCAATCATTCTGAGGTATGACACTGCAGCGTAACCACGTCTCGACGCGTCAGCAAAGTTATGAAGTTGCATGGTTGTGACTTTCCCCAGTTGGGAACGCTTGTAGCATCTTGGAATGTTGATAGTGACGATGTGTGGAAGGGACTTTACCCATTTGCGCCATGAGGAGAAGTACGGTTCCGGGATTTGCTGGTCCCAAGAGAAGCCTTCTCTCCACAAGTCTTGTAGCATGATCTTTACTGGAAGCACGAATGGCGCCAAGAACCCCAGTGGATCAAACAACGAACTCACTACACTTAGCACTCCTCTCTTCGTGTTTGGCTTCTCAGCAGGAATGACTTTGAACTGAAACACATCCGACTCCGCGTCCCACCAAATACCCAGGGTACGATCGATGGGAAGTTCATCCAGGTCAAGGTTTAAGCTCGGCTTTGCTCGTTCTTGAGAGGGCAGGACCGCAAGGATTTCCCTTCGGTTACTTGTGAACTTCGTTAGGCGGAAGCCTCCTTCCTTCAGCAGACTTACAAGACCAGTGGCTACGTCGACAGCCTCTTCAGTTGACGCGGTGGATTTTAATACATCGTCAACGTAAAAGTTTCGATGCACAGTCTCAATCACTTCGGGGCTGTATCTCTGTCTACCAGCTTCGGCGGTGACTTTCAGGGCTTGATTTGCACAGCATGGCGATGACTTCGCCCCAAAAGGATGCACGAGCATCTTGTACTCATCAGGGAGTTGATCAACGCCTTCCGACCACCATAGAAACCTCAGCGCGTCTGTATCAGCTGGTGTTACCCTTACTTGATTAAACATGGCTTCAATGTCGGCGGTAAATGCAGCTGGGTGTTGACGAAAGCGCATCAGTACTCCACAGATGTCGTTGGTCAGACTTGGCCCTTGAAGGAGACAATCATTGAGGGATGTTCCTGCAAACCTTGCAGCTGCGTCGAAGACTACCCTTACTCTGCCCGGCTTGTTGGGGTTTAGCACTGGATGGTGCGGGAGGTACCACGTGATGTTGCTCTTGGTAGTCGTTTCTTCAGGAGACAGTTTCCTTGCGTACCCCTTTGTTTCGTAATCATCGATCACAGCTTTGTACTTAGCTTCTAGGGTAGGATCTCGTTGAAAACGTTTCTTCAGATGCTGAAGTCGTGCCTCTGCCATGACTCGATTATCAGGTAGAGATGGCTGTTCTTCTTTCCATAAGAGCCCCATCTGATAGTGACCTTCTTTCTTCTTGATGGTGTCGTTGATGATCTTCATGGCTTGTTGATCTTCTACAGAAAAGGTCTTGGTTTTGACATTATTATCGGTGCCATAAGACTCAATCCGCCAGAACTCTTGCAATTGGTGGCTTAGTGTTGTGTCTTCACTAGTGACAAAGTTCGAACTTGAGTACTCCTTTTCAGACCCAGCACCATTGGCACCGCCGAGGATACTCCAACCAAGACAACACTTTATGGCAATTGGTTCGTTGGGTTTTCCTTTCCTTACTTCGATGGGAACAAATGCTTGACTGACGTTAGTCCCGAGTAGTATTGATACTTTCTTTAGCTCGACATCAGGAAAAGGCACTTCCTTCAGATGTGGCCACTGAGCGATACGATTTGTTATCTTTCTCTGCTTAATAGGTATGGAAAGTTCTTTCACTGCCCAGGCTGTTTCAACGTTAACAACACTGTTATCTTCCTCGTCGAGACACGCTAGTTTAAAGCTAACCTTTATTGCTTGATTATTAACATCGCTGTTGCTTACGGTGTTGAGAATCAGATTGCCGGGAGTTCCTTTGAGATTCATCTTCTTTACCAACGACGGGTCTATTAAAGTGACGTCCGAACCAGAGTCTATCAAGCAGTAAGTTGTGATGACATCAGATTCATCATTAACAATTTTTACAGGCAGCACTTGCAGCATAATGTCTTGATCATCGACAGCAACTGTAAGGTTAGTTCCCGTTGTACTTGTGTGCGACGGTGCGGAGGTGTTGACACTGTTGTTTACTGCTTGCTTAGTTTCAGGTTGGCTTGTCTCTCGCCGTTTTGAATCGTTAGATTCAGGAAAGTGCAGCATGGAATGATGTGCTTTGCCGCAACCGGGCACTTGGCACCTTACAGAACACTTACAGTTCTTGTAGTTATGTTCAGTGGAACTTAGACAGTTAAAGCATATCTTGTTGGCTTTGACGAATTCATTTCTTTCCTTGGGAGTTTTTGACTTGAACGACTCGCAACGATAGAGGCGGTGAGGGTTGTTACACATAAAGCATCGTTCCTCCTTCTTGGTGGTGGCTAGCGTGGTTACTTTAACGCTCGTTGATCTCTCTCTAGAAGTCGTGGCCTGTCTTGCGATCGGGTTTGTGCTGGCGCTCTTAGACACTGCTTCATTCCTTGATAAGAAGGGGTGGTTCATCACATCCGCACGATCCTTCAGAAAGTCAACGACATCCTTGAAGCTCGGCATCTCCTTGTACTTCCGTTTCTTGTTTGTGGTCCCAATGAATTTTGTCTGCGCCCACTTGGGAAGGCGTGAAACGATACGTTCTAAATTTTCAGTGTTCATCTCATTTAGGTAACCCATAGATTCAAGGATGTCGTAAACTACTTGTGCATCGTCTGCCAGCTGTTGCAAAGCTTGTTTGTCGTTGTTCTGTATCACAGGACCCTTTGTAAGAGTCTCAACACATGCGCGAACAATTTGTGACGGACGGCCGAAACGTTCTTCAAGTGTTTTTAATGCATTTCTCAGTCCTCCTGGTAGAGCTTCGTACCGCTGCACAGCCTTCAGAGCTGGCCCTTCAAGAAATTGCAGTAAGAGCGTCATTTTTACTGCTTCATCTAAAGCACGTGATTCCACCATTTGCCGGAAACGATGACGGAATGTAGGATATCGCTCAGGGGAACCGTCGAACCTTTGTACTTCAACCTTCGGCAGGTCTTGAATCAAACTCATATTAGTTATCGCTGAGGCAATGTTCGCAAAAAGGCTCTCCTCTTTGCTCGACGGGGCGTGGTCAGTTGCATCCGGTGTTTGGTCTGCGGCCATTTTATACATAGGAGTATCATTCATCATTGCCCCCCCATGATAATTGGGAGGCAACTGTCCTGACAGATTCCTCGACGGTGTAATATGTGTGACCGGAGGTGTGGTTACCGGAATCGGCGATGATGCGTATGGCGCATTAATATGTTGGTAAGAACCGGGAAAGTTGCTTGTAGTAAACTTGGGTGGAGAAAAGGCACTTGAAACTAGAGTGGTCTGCGGTGGTTGCACGTTACAACTAAATGGCTGACTTTGCTGGAACAAAGGCTGTCTGACTGTGGTCGTGGAGGAACACAGGAAACCGTAAGGTGGTGCTAAATTAGATGTCTGGTGAGTCGATGAACTTGGAAAAGTAGACACGGGTGGTGTTAAGCCATTGACTATAACATCAGCCGATGCGCTTGGAGAAGTAGTCATGGGTAGCGTGAAAGAGACATTTGTACTATTCGAGGCACTTGGATTGGCAGATACAGTTGATCTTGATAGAGTATTTAAACTGTTCGAGGTAGATTGGAAAGCAGACACAGGTGGCGTTAATGGAACATTTGAGCCATTCACGGTACTTTGAAAAATAGACACGGGTGGGGTTAATGGAATGGTTTGACATGATGAAGTCAGTGGGACTTCTTTATTTGGTTGCACACGATGCGTCGGGGACGCACAGTCACGTTGTTCCCTCACATGGGAAAACACTTGGGGTTCATTCACATTGTTATTATTTCTCATTTTCTTATTTACCTCGATTTCACTCTCCAATCTTGTTAACTCCAGTTCAAGTTCCCTTTTCTTTATTTCCATTTCTAGGGTTTTCATTTCAATCAGAATAGCACTCTCAGCAGCTTTGATTGACTGATTTCTCGATTCGGCGATGGCGTGTAACGAAGCATGACATTGTTGGCATTCTTCACATATTTTCTGTAGTTTATCACCATAATATAATTTTCTTGATCTTTGCATCAAATATTGTGACTTAACCTCGTTATATTTCTCACAGTTCTCGTCTAGTAAAGCAAAATATTGTCCACAGCAGTGTTCGTATTGGCTCCAAGCATTTTGTAGGCGAGAATTTAGATAATTAGCATCGTCATAATTAACATTGGTCGCTAACCTTTCGACTTCATTGCACACTCTTGAAAGCACAGATAAATAACCTCTTCGACTTTGATCTAATCCATAAACTCTTGCAATAAGCGGACCTTCAGCTTCCATTGCACTAACAGGTCGCTTTGGTTTTCACAAATGTAGAGGCTACAGAAACGTACGCCGTAGAGATAACTGGATCAAACGCGGCTCAAAACAGTAGTTTATTCGTGACTGACAAATCCACATTTTTTACACATAAATATCCACTGAATCACACTGAGAACCGGTGAAAACCTAAAAAATACACATTGAAATAATTCACAAACATACAGAGGCGAAATAAAACGAAATAAAGTAAAAAAGAAGCGAAAAAACTCACCAAAATATGACCACGGCGAATTACATTTGCAAACCTCGTGCGAACACACAAAAAAAACCACCGACACTCGAGGGGAGTGACGTCACAATAAGGACAAACCGGAAACGGAAACAACTTGTTGAGGATAAGCCTCAACAACAAGGGAATGGCACACTCTGTTAATGCTTCTTTTCGATGCACTGGGGCCCAAATTCTTGAGTGCTTGTTTTACTGCCTTAATGAAGAATTCCAGCTGCAAGTCTAAAGGTATATTCCCTCCTGCACCAGACTTGTTTTTGATAAACCTGTTCCATACAGGTGTGCCGGTTGAGGACTGAGCAAAGCATTTAATTGAAACATCAGGTAAAGTGCCTCCAATGCATACTTGTTTGCAGATGTGCCCTGGTGTTTCAAGTATATGAGGAAATACTTCCAGCACCTCAGTGCTCTTTCTCCATCACCTTCGCAAATCGCATCCCAGAAATTGAGAATAATCATTCCTAAATCTAATAGAGCTTTTTGGTAAGCAAGCATGTCATCTCTCTTCTGATCTTTATTTTCATCTTTTGTCTTGTCATCTTTGTTCTGAAACTGACCAGCACCAAGTATGGGTACAATTGGTGTATCTACTATGGGGGGATTGTGTTGACTTTCATGATCTTTCTTCAATTTGGCATTGTGGGCAAATGTCTTTCCACATCCTGGAAATCGGCAAACAAATCTGCCATCTTTATCGAGTACTTCTTGTTGAATTTTCAGCTCCATGTTTGTTTGCAGTTCGTTTTTGTTTGCAGTGTAATGTTTTTTTGTTTGCAATGCGGTTTGTTGTTTACAGTAGTTTGCTTGTGTTTGCGTTGTCCCTTCTGGGCCACCTTACACAAAGGACATGATGCAAACAAGAAAGAAGCACTGCAAACAAAATTAAAAAAGAAACGCTGAAATAAAAAAGAAACGCTGAAATCAAAAAAGAAAAGCTGAAATAAAAAAAGAAACGCTGAAATCAAAAAAGAAACGCTGAAATCAAAAAAGAAACGCTGAAATCAAAAAAGAAACGCTGAAATAAAAAAAGAAACGCTGAAATAAAAAAAGAAATGCTGAAATAAAAAAAGAAACGCTGAAATCAAAAAAAAAGAAACGCTGAAATCAAAAAAGAAACGCTGAAATAAAAAAAAAGAAACGCTGAAATAAAAAAAGAAACGCTGAAATAAAAAAGAAACGCTGAAATCAAAAAAGAAAAGCTGAAATCAAAAAAGAAACGCTGAAATTAAAAAAAAACGCAGAAATAAAAAAAAAAGAAACGCTGAAATAAAAAAAGAAACGCTGCAAACAAAAAAAGGTTAAAGCCTGGGCACGCTATTTCAATTTTGGACGAGAGGAAATAGGTTCTAAAGATGGCGAACACCAAGCAACTGACCGTTCGCCACTTTAAAACCATTAGTTTTGTTTGCAGCGTGTCCATTGTGAGCCATCGTGCGCATCACTTAAAATCATGCCGTGCTTGACCCGCAGTGAGTGCCTTTTTTTTACAAACGCCATATTAACACTTGCGTCAGCTGCCAAATGCTTGCACCTGGAGAAAAGGTTATTTTTATATAATCAAGCTCATTCTTTTTCCAAAAGACCACTGCTTGTAGTGAACGAGATTTAGCCCAAAGAATTATAAAGAAAATATTATGAAATTAGATTTTTAGTTTCTAGTGGGTGACCTGCAGAGCAGTCTCGGATAATCTTACTTAAAGTTTGAATTCTCAAGTTTAATTTCTCTACTGACATGTGTGCGTTTTAAATTTGTTAGTTAAATGTAGAAGAAAAAGGAGCGTTCCTCAGTTTCTAGAAAAATTAGATAAATTGTTGGTAGAGGCAGCTTAAACTCTTGGAGATCGAACAGATGATCTTGTCACTGTGTTTTATACGGTTGCTACGGGTACAAAACAGTTTTTTCATCAGACTTGCACGAATACTGGACATACGAAGGGACACTATTATAGGATTTATCAGAGATTGTATGTTAATAAATGTAGCAGCAATGCTTTGTGCAATGTACTTGAAATCATCGGTAACGTTTTTACCATAAACTGTCTCTATAATCACAGTGATTATTAAAGGACAGTAACATACAAATGTAGCAAACACGACCATCACCATAGTAAAGGCACGCTTGTTTTCCTGTAGACGGGCTCTCCATTCCTGTGCTTGGTTTGTTGACTCACTCTGTTTGTTGTTCATTTGCACTGCCACTATTTAAGTAATAATGGCTTCTCTTTGACTGTAGGCTGCTATCTGTACTATTACAGAACAATACAAAATAACAAAAACTTGACCGACCGTAATCACTAGGGTAGTAATTTTCTTTACGTCACTTTTTGTGGATGCTAAAACAAGTCTACCAACAAGAAGAATCGTTGGAGTGACTACCCAAGTAATGGCTGTTACGATAATCATTCGTTTGCTAGTTACATTGCTTTCATGGAAAAACGCGTGTTGTATGACCAGGTATCTTTCTATGCTCGCCATCATTAGAGTGGACAATGTCAACGAAAGACAGATTACACCAGATATATAAACAATTGAATACAAACACGATATTTGGCAGTTTATCGAGAAACAGCTGAGTTTCCATACAAAAGCTGGTTCAGCTATCAAACCCACCAGAAGATCCGTAAAGGCGAGACAAGCGAGAAGGATGGTGTAGCTGCTTGTACGGAGATTTATATTTCCGAGAACGGCCAAAATGACAAGCAAGTTAATGACAAATGTTGGTAAAGCAGCAACTCCATTGATAACAACAAGAACAGTCCTTGTTACTTTGACTGAGTGGGGCAGGTAAGTGTTTTGAAGGGAATCTTGGAAGTCTGGTGTTATTAAGCATACTTGAACACTGCTGTTAGTAGCATTACCATTGGCCATCATTGGAGACGGACTGAACAAGTGTGAATCTCTTCTGAACTACTTTCACTGAAATTAAAAGCTTTTTGTGTTTAATATACTTTTCTGTCATTGGTCGAAACACCCACAGCTACATGTTGATACCATGCCGCGCAAATTCGACTTGATATTTCTATTGTCTTTTGGTTACCAAGGTACTTATTATAGGATCATATTGCTCGGTATTCTTTGTTTCAGATGATCCATCGTCTCGCATATTTCCTTTAACATAATAGGCTAACTCAAACCCCGGGGAGAGATTTGATTTTTTCGCTATTTTCATAAATAAACAGGTTTCTTTTTTTTTTTAACTCAACGCTAACTCAACTTACAAACTGTCTTGAAGTTTGCACGCCTCAAAAACGTTTTACAAATAGCAGCACAAAAATTATATTAAAAAAACTAAATCAACAAAACTAGGGATTCCCATGTAGCCAACCAGCCCTAACTGGCTTAACGTTAACTTCGGTAATCAGCGAGAACAGGTATTTTCCACATTTTGATTATTTCCAAGTTTTCTTACTTTCACAACGAAAAAGCCGAAATGTTACATCAATTTTCTCGCGCGCCCTTTTTAAAAATGCTATTTTGGTCAATTTTAACGGGTTTGTTTTTCAAGCGATATTTTTTTCACTCTTGTTTATAATTCTGATTTAACATAAATTGTTTTCTTTCTTCGTGCAAATTTTTTTCCCCTCATTTTCCATGTAATTGTAGGCTTCATTTTGTTCTAATTTAATTGTTGCAATAAATCAAGTGACTTTTGAAAAAATCCGCATAGGTAAAATATAAAATACGAAAAGAAAATTTTCTCCTTTTGCGTCAATAAACCATTTGTTTTCTTCTCATGCATATTTAGTATAGGTAAATTATCAACACTAAACTAAAAATACGTTTCAACCCTAATCCAGCTATCAAATTATACTAGATCTTGAGGACGTCTAGTAATGTTAATCACAAATAATAACAAACGAATATTGACAAGATGAGTATGTGTCTATGAATGAATGAGTGAATGAATGAGTGATTGAATGAATGAATGAATGAAGGAATGAATGAATGAATGAATGAATAAAGGAATTTTAGCACATTTTTCCTACGTTTTTGCTGAGAGGGCAAACCGAAGAAATGTCGTGGCAAGACAAGGGATTAACGCATGTAAAAAGAATGTAATGTAGGTGCTTATGTAGCGCATTTCAAATTTCTCAATGCGCTTCACAATATTTTATATTATTTATAGTATGTAATCCGGTTTTACAAGCATGAGTTTTGATTAGTAATTAGTATGTATCAGTGTAGGCCTATCACCGAGGATGGTCGTTACCTGCCATCGCGCAGAATGCTATTGTTTTCAGGGACATTTACTTACGGTGCTAAATTATTCACACTAGTCATAAATATGAATAAATCAGTGTGAATAAAGGTTGTGATTGGCTGTTTTTGAATATTTCTTCCGACAAAGCTACAGGCAATTACGGACACAGGGTTTCAGAATTCAATACCAAAATCTACCTATTGTTGTCTTATCCGCTTATTGTTTTCGTGCGTGTCAAAATGTTTTATGATACAACAATAAGAAAAATTCGCAAGTCTACACCAACTATATAGAAATAATAAACTAATAATTTTCACTCAGCACATTTTGTTCGAATTCGATATTAAACATTCTCAATGACAAACGGCGCACAAAGCTATATGAGTACTTTGAGCGCTCTTACCGGAATTTTTCTAGCTAAATGGCGCGTTTACATATGATAGACCAAACTTATATCAAATGAAACTTTAAATTGTGTAGTTTGTTTATGTTTGTGACTTTTTTGATACGTTTATTAAACCAGACTTGTTTAATTTAAGCAAAATAACATTCAAAAACTCGAAACATGAAGCCGACAACTCGAGTTCAAATGAGTTGTTTAAAGTTCATATCTTTTCCATGGAAACTTAAAATTTGTAGTTTGTTTACTTGTGACTTTTTTAGATGCGTTCATAAACCAAATTTGCAAAAAAAACCCTCATAGTTTCACAAACTCGAAATGTGAAGCCGCCGACAACTGAAGCTTGAATTAGTTGTTTTTAAAATTTATTTCCTTTCCAATCTCAATGAAACTTAAATCAAATGAAACCTTAAAATGTGCAGTTTGTTTGTTTGTGACTTTTTTAAATAGCCTTCTCACAAACTCAAAAACTATAGCTGATAACTCAAATTCAAATGAGTTGTTTAAAATTCATTTCTTGTGACTTTTGCAGCTTCAAACCAATTTTCCACTGATTAATTAATCTTGATCTTCACTATCAAATCGCTGAAGAAAAAAAATATCACTCGAAACCGACGTACAGCAGTTTGTAGATTTGGAACGACTTCAGGATTGCGGTGTTTTCACTAATTCCGCCTTTGTGTCAAAACACAACAGAAAATATCACAAGTTGGGTGCTAATCCAAACAAACAAAAGCCCAATTAACTAAATAATCTGTACGGTAACTACAAAGAAAAATCGACCGTAGCAAGTTATGAAAATAACTAGCTTAAATATTCAGATTAAAAAAGAGAAACTTTCTAAACGTCAAAATAATACCATAAAATGTGGAAAATGTTCACCAAAACCAGATCTTTTGAATGCACCATGTTCATTTTTTTGTTTCTTTGTGTATTCTCAAAAAAAACTGTATTGAATATATGTGAATATTGGTTTACATACAAATTAGCACTGAAATTGCCCTTTTTTGAAGATGAAAAAGAGAAATGTTTGAAAACAAAATTTCCCAACTTACAGGGTGCAAACGATAGAAAATTATCTCATCTTTAATTTGCACCATGTTCATTTTCTTAGTTTTTTGTCGAAATCAGTGTAAACCAGGTTTTACATAGCAAGGTCTGACCATTTTAAGCACTTTTCTTTGTAAATGTGACTAGATGGCTCATTAACGGCTCATTAACTACGCTGTCGGCGTTTTGAATCTGGCGCCAGAACAATAGAAAAGTCCCGTATGTGTCCCTGTATTCTGCGCGATGCGTCCTCAGTCGTTCTTTTACGTCCCCCCGTTAATGGTTACTGTGCGTTTTCACAGTGTACTGATAAATGCCTTGCAATCTCTCCCACATTGTTTATTACACGGACTTCCGAAGGAAGACCGTGTCTACATTTGGGCTCGACTTTTCGTGGTGATTATTTGGCTCAAAATGTCTCAGCCAATCATAAACTCGCATAGCATCATCCAATCATAGCTTCAATAATATCATTCGTCCAAATTGCCATATCCAATCACAAGCGTTACACAGGAAGCCCGACGGTAGTTTTACTTTGTGGTGTCTCTTGAAACGAGGTGCATTTACAAAGCAAGCCGCCATGTTGGACAATAATTCTCGAAGAATACAAGAAAAGTTAAGTTTAGAAAATGAATATCTCCAAATAGTTCTTGTATGGCGTATGCCGATACTATTATTTGCTCAGTTAACGTATGCAGTATTTACGAAAAGCCATTTCGCTAGATTTTTTTTAATGTGATTCAACTCGTATCTTCGCTTTGTTGTACGTGGAAAGCTGTCCAAATGTTTTCAATCAGTCTTGACGAATGCCATATATTGGAAAAGACTATTTATTTGTGCAATCATAATGATGTTATTGTGACAATAAATGTACACAAAAATGTAGATCACGCTATGTCAAGTATTTGTATTTTAATAGTATTTGTGTTGTGTGAATGTCATGGGAATAAGCGCGACCGAGAACCTAGTAAAATAGAATGTTCTTCAGCCGAAATTTCGGACATTATTCCGGCTGCACACAAGTTATTTCAACGGACTCTGAGCAAGGAAGTCCGTGTAGCGCTCTCAGAGCGTCTAGTTCGTTTTAAATTTACAGGTATAAAGTCCGTGTCGTAGAACATGTAGTCGGTAGATCGCAGTGAAGCTTGGCGTGGAATTAGCTATTATACTCTTCACTTCTGTACGAGTATAAATCATTTATTAGCTAAACTGCATTCTACAAAAACTACAGGACAACAAATAAGGTGGTGGACATCTCATTTATTCATGAACCCGTTGCTAGATTACAGTAGATATATAGCCTTACGTGCAAAGTTTACATTTTTAAAATTGTAGTACCAGTCATATTTCTTGCTAAAAAATGTGACAATTTTGTTATAGTTTGTTATTATGGTAGAGCAAATTCGAACGTCCGGTACGATCCAGGTTAGTCAATCCTTGCTACGCATCAGAGCCGGTCACGCAACCACCAAAAACCACTTTGTGGAAATAATGTGGACGTGAACCCCCGACCATGCTAAGATGCAGCCTTTGGGGTTTTAAGGTAGCTAGGATGAAACTAAGACCTGATTATTCATGTCTGATAGCAGAGAAGTGTACAATTACATGTAAAAGAGTGTCATATAAACTGATAGAAACTTATGTGGATATGGCTGACGTATATTACGGTATTTGAAAATTTACGTTAAACTGTTGCACAACCGCGCTGGAGAGATGTCTTCAAATGACTATCACTTAGCATCTCTGTTCTTATATACTCCCGCATATTAATGACCCAAGGGGATACTGACCCTCCTGCACAATGTTAGGTACAAACATGTATACATTCCGTAACGCTACTAAATACATTTATACTCTTCACTTCTGTACGAGTATAAATCATTTATTAGCTAAACTGCATTCTACAAAAACTACAGGACAACAAATAAGGTGGTGGACATCTCATTTATTCATGTCCACCCTTCAGTGATAAAGAAAGATAATACTACAGACGTGACACCATACTGCAATGAATGTCCAACCTTTAATAATTACGTATTCATCCGATGTGGACAAAACCCCTAGACAATATAAATGGCTATTTACTTAAACTACGAGATACAGACAGCAATGAATCTAGACCATCTTTAACATAACCGTCCTTGGCTGTTTCAGACCTCCATCGCCCATGGCGCTTAAATAATCTATCATTTACACCAGCATTTGCAGCAGCTGTCGCCCCTCCACTGCGTACTAAACTATGTAACCCGAAATTATCTTTATTTAGTCCAATGCTTTCAAGCGCTTGTAAAACTATTTCTCTTACCCGCGTATAGCTCATACCTCCATGGCTCCGTAGTTTGTAACTTTTAAGGGAACTAATATATTGTAAATTACGAAAAAGTGGCTCTTTGGAGCTAAGATCAATACTTGATGCTTTAACGTAGTTAGACAAAATTACATATGGACAACAGGCATCATTGGTTTCAGCTAATAAAACCTTAGCACCGTCTCTATAAATATCAGTTTTGCTTTGTGAAATATACAGTTCTACAAACTTTGTTTTGTCTTTTGTACGAAATTTGACTTCACAACAGCGTAAATTAGATAACTCATTAAACCTCAAAAAACCGTGGAATGCTGTTACGCAAATAGCTGCTATACGCAAATTGGGGACATTTGAGTAATCAACAGCATACTTTGAACAAAGTTTAGTCAACATATGATAGGATATAGGCTCTTTCTTAATTGTGGGCTTCTTTAATTTTCGCTTACCAGCTTCCAGAATATTCTTGACGAGGCCTGAATTGCAGGGATTAGCAAGGCCGTAGATATTGTGTACCCACTGAATTCCGTAAAAAAACTGACTCAAGCTTAGAAGCGCAACAATTGCTATCGATAAGATACTCCAAATAAAGGCTTACAGAAACACTGCTAGCTGGTAAAGTATTAATCTCAGGATAAACGGACGCCCAGCTTTTGAACTCATTGAAGGCACGGGAATAACGGTCCACAGTGGACCGTGCTTTGGACTCGAGAACACGCAAAGGAATATGACCGGCAAGTCTACGTAATTCGGGGTCTGTGTATTGGTTGGCTATAGCATCAAACAATTGTAAACCCTGTGGATATAAAAATAGAACAAGCTATCATAAGCATCGGTTTGTGATTTCAGACAATGTCAAATAATATTTTTTTTTTCAGTCAATTGATTGCAAAGACAAAGCTGTTCTGTTAACCTCGCGCTCCGTCTAATAATAGAAACGCTACGGCGCCATTAAAGTACTTAGAACCAAACAAAGAGTTTTTATTTGCCCCATGTTCATAAACTTGTTTACCATCTTTCACGTACCACCAATCAACAACAAATGAACGGAAATAACCCTCTCTACTTAGCAAAAAAGGCCAAAACACTGATGAAGGCCAGACAGGTACAACTAATACTGCACTGCATTTGCAAAAAAGGACATGTTTAATCGCACGAGGAATCAGTGAAATAGGTGGTACTAGCCAGCAGAATTCACCGGCCCAACTGAACGAGAAACAATCAACTCCTAATGTACCGGAGTTGTACCATTTTGAATAGAATCTCGATACTTTTCTATTCTCACTGTTTGCAAAGCAATCAATTGTGCACTGTCCCCAGCGGGTAGCGACATGGTCAAAAAACGCCTGCTTAATTTTCCAGTCCTCGAAATCAATAATTTTACTCATGTAATCTGCTTTCTCATTCTGTGTTCGTGGAATCCATTCTACATCCAAAGCGACGTTAAACTTTTTTGAACAGTTAAATATATCTACTGCTAGTTTATGCAAATGCAATTTCATACTCCTCGACTCTACAATGAATTTTACTGCTTGGTTATTGGTAAACCATTTAACAGTTTTGTTTGATAGTAGTTGCGCAAAGCATTCTAGTGCGTACTGTACCCTCCAAGTGGAGCTTTGTTTCATTTCAATTTCGTTCCAATTTTTATGACACATTGGTGTGCCGTTAATCGACACATAAGTTGCGCAGCCAGTGCTGCTTGCGTCTGAATAAACAACAGTTGCTGGTAAACAGTTTGGCATTACTAAAGATCTTTGATTTAGCTTAGGTATTGCGTCAACCCAGAATGTGAGTTCCCTAATAGAGTCTTGGTCTAAAACTAGCACGCTATTCCAGTGAGAACGGGTGTCAAGTTTCCGATGAAGCGATTTTGTCATGAGTTTGCATATATTGCCAAACACAATCATATTTGAAATAATAAGTCCTGTAACTGAAGCCAGCTGTCTGGCTGAAATCTTCTTTAAAGCAAGCGCTTCGTGAATTTTTGCTAGCAGTCTAGCAACCTTGTCTTGGGGGACTGTCAAAATTTGCGCTTTCAGATCCCAGTTCAATCCCAACCATTTTGTACATTGAGTGGGTTTCCAAATACTTTTCTCTACATTGGCCACAAACCCACTTTTACATAAGTCAGATTTTACACTCAGTGATTGTTCCTCGCACGACGTAAAACTTGGGCAAACACCTAGACCATCGTCGAGGTAAACAACAATTTTAAAGGTTTTACTGCGCCAGTGCTTAACAAGTGGTCTCATAATTTTTGTAAAAATGTATGGCCCGGTCGACAGGCCAAATGGTAAAACCGTGAACACATAATATTTACAAACACCGTTAAATACCCACGAGAAACCTAAGAATTGCCAATCATCCGGGAAAATATCCACATGATGGTAACCAGACTTGATATCGAAGGAGTACAGCCAATTTTGTGGACAATCCGTGAGAACGTTAAGCATAGATTTTGAATCTTCGAACGTTATTTTGGATTTCCGAACAGATTCATTAGGATATCTCAAATCTAAAATGAGTCTCTTTTTTCCACTTGACTGCACAGATACTGAAAGTGGATTAACAACTGTGGGCGGAGACATACATTGTTTAACTAGCCCCGCCTGGACTAGTTCACTAATTGCCGAGGTGACAAAATCTGAATGTTCAAAAGCTGTCTTATTATTACAAAATCGCGCTCTTTTTGGTGTAGTAACAAACGGGATAATATATCCTCGAGAAATGGTATCTAATATGAATTTAGACGCCCCAATATGTTGCCAAAAATTAATATGCGACCGCAGCCGGCCTTTAACTCTAACAGGCTTACAATTTTCCTCGTACTCTACAGGACTGTCCTGCGTAAATTCATAGTTACAACAATCATTATTTGATAAAGCATCAACATCACAATACTTATCTTTTTTCTAACCTTTGGGCGGCATGTTTAAACTGTGTTTCCACTTGACGATAAACCTGCTGCTCCGTAACTTGTGTTTTCACCCCAACTGTATTTAGACCTGCAATCTCCGGCCCAGTGGCCTGCCTGTCCGCACGCGTAACACCTGTCGCTGGGCATAGGTTGTCTTCTGCGACGAAAGGGACCACGAAAGGGCTGCACTCTGTTCTGGTAGCCTTGGTAGAGCTGCCGTCCAGCATCTTGTGTTTCTTGTTGACGCCCAGAATAAACTTGGGTAGTGGCTGTTGCTGGTTTTTTGGCTTTTGTCTTAGATAGCGCTCTCTTTTCAGCGGAGCGGAGTTTTTTCTCGTCCTTAGAGTCCTCTGCCAACTCGTCAGATTCGTACTCTTCTACGGCGGTCCAGCCGGCAGGGCTTTTATCGGCAAAACGTATCAGTTTGTTCCTCTTCTTGATGATAGACGTTAGTTTCTGTACTTCGGCATCTGCTTTAGTAAGATTCCCATTGATTAGGTCTTTGCTAATAGTCTCGAGGCCGTCTAAGATGGTGGAGTTATGTTCATACTGGATTTTGTTCCCTTTAAACTTGAAAGAACTGGTGAAACTTTTAGTTTCTTGATTTCCGAGACGTGTTCATCTTCACGCTCGTCAAAGCTACGTTTAAAACTAGCCAGTCTTCTGTCTAGTATCCGGACAAAACGATCCACCATGTTGGACGGCTGCTGGTCTCCTCGTAGTTGCTTCAGAAGCTGCACTAGGAATTGCAGGAGTAGGCGTTTCTGGCTCGCTTGCCAAGAGCTCGTCAATTTCTCTATCAGACATATTCGGTAAATTTACGTTAAACTGTTGCACAACCGCGCTGGAGAGATGTCTTCAAGTGACTATCACTTAGCATCTCTGTTCTTATATACTCCCGCATATTAATGACCCAAGGGGATACTGACCCTCCTGCACAATGCTAGGTACAAACATGTATACATTCCGTAACGCTACTAAATACATTTTTGGTCATCGACGATTTCTTTTTCTTACCAAGCACATTTAGTGTAAAGAAGAACATCAAAGCATAAAAATGAAAAACCGTTTCGACGTAGCTTTCAAATTAAACTAGATCTTGAGCATGTCTAGTAATTTCAATTACAAATAATTACAAACGAATATTGAAGAAATGAGTATGGGTCACTAAATAAATAAACGAATAAATGAATGAATGAACGAAATAATGAATGAAAGAATAAATGAATGAATGAATGAATCAATCAATCAATAAATCAATGAATAAATCAGTGAATGAATGAATGAATGAACGAACGAATAAATGAATCTAGCTACTGACAACTATGCAACCAGCAGAAACTACATTGCAGATCGATTGCTCGAAAATCAAAACAGAACAACCGAAATCAGTACTTTCTTCTGTCATGATTTTTTAATACACGACTAATCATAAACTTGCAAAAAATCGTCGATGAATCAGTGAATGAATGAATGACTGAATGAACGAATAAATAAATAAATCAATGAATCAATCAATGGCTCAATCAATGAATCAATCAATGAATTAATCAATGAATCAATCAATGAATCAATGAATTTCGACGCATCACTCTTTACATATAAGTATTTTTTTCTGAGAGGAAAACCAAAGAAAGCGGTACGTCGTCGCAGAAAAGAGTAGTAACGCATGCGCGTCTTCGCAGTTTACTGATCAATGCCTGGCAATCTATATCCCGCATGGTTTGTTCGTTTGAAACTTAGAGGTATAAAGGCCGTGTCGGAGAACATGTAGTCGGTAGATCGCAGTGAAGCTTGGCGTGGAATTAGCTATTTATGGTCTAGGGGCCGGCTAATTTCTCCCTCACTGACCCTGTTCGAATGGTTCGCAGGGTTAGCCTTGTTAGCTCGGTCTGCCACTGACGATAGCGCGGTCGTTGTCGAAATCTTCGGCATATACGTAAGGCTGTATAGCCGCCATGCGACGCTTCAGCTTTATATATGTCTAGAGGCATGGTCTAATATTTTCTTATATTTTAGCCATCTATCTGGCAATCGTACAAATACTTACGATTTCCGTCGACTTTCCCGGAGATGTTTTCCTTCAAACAAAGCCTGTAGTTAATATGCTTCGCTACTGACAAATATGCAACCAGCAGAAACTAGATTGCGGATCGATTGCTCGAAAATCAAAACAGAACAACCGAAATCAGCACTTTCTTCTGTCATGATTTTTTAATACACGACTAATCATAAACTTGCAAAAAATCGTCGATTATTCGGATTGGTCGAGAGCTGTGCAGTTCAATCAGGCGTAACAGCAGAGCAGAGAGCTGTCACACCAGTGCAGGAAGTGGGGAATACCAGTGCAAATCATGACATTTTGATTCAAAAGACAAAATCCGTCCTAAAACAAAATGTTCACTTTTTTTTGAAATGTTTAGAATGTAGAGAATGTTTTAAATTTGCACTAGCATTCTTCTACAGGCTCATGCATTTAAGAACTTTTTGAAAAGCAAACTCGTGCAAATTAATTACAATTGCAAATTGAACTCGAAACCATCTTATTATTACCTATACGAATTAGACTATACACAGGGAACCCAACGCAGTCAACAAAAACACATAGAATTCCTCCCTCATTCGATAAAGAATTTTTTCATAAGTCTATCTCTACCTCGGAGTTGCGGTACAATTTCAACCTTGTTGTGTTCCTCTATCATTTCAACTTACCAAAATCCCACCACATATCCGATACTTTGCCTCTAAAGAGCCCTAAAATGATGTTTTTTTAAAACGGCGCCAAACAGTTCATGAATACAAATAACGAAGATTTTTTTTCTTACAAACCATCATACCTGCTTGGTTTCTTTCAAACAGTGGACCCGTCGCCATTAAAACGCTTAACGATGCTCTTCCAATTGCGCTTAGAGGCAAAAGATAGATCAAAACTACGAAAAATTCAACGTCAAGCAAATTTTCGCGATTTCTTCTTGAAATGCAAAAACTGCCAAATGACAGGTAAACCTCGTGACTAGTTTCATGCCCCTCGCTATTTGTATAAAAACACAGGAATCTTTATTAAACTCAATGCTAAATTACTTACAATGGCCTTTTTAAAAGTGTGCACGCCTCAAAAAACATTTTACAAAAACTTCCTTATAAACAATAATGGCAGTACAAAAATTGTATGAAAAAACTAAGTCTACAACGCTAGAGATTCCCAAGCAGTCACATGCCCAAGCACTAACCCAGCCCTAACTGTTTTAACTTGGGTGAACGGACGAGAACCTGTGATCTGAACATGGTGTTGGGGTAGATATTTTGATTATCGCGCAATTTTCTCTACTTCGTAAAGAAAAAAAGCAGCAATTTTACATCAAAATAGCCCTTATGGACGTGTAAAGTTGTGTTGAGTTCATCTCAAAATTATTACGTAATTTTTGTAAAAAAATCGTGCTATTTTTCCCTGGAAAATCGCTTTTTTTCTACTGTATTAAGCAACACTAAAGGCGCGCGCGCGCGTAGATCAGAATTCATGACATCACAATCACAACGTTCTTAGAACGTCAATAATTAAATGTCTTTTTCCCCTCAATTTTCTAACGCGCGCTTTGTAAAAGAAGCCTTTTTTGGTCAATTTTCATGTTTTTTTTTTCAAGAAATTTTTGTTCACTCTTATTCATCATGATTTTTTTTCTTCGCGCGAAGTTTTTCGTATTTATTTTCCCGTTTTCTATTGATTTTTAGGCTTGATTTATACCAATTTTGTTACAATATCTAAGCTGACTTTTGCAAAAATTATAGGTAAATATAAAATGCACTAAAAAAATCTGGTCGTTTTGGTCATGGACGATTTCTTTTTCTTACCAAGCATATTTAGTGTAAAGTAGAACATCAAAGCATAAAAATAAAAAACCGTTTCGACGTAGCTTTCAAATCAAACTAGATCTTGAGGATGTCTAGTAATTTCAATTACAAATAATTACAAACGAATATTGAAGAAATGACTATGGGTCACCGAATGAATGAACGAATGAATGAAAGAATGAATGAATGAATGAATGAATGAATGAATGAATGAATGAATGAATGAATGAATGAGTCAATAAATCAATGAATAAATCAGTGAATGAATGAATGAATGAATGAATGAACGAATAAATAAATCAATAAATCAATGAATGATTCAATGAATGAATCAATCTATCAATCAATGAATGAATCAATCATTGAATCGATCAATGAATCAATGAATTTCGACACATCCCTTATTACATAGAAGTATTTTTTTCTGAGAGGAAAACCAAAGAAAGCGGTAGGTCGTCGCAGAAAAGAGTAGTAACGCATGCGCGTCTTCGCAGTTTACTGATCAATGCCTGGCAATCTATATCCCGCATGGTTTGTTCGTTTGAAACTTAGAGGTATAAAGGCCGTGTCGGAGAACATGTAGTCGGTAGATCGCAGTGAAGCTTGGCGTGGAATTAGCTATTTATGGTCTAGGGGCCGGCTAATTTCTCCCTCACTGACCCTGTTCGAATGGTTCGCAGGGTTAGCCTTGTTAGCTCGGTCTGCCACTGACGATAGCGCGGTCGTTGTCGAAATCTTCGGCCTATACGTAAGGCTGTATAGCCGCCATGCGACGCTTCAGCTTTATATATGTCTGGAGGCATGGTCTAATATTTTCTTATATTTTAGCCATCTATCTGGCAATCGTACAAATACTTTGGTTTGTTCGTTTGAAACTTAGAGGTATAAAGGCCGTGTCGGAGAACATGTAGTCGGTAGATCGCAGTGAAGCTTGGCGTGGAATTAGCTATTTATGGTCTAGGGGCCGGCTAATTTCTCCCTCACTGACCCTGATCGAATGGTTCGCAGGGTTAGCCTTGTTAGCTCGGTCTGCCACTGACGATAGCGCGGTCGTTGTCGAAATCTTCGGCCTATACGTAAGGCTGTATAGCCGCCATGCGACGCTTCAGCTTTATATATGTCTGGAGGCATGGTCTAATATTTTCTTATATTTTAGCCATCTATCTGGCAATCGTACAAATACTTGCGATTTGCGTCGACATTGCCCGGAGATGTTTTTCTTCAAACAAAGCCTGTAGTGAATATGCTTCGCTACTGACAACTATGCAACCAGCAGAAACTAGATTGCGGATCGATTGCTCGAAAATCAAAACAGAACAACAAATCAGTACTTTGTTCTGTCATGATTTTTTATTACACGACTAATCATAAACTTGCAAAAAATCGTCGACTATTCGGATTGGTCGAGAGCTGTGCAGTTCATGCAGGCGTAACAGCAGAGCAGAGAGCTGTCACACCAGTGCAGGAAGTGGGACGGTAATACCAGTGCAAATCTGTCCTAAAACAAAATGTTTTTTTTTTTTTTGTTGAAATGTTTAGCATGTAGAGAATGTTTTAAATTTTCACTGGCATTCTTCTACAGGCTCATGCATTTAAGAACTTTTTGAAAAGCAAACTCGTGCAAATTAATTACAATTGCAAATTGAACTCGAAACCATCTTATTACCGATACGAATTAGACTATACACAGGGAACCCAACGCAGTCAACAAAAACACATAGAATTCCTCCCTCATTCGATAAAGAATTTTTTCATAAGTCTATCTCTACCTCGGAGTTGCGGTACAATTTCAACCTTGTTGTGTTCCTCTATCATTTCAACTTACCAAAATCCCACCACATATCCGATACTTTGCCTCTAAAGAGCCCTAAAATGATGTTTTTTAAAACGGCGCCAAACAGTTCATGAATACAAATAACGAAGATTTTTTTTCTTACAAACCATCATACCTGCTTGGTTTCTTTCAAACAGTGGACCCGTCGCCATTAAAACGCTTAACGATGCTCTTCCAATTGCGCTTAGAGGCAAAAGATAGATCAAAACTACGAAAAATTCAACGTCAAGCAAATTTTCGCGATTACTTCTTGAAATGCAAAAACTGCATAATGACAGGTAAACCTCGTGACTAGTTTCATGCCCCTCACTATTTGTATAAAAACACAGGAATCTTTATTAAACTCAATGCTAAATTACTTACAATGGCCTTTTTAAAAGTGTGCACGCCTCAAAAAACATTTTACAAAAACTTCCTTATAAACAATAATGGCAGTACAAAAATTGTATGAAAAAACTAAGTCTACAACGCTAGAGATTCCCAAGCAGTCACATGCCCAAGCACTAACCCAGCCCTAACTGTTTTAACTTGGGTGAACGGACGAGAACCTGTGATCTGAACATGGTGTTGGGGTAGATATTTTGATTATCGCGCAATTTTCTCTACTTCGTAAAGAAAAAAAGCAGCAATTTTACATCAAAATAGCCCTTATGGACGTGTAAAGTTGTGTTGAGTTCATCTCAAAATTATTACGTAATTTTTGTAAAAAAATCGTGCTATTTTTCCCTGGAAAATTGCTTTTTTTCTACTGTATTAAGCAACACTAAAGGCGCGCGCGAGCGTAGATCAGAATTCATGACATCACAATTAGAACGTTCTTAGAACGTCAATAATTAAATGTCTTTTTCCCCTCAATTTTCTAACGCGCGCTTTGTAAAAGAAGCCTTTTTTGGTCAATTTTCATGTTTTTTTTTTCAAGAAATTTTTGTTCACTCTTATTCATCATGATTTTTTTTCTTCGCGCGAAGTTTTTCGTATTTATTTTCCCGTTTTCTATTGATTTTTAGGCTTGATTTATACCAATTTTGTTACAATATCTAAGCTGACTTTTGCAAAAATTATAGGTAAATATGAAATGCACTAAAAAAATCTGGTCGTTTTGGTCATGGACGATTTCTTTTTCTTACCAAGCATATTTGGTGTAAAGTAGAACATCAAAGCATAAAAATGAAAAACCGTTTCGACGTAGCTTTCAAATTAAACTAGATCTTGAGGATGTCTAGTAATTTCAATTACAAATAATTACAAACGAATATTGAAGAAATGACTATGGGTCACCGAATGAATGAACGAATGAATGAAAGAATGAATGAATGAATGAATGAATGAATGAATGAATGAATGAATGAATGAATGAGTCAATAAATCAATGAATAAATCAGTGAATGAATGTGTCGTGGACTCGCCACGATAATCGGACTCCCTGTGTAACCGAGGAATCATGGGACAGAACACATGGAGAACAACATGGCGGAAAATAAAACTGTTTAAACCAGGGAAAGAAAACGTCTTATCTTATTGTGTTTTTTCGCCACATGGTGCCGAAACCCGTCGGAAAAAGTAAATAATTACAGTCAAGCAAATAACTACTGGAGTACAGAAGGATTAAAGAAGAAAATATCGGCGAAAAGTCATCGGAAACTCACCATGTCACTTTCTCATCTTAAAGGGATGAAAACACGCTACTCAAACTTACTTACAAGAGAACTAGACAAGGTAAAGCCTTTACTTACTGCTGAATTAAAGGAAGATGATCCATCACTGCAAGGTAAAATAACAAATTCACTTAGAAAACTGAAAGAATACATATCGAAACTTGAAGACATATGCGAAAGATTAGCCATCGAAATCGAGGCAGCAAAACTTAAAGAAGAAGAAAGAGAATTACAACTTCAAGAGGAGGAAAGAACCTCAAGATTCATGGAAATCGTACTGGAAACAATTGGCGAACTCACTGATCTAGAAAATACTTTGAAAGAACAGAAGAAAATGGAAACTAGTCACTTGGAGAAAATACTGCAAACTCAAACCGAACTTTTGGAGAGAATGACAACATCAAACGAAAAGAAGTCACCCACTAAGCCACTTGACAAGGTAAAGCTCCCAAAAATTGAAATACCATCGTTTAATGGTGAAATAACTGAATTTCAATCCTTTTGGGACTTGTTTGAAACCTGCATTGATAAGTCTGGCATTTCTAACATAGAAAAGTTTACCTACTTGAAGAGCAAACTAACTGGAAAGGCTAGTGAGGCTATAAGTGGACTAAGTGTTACCAGCAATAACTATGGTGAAGCTCTAAAAATTTTGAAAGAAAGATTTGGAGATGTACAAACAATAGTGAATACACACTATACTGAACTGATAGAACTCCCTACTGTAAGAAATAACATTGCAAACTTAAGATCATTCCTTGATAATATTAAAACACATCTAAGAAGCCTATCAGTCCTGAAACAAGATACAAATCAACATATTTTCATCCCAATGATTACATCGAAACTACCGAAGGAAGTGTTATTGCAACTTGAGATCCAGAAAGGAAGATCAAATAAGTGGACAGTGAATAAATTACTTGAAGAATTAGAAAGCTATGTAGCGGCAAGAGAGTCATCCGAAAGAATGATGAACCATGCAACCTTGACAAAGGCACCATTTACTACACACACCAATGCTACTTCAAGAGATATATCTACTAAAGTTGTCAACAACACAACACCAAGTCATCAACCCCAAAGAAAACATGTGATGACATCAGAAGCCCTACTTCAAGTTCAGAAAGACAATCCAACTACAACACCAAAGAAGATATGTGCATACTGCAATCAAAACCACTGGTCTGATGAGTGTACTACTTACACAACACTACTAGAAAGAAAGTCAAAGATTAAAGGCCAGTGCTACAATTGTCTAAGCAAAAGACATATGGTAAAGGAATGTCCTATAACAAAGGCATGTTATTATTGCTCCAAAAGGCACAATCATCATAGAAGTCTTTGTCCTAAACAATTTTCACAGTGTCATCCAGCTGAAGCATCAACAGTAGCAACAGAGAACTTACCTAGCAACGTACCTAACAGTGAACCTGCAACTCTAGCAACAGAAGATACAGTCATAATGCAAACTGCAACTACAGAAGTTCATAATCCAAGTAACTTAAACTCATCAAAAACTGTAAAGGTACTTTTTGATTCTGGAAGTTACAGATCATATATTACACAGAAACTTGCAAAGGATCTAAACTTGAAAATGGGAAAGACTGAAGAAATTAAACTTGTCACCTTCGGCAATTCATCAAGCACTGTCATCAAGACGCCAACAACCACTATTGAACTACCATTGAAGGATAACAGTACCATTAAACTAACTGTAAATGTGGTACCAGAAATAACTGGCAAAGTACAACGAATGCCAGTCAAGGCTAGCATAATGAACAATCATCTACTCAAAGACATACCTCTAGCTGACATTATACCGAAAGAACAGGAAACTTCAAACATTGACATTTTAATTGGAAATGATTATTACTTAGATTTCATTGAGCCTATGAGAGTACAACTAGAAGATGGACTATACCTACTAGGATCCAAACTTGGTTGGATTCTAACTGGACGAACTCACACTAAATCACAGAATACATCAAAGTTAGAGTCACCAACATTGTTAGTGAACACCTTTCAAACTAACACACCTGCAAATATGCATTTTTGTGATCCAGATCATTCACTTGATATGAAACCAACCAAAGAATTCTGGGATCTCGAAACTATCGGAATCAAAGACTCACCTACTATTACAGATGATCACATAGCAACTAAAACATTCAATGATACTATCCAATATGAAGACAACAGATACTATACAACCTGGCCCTGGAAGGAGAATGCAGAAGACTTACCGGACAACTATGGACTGGCTGTCGGAAGACTGAAATCACTTGTACCAAGGTTGAAAAGGACACCACAACTACTTGAACAGTATGATTCTATCATACAAGATCAGCTAAAGAAAGGAGTGATTGAGAAGGTAACCACTGAAGAGAACAATGATCACAAGAAACATTACATTCCACATCATCCAGTTATCACTCCTACCAACTCAACTACAAAGGTTCGCATCGTATATGATGCCTCTGCGAAAACAGATGAAAGGAACTGTAGTTTAAATGACTGCCTCCATCGAGGACCAGTGATGCTCGAAAACTTAAGTGGATTGCTACTGCGATTTAGATGCAATGCAATAGCAATGATATCAGACATTGAGAAAGCATTTCTCCAAGTAGGACTACAAGAACCAGAAAGAGACATTACAAGATTTGTATGGCTAGCTGACCCTAACAAAGATCAGATAGCAGGAAACATTCAAACGTATCGTTTCACTCGCTTGCCTTTTGGCATCATTTCAAGCCCTTTCCTGTTAGCCAACACAATTGCATTCCATCTAAACAAGGAAGGGAGTAAAACAGCTCAACTCATTCGTGAGAACATTTATGTTGACAATGTGATTTATGGTACGGATACCATTGAACATGCTGTCCAACTTTACGAAGAAAGCAAAGCAATCTTTGAAAGAGCCTCGATGAATCTACGAGAGTGGACGTCAAACTCGGAAGAACTACTGAATCAAATCCCAGAGAAAGACAAACTCAGCGACAAAGCAACAGTGAAAGTACTTGGCATGTACTGGAATCGTATAGAAGACACTTTAACTATAGCCAAACTGACATCTAATCCTACAACAACCAAGAGAGGAGTTCTTCAAACAGTCTCATCAGTATTCGATCCAATTGGACTGTTTACACCTGTTACTTTACCTGCTAAGCTCTTCATTCAGCACCTATGGAATGAAGGACTGGGATGGGATGAGCAACTGACTTGTGAAGATGAACAACAATGGGCTAAAATATTCAAAGAACTGCAACTGATTGAGAATATACAGATACCAAGATTCATTGACACTGATAACTCTGCAACATATACACTGCTCTGCTTTACTGATGCATCCAAGAAAGCTTATGCAGCCGTAGTTTACTTACTTGTTACAAACGAGACACACTCGACTGTACACTTAGTGTTCTCAAAATCAAGACTTGCCCCAGCGAAACAGTTAACTATTCCTCGACTGGAACTACTCGGTGTTCTTATTGGAGCTAGGTGTCTCAAGTTTGTAGAGACTGAATTGAAACTAAACATTGCAAAGAAGATTTTATGGACCGACTCACAATGTGTACTACATTGGCTGAACTCCAATAAGCCACTTTCAGTCTTCGTGGAAAACCGATTGAAGGAAATGAAGTCACATGACATCACCTTCAAGTATATAACTACAGAAGAGAATCCAGCTGACCTACCAACAAGAGGTACCACTGCAGCTGAACTTAAAGATTGCTTACTATGGTGGCAAGGTCCGCAATGGCTGACCAACCCACAATGCACTTGGCCCACGTGGTTAATCGAAGAAGTTACTTCCGATGTACTAAACTCAGAATCCAAGAAGACTAAAGTAATATACGAAGCAAGTCTGATGTCTGAGAACATGGCAGCAGTCGCAGACACACCCCTCGGAATTAAAGAAGAAAGGTTTTCTACCATATCAAGACTACTACGAGTAACTGCACTTGCACTGCGATTTATCAACAAGCTGAAAAAACAAAGATCACATACTGGACTGATAACATCACAAGAACTAAGCAATGCAAGAAAATTATGGGAACTACATGTACAAAGACATGCATTTTCTGATGTGCTACATGATATTCAACAGAATAAAAGAAACAATTTAGTGACTCAACTTGGGTTAAAAATGGGCTCTGATGATTTACTGAGATGTCATGGAAGACTCAGCAATAGTCAAGTCAGTGAAATGGCAAAAACACCAATTTTGCTTCCAAAGTCAGAGTATTTTACTAAACTTGTAATTGAAGCTGCGCATATGACTGTATTGCATTCTGGTGTCTCGCACACTCTGGCTCAAACAAGACAACGATACTGGATTCCACATGGACGTTCAACTGTAAAACGAGTAATTAAGGAATGTCATACTTGTCGTAGATGGGAGGGAGGTCCATATAAAATGCCAGAGATGCCACCACTACCTACTGAAAGAGTTACTAAGTCACCTCCTTTCTCTGAAACTGGTCTAGATTACCTAGGCCCACTGTATGTAAAAGATGGATCAACTGAAGAGAAGAAAGTTTGGATCTGTTTATTTACCTGTTTGACTGTGCGTGCAATACATTTGGAACTAGTGAAAGAACTGTCTGCTGAACAATTTCTGCTTTGTTTAAGACGATTCATTGCTCTTTATGGAGCACCAAAGCAAATATTTTCAGATAATGCATCACAATTTAAACTTACTAAAGAAACACTTGACAAAGCATGGATGGATGTCCAGTCAGATGAAGAAGTTCAAAGTTATGTGGCCAATCAAAATATTGAATGGCACTTCATTACAACCAATGCCCCATGGATGGGCGGATTTTACGAGCGACTCGTAGGACTTGTTAAGAAAGCATTACGGAAAACACTTGGTAAGGGCAAACTTACCAATGATCAACTTGTAACTGTGATAACTGAGATAGCTGCTGTTTTGAACACAAGACCCCTAGTATATTTGTCTGATGATATTGAGGATCAACCAGTACTTTCACCACAGTGTTTTTTAAGAATGAACATGAATATTAAACCAGGAACACCAGAATGGAACTTTGAGGAAGACCCAGACTTCACTTTAGGTCGCAGTTCAGCGGATAATCTACTACAAACTTGGAAAGATAGTCAATTACAATTGAATCACTTTTGGAAGACATGGGCAGAAGATTACTTACTTAGTTTGCGTGAAAGACATCGCAACCCTAACTTGAAATCACGACGCATAACATCAACTGAAACTATATCCGTTGGTGATGTAGTACTGCTGCATGAATCATTGCCTCGAGGCTCATGGAAATTAGCTATTGTCCAGAACCTCATCAGAAGTAAAGATGGACAGATAAGGTCTGCTGAAGTGACACTACCTTCTAAAAGAGTTGTAATTAGACCATTGAATTTATTGTACCCATTGGAATGTTCATCTGAGAAATCCAGTTGTATTGAAGATGAAGTTCAAGATAAAGTAAATGATGCTCCCCCAATGCAGACGAGTAGTCAACCAATCCAGATGAGCAGTCGACCAAGTAGACGAGCCGCTGAGAAGGCGAAAGCGTGGCTAAAGCAAGTTGCCCCCAAGTTACTACAATGAACTTAAACTATTGAAAATTTATTGACTTTACTAATACTTGTTAAACTTTCTATTGTTACTTAGTATTTTTGTTGTTGTTGGGAGTGTCGTGGACTCGCCACGATAATCGGACTCCCTGTGTAACCGAGGAATCATGGGACAGAACACATGGAGAACAACATGGCGGAAAATAAAACTGTTTAAACCAGGGAAAGAAAACGTCTTATCTTATTGTGTTTTTTCGCCACAGAATGAATGAATGAATGAATGAACGAATAAATAAATCAATAAATCAATGAATGATTCAATGAATGAATCAATCTATCAATCAATGAATGAATCAATCATTGAATCGATCAATGAATCAATGAATTTCGACACATCCCTTATTACATAGAAGTATTTTTTTCTGAGAGGAAAACCAAAGAAAGCGGTAGGTCGTCGCAGAAAAGAGTAGTAACGCATGCGCGTCTTCGCAGTTTACTGATCAATGCCTGGCAATCTATATCCCGCATGGTTTGTTCGTTTGAAACTTAGAGGTATAAAGGCCGTGTCGGAGAACATGTAGTCGGTAGATCGCAGTGAAGCTTGGCGTGGAATTAGCTATTTATGGTCTAGGGGCCGGCTAATTTCTCCCTCACTGACCCTGATCGAATGGTTCGCAGGGTTAGCCTTGTTAGCTCGGTCTGCCACTGACGATAGCGCGGTCGTTGTCGAAATCTTCGGCCTATACGTAAGGCTGTATAGCCGCCATGCGACGCTTCAGCTTTATATATGTCTGGAGGCATGGTCTAATATTTTCTTATATTTTAGCCATCTATCTGGCAATCGTACAAATACTTGCGATTTGCGTCGACATTGCCCGGAGATGTTTTTCTTCAAACAAAGCCTGTAGTGAATATGCTTCGCTACTGACAACTATGCAACCAGCAGAAACTAGATTGCGGATCGATTGCTCGAAAATCAAAACAGAACAACAAATCAGTACTTTGTTCTGTCATGATTTTTTATTACACGACTAATCATAAACTTGCAAAAAATCGTCGACTATTCGGATTGGTCGAGAGCTGTGCAGTTCATGCAGGCGTAACAGCAGAGCAGAGAGCTGTCACACCAGTGCAGGAAGTGGGACGGTAATACCAGTGCAAATCTGTCCTAAAACAAAATGTTTTTTTTTTTTTTTTTTGTTGAAATGTTTAGCATGTAGAGAATGTTTTAAATTTTCACTGGCATTCTTCTACAGGCTCATGCATTTAAGAACTTTTTGAAAAGCAAACTCGTGCAAATTAATTACAATTGTAAATTGAACTCGAAACCATCTTATTACCGATACGAATTAGACTATACACAGGGAACCCAACGCAGTCAACAAAAACACATAGAATTCCTCCCTCATTCGATAAAGAATTTTTTCATAAGTCTATCTCTACCTCGGAGTTGCGGTACAATTTCAACCTTGTTGTGTTCCTCTATCATTTCAACTTACCAAAATCCCACCACATATCCGATACTTTGCCTCTAAAGAGCCCTAAAATGATGTTTTTTAAAACGGCGCCAAACAGTTCATGAATACAAATAACGAAGATTTTTTTTCTTACAAACCATCATACCTGCTTGGTTTCTTTCAAACAGTGGACCCGTCGCCATTAAAACGCTTAACGATGCTCTTCCAATTGCGCTTAGAGGCAAAAGATAGATCAAAACTACGAAAAATTCAACGTCAAGCAAATTTTCGCGATTTCTTCTTGAAATGCAAAAACTGCCAAATGACAGGTAAACCTCGTGACTAGTTTCATGCCCCTCGCTATTTGTATAAAAACACAGGAATCTTTATTAAACTCAATGCTAAATTACTTACAATGGCCTTTTTAAAAGTGTGCACGCCTCAAAAAACATTTTACAAAAACTTCCTTATAAACAATAATGGCAGTACAAAAATTGTATGAAAAAACTAAGTCTACAACGCTAGAGATTCCCAAGCAGTCACATGCCCAAGCACTAACCCAGCCCTAACTGTTTTAACTTGGGTGAACGGACGAGAACCTGTGATCTGAACATGGTGTTGGGGTAGATATTTTGATTATCGCGCAATTTTCTCTACTTCGTAAAGAAAAAAAGCAGCAATTTTACATCAAAATAGCCCTTATGGACGTGTAAAGTTGTGTTGAGCTCATCTCAAAATTATTACGTAATTTTTGTAAAAAAATCGTGCTATTTTTCCCTGGAAAATTGCTTTTTTTCTACTGTATTAAGCAACACTAAAGGCGCGCGCGCGCGTAGATCAGAATTCATGACATCACAATTAGAACGTTCTTAGAACGTCAATAATTAAATGTCTTTTTCCCCTCAATTTTCTAACGCGCGCTTTGTAAAAGAAGCCTTTTTTGGTCAATTTTCATGTTTTTTTTTTCAAGAAATTTTTGTTCACTCTTATTCATCATGATTTTTTTTCTTCGCGCGAAGTTTTTCGTATTTATTTTCCCGTTTTCTATTGATTTTTAGGCTTGATTTATACCAATTTTGTTACAATATCTAAGCCGACTTTTGCAAAAATTATAGGTAAATATGAAATGCACTAAAAAAATCTGGTCGTTTTGGTCATGGACGATTTCTTTTTCTTACCAAGCTTATTTGGTGTAAAGTAGAACATCAAAGCATAAAAATGAAAAACCGTTTCGACGTAGCTTTCAAATTAAACTAGATCTTGAGGATGTCTAGTAATTTCAATTACAAATAATTACAAACGAATATTGAAGAAATGACTATGGGTCACCGAATGAATGAACGAATGAATGAAAGAATGAATGAATGAATGAATGAATGAATGAATGAATGAATGAATGAATGAATGAATGAATGAATGAATGAATGAATGAATGAATGAATGAATGAGTCAATAAATCAATGAATAAATCAGTGAATGAATGAATGAATGAATGAATGAGTCAATAAATCAATGAATAAATCAGTGAATGAATGAATGAATGAATGAATGAATGAACGAATAAATAAATCAATAAATCATTGAATGATTCAATGAATGAATCAATCTATCAATCAATGAATGAATCAATCATTGAATCGATCAATGAATCAATGAATTTCGACACATCCCTTATTACATAGAAGTATTTTTTTCTGAGAGGAAAACCAAAGAAAGCGGTAGGTCGTCGCAGAAAAGAGTAGTAACGCATGCGCGTCTTCGCAGTTTACTGATCAATGCCTGGCAATCTATATCCCGCATGGTTTGTTCGTTTGAAACTTAGAGGTATAAAGGCCGTGTCGGAGAACATGTAGTCGGTAGATCGCAGTGAAGCTTGGCGTGGAATTAGCTATTTATGGTCTAGGGGCCGGCTAATTTCTCCCTCACTGACCCTGTTCGAATGGTTCGCAGGGTTAGCCTTGTTAGCTCGGTCTGCCACTGACGATAGCGCGGTCGTTGTCGAAATCTTCGGCCTATACGTAAGGCTGTATAGCCGCCATGCGACGCTTCAGCTTTATATATGTGTGGAGGCATGGTCTAATATTTTCTTATATTTTAGCCATCTATCTGGCAATCGTACAAATACTTGCGATTTGCGTCGACATTGCCCGGAGATGTTTTTCTTCAAACAAAGCCTGTAGTGAATATGCTTCGCTACTGACAACTATGCAACCAGCAGAAACTAGATTGCGGATCGATTGCTCGAAAATCAAAACAGAACAACAAATCAGTACTTTGTTCTGTCATGATTTTTTATTACACGACTAATCATAAACTTGCAAAAAATCGTCGACTATTCGGATTGGTCGAGAGCTGTGCAGTTCATGCAGGCGTAACAGCAGAGCAGAGAGCTGTCACACCAGTGCAGGAAGTGGGACGGTAATACCAGTGCAAATCTGTCCTAAAACAAAATGTTTTTTTTTTTTTTTTTGTTGAAATGTTTAGCATGTAGAGAATGTTTTAAATTTTCACTGGCATTCTTCTACAGGCTCATGCATTTAAGAACTTTTTGAAAAGCAAACTCGTGCAAATTAATTACAATTGCAAATTGAACTCGAAACCATCTTATTACCGATACGAATTAGACTATACACAGGGAACCCAACGCAGTCAACAAAAACACATAGAATTCCTCCCTCATTCGATAAAGAATTTTTTCATAAGTCTATCTCTACCTCGGAGTTGCGGTACAATTTCAACCTTGTTGTGTTCCTCTATCATTTCAACTTACCAAAATCCCACCACATATCCGATACTTTGCCTCTAAAGAGCCCTAAAATGATGTTTTTTAAAACGGCGCCAAACAGTTCATGAATACAAATAACGAAGATTTTTTTTCTTACAAACCATCATACCTGCTTGGTTTCTTTCAAACAGTGGACCCGTCGCCATTAAAACGCTTAACGATGCTCTTCCAATTGCGCTTAGAGGCAAAAGATAGATCAAAACTACGAAAAATTCAACGTCAAGCAAATTTTCGCGATTTCTTCTTGAAATGCAAAAACTGCCAAATGACAGGTAAACCTCGTGACTAGTTTCATGCCCCTCGCTATTTGTATAAAAACACAGGAATCTTTATTAAACTCAATGCTAAATTACTTACAATGGCCTTTTTAAAAGTGTGCACGCCTCAAAAAACATTTTACAAAAACTTCCTTATAAACAATAATGGCAGTACAAAAATTGTATGAAAAAACTAAGTCTACAACGCTAGAGATTCCCAAGCAGTCACATGCCCAAGCACTAACCCAGCCCTAACTGTTTTAACTTGGGTGAACGGACGAGAACCTGTGATCTGAACATGGTGTTGGGGTAGATATTTTGATTATCGCGCAATTTTCTCTACTTCGTAAAGAAAAAAAGCAGCAATTTTACATCAAAATAGCCCTTACGGACGTGTAAAGTTGTGTTGAGTTCATCTCAAAATTATTACGTAATTTTTGTAAAAAAATCGTGCTATTTTTCCCTGGAAAATTGCTTTTTTTCTACTGTATTAAGGTAATTCCACAGGAATAGATTCTACCTGTAAAAATCGCTGTTTTTCTGATATTTTACAGTTTTTGAGTTGATAATCATCTTAAAAGAAAAATAAGTTGTGGTCACCGATTTCGTTTTCGAGATAATTGCCTCCAAACACAAGGTGTTTTTGCCTATTACGCGCGCAAATTTTTACAATTTTCTCAAAATCATTTACAGGTTTGTCTAATTCTACAAAGCATGTTTACTTTTCCTAATACTAAAAAACTTATTATAGTAGAGCGGATAAGTGCACGAATTGTTCACTTTTGGGGTAAAAGCACCAAATTTTCAGAGTAGGTAGGTTTTATCATGTTAATAAAGAATAGATATGGAGCCAAATGAAAATCAGTTGCAGATCTGAGTATTAGGGGATTTTCAAAATGGCGGCCATATTTACCGGAAGTGAAATTTCCTCGATAATTTATCACCGGAATTAAATACAAATTTTGTAGATAAATAAAGGGTTTATGTTCTTTTATTCAGAATTCATCTCTTGTTAGCCTAAAAAACTTGAGAACTATGAGTTGATGGTTATAATTCAATTTCAAGAAAATGGCGGCCATATTGACCGGAAGTGAAATTTACTATACCTATAACCAGTGACAGTTAAAGTTATTTTGTTTAAAAACACAATATTGTTTGATTTACCGATGTGTTATATAGATAATATGTACATTAAGGTATATTACATACATAGAGAGGTTCATACTATATATCAAAACCATCAATTGCTTTGATAGACCGGAAGTTAAATAATCAATCAGCGTTGCCACAATCTTCAACACAACTACACAGAGCAGTACATCTAAGCTGGGATCTTTTGCATGAACATCTTCCCGAGCAACCCTTTTGGCAAGCGCACTTTACAAGCTCTCTGCAAGACTTGGTAATTTCTGGGATGTCAGACCAATAAGGCTGCCATTCGCCATTGACCATAGTCCAACCCCAATGTTGTGGACTAGGAAGAATTGGTGATGGAACTGTTGCCTGTCCCCAGCAGTATCCTGCCTGGTACGCAGCTCGTCTGGTATGTTGCAGCAGTGCTGCTCGTGTTGGAGGGATGTTCTCTAGAGGGCGCCCTTTCTGTGCAAATAGCTGCTTCCTTGCCATGTTGATGTCCTTCTCACCACTTGTCCGGTCGTACAATAGAATAACAAATCTCTCTAAACGATCCATGCAAGGCTTGCTGATATCTGATGGGCAGTATGAAAGTGCTAGAAAGGCATATGTAACGTCAGGATAGATATTCCACGTCTCAAAAGCTTTCCTTTTCCCTCGCCCACCAAAACTGGAAACGGTGTCGCAACCTGTAAACGCATGGAAAAAAGGGAGAGCAAGACAGCGTTCCTTTCCCAGAGCAATAGCTATTTCATGAGCTGGAATGAAGCGCATGTGTTTACCGGTGCCAAAAGCTACCCAGAACTCAATTTCTTGCCTGCAGTTTTCGTTTAGATCGTGATATGCGGCAGTCACCAAAACCAAGACATCAGTATCGACAGTGCGGATAATAATCTTGCTGTATCCTTCATTAACTATGTTAGAAAGATGTAAAACCATTCGTGTATCAGCCTCCTCATGGCTGCACGGGGAAAGGTTGGTGAATGTGGATGTGACTACATTAGATCGTACTTCATTGCCATATGTTGTAACAACGATTTGATCTGTATCAATTGACAAAATTTGTTCAGCTAGGAACATGAAGAGCTCTTTCTTGTTAGCATCCACACGAAGGAAGTCTTTCCAGTTGCGCGGCAATTGACCTGTTGCTTCAACACGTCGTCGGATGCCAGTACCACGATTGCATCGAGTTGTTTCCTTGAGACTGTTTTCAATATACTCATCCCATATAACATCAACACGCTGAGCTTGGCGTAGCTGTCCAATGATATACGGCAGGAATGACTCAGTGGCATATTGTTTAAATGTCTTCTGTGAAACGGGTTTGATCATGTTTACCAAAACTGCACCATCAATGATGATGGCATCGACATTTTCCGGCTTGGTATTCTGACTACTTGTGTGTGACTGAAGACAATCTACCAATTCAGATTTCTTGGTTGGGAGTCGCAATTGTCCATTCATGGACAATGCTGGTGGACATGGCTGATTTTCGTGTTTGAAGAAATTATCGAGATCACCGTCCCTTGTCTGGCATGATATATACAACCTTGAAAAAAGTGAACAGTCATTCTTCAGAGATGAAAGCTTCTGTGAAGTTTTAGATATCTTTGATGTGGGAGTCTTGAACAGGTGAATCTTGTTTCTGGAAATTGGCTCATACATAGACTTCGTGTTGTTCAGCAGGCAATCCGATGTGTATGACTGACTTTGTTCTTGTCCAAGTGCCTCTGCTTTCATCATCATGGCCACAGCTTCATTTCCAGGAATTTGTTTTGTATCTAAAGCAATTAGATCTTGGCTTTCTTCTAAGAAGGGATTCCCAAGGTCTTCAATGGTGTTTACGAGTGTGTTGACATTTGCTAAAAAAGAATTCTGAAAACTTTTTTGAACTTCGTGATGTGATGTTGATGGGTTAATCTGATGGTTTGCTTCTCTGTTCATATCTGCTTCAAATTCATTCACTAGTCTTGCGAGCTCCGGTCCAGATATCATCCATCGTCTTAGTGCATTTGGATTGTCGGTTAGCCCAACTGCACCACCTTCTCCTTTAACAATAGAGTTGTTTTGCTCATGTGCTTGGTCAATGGCCATTCTTGAAAAATTTCTTGGTGTTTTCTTTACTGTGAAATGTCCATCTTCAAATTTGGAAGCAACACTCGGTGCTGTTTGACTTAGTTGGCGCATGTCAAGCAAATGAACAGGAAGCCAGCGTGCGTAGTTGGTATGGTTCATGGCAAAGAACCATGGAATCATCTTGGCCAGAGCATCGATGTAGAGCTTGAAATTTCCAACTCGAATGGACTTAAGGAACATGAGAAGAAGAAGTTGAAGTTGCATAGCTGTGTACCAGTAGTAGAACTGAGGGACTGTCTTCTGTTGTTCACACCAATCGGCAAATGAAATTGCCCTTTGCGCTTGATCTTTATACTTAGAATATGCTCTTTGCAGCAGAATGTACAAGGCGATGACTGTTATTTGGTGTACACGTCTTGTTCTGGTAACACTTGAGGCCTTGAGGAATGAGTCTGCAGTTCCAGCTGAGGCTACGTCTGCTTCCACTAACGCAGTTGTCCAACCACTTCCGTCAAGCCATCCACCAAGTAACTTCAAGAAGGCCATCTCGATATGCAGGCCACCAAACATTATTACAAACTTTGTATCACCATAAAGATCCTTCCATTTCCATTGAATCTGTTTTGCCAGTGCATAAAGTGGCTGATCCATTGCAACAACCGGTACCTGTCCGGGATTTAGGTAATTGGTGCTTGATTTGATGACATCCAAAGCATGCTTGATCATTGCAGCTGACTTCGCTTCGTCAGGAAAAAGAGGCAATAATGCGCTGACCAAAGAGGTACTTGACTGACTTGGCTGTTCATTTGTTGAGTGATATGCTGCCCATGACACATTTTGAAAGGTATCTTCTGTATTATCAGACGGGTTGTTCACAGTGTTACTTGCACATTCAAGCCAATTACTTTCTTCGGCAATCATTGGTAACTGAGTATTTGGTGCACGTGTTGTACTCAAAACGCTTTGTTGGTACCCATCGTTAGGAGGAGGAACATTATTTTCCAACGAAACTGGTGGAACTTGAGTATATGTCAACGGTAATTCTCCAACACCTTTAGATGTGAGTGCTGCAGCTGCCGTGATAGGGGTCTTGTCACGAGCTGTACCAGGAACCTATAATAATAAGAAGAAGAATAACTTTATTAAAGCGTCATGTAAAAATAGCACTCACCCACTAAATAACCACACCAACCTCTGCAGAAGCATGTTGAAACATCGATATTCCTGTACCATGAAAAGAATCCCGTGCTGTTGTGGAACTTGGATTATGATCGATGTTGTCGAATGCAGAAGTTGTAAAAAGGCCGGTACGGAGATTAGGGGGGCATACCACTTGCTCCCTGTGATAAAGACTACAAACAGCATTGCCAAGTTCAGATGAAATTGAGAGGACCCTGTCATATGATACGGACAGTCCCAATCTGTGCACTGTTTCTATCAATTCACGACTGCGAGTTTTTGCATGGATAGATAGTCCTACATAAAGAGGTACTGGTGTTTCGCGATCTTTGCTCCGACGTTCTCGTGTTGCATTTGAAGCTCGGCGTCTGCTACCCAGAGAGCTATTAAATTGGACAAGATTAGAGATTGAAAGGCTTGCTTGAGAATTACCATGATTACTAGTCTGAGATTCAATATTTGGGCCATATAAAATCATGTTAACCAGCGATAATAAAGACTCTGGGACGGCTTTTTCTTGACATCCTTGATCAAAAGAACCCTCAAAAGAATACTTTTTTGCACACATGTCTTTGCGCAGAATACTAGCGGCTTTAGCAAGGTGAATGGCATCCTCATCACAACTACTATGGACCCTTTCTAATGTATCAGCAACATCACCTCTAAATGCTAGATATATGTCTCGGCCTTTTTTAAAAGCATTGAGTTCTGGCATTTGACATAATATACGCTCCTTCAGGCGAGAAGTGTTAACACGTTGTTCTGTGTCTGCACCCATCTGTTTCATTCGCATTGAATACTTGGTGGCAAGGTCTGCAAGTCGAAAAACTGGGAATTCCTTTTCAGAATTATCCCGTTGGTCTTCAATAAAGGCGATGAGTTCAGCCAGAACAATTCCATCTGGTCTTTGTATCTCAATGTATTCTTCATCTGTTCTTCTTGCGCTGTTTGCTTTTCTATAAAGAGAGAGTAAGCATGGTGAATGATAGCACGCTTCTAAAGCTACCAAATCCCCTTCGCTTAGCTTTGCCAATAGGCTTTCATCTTGTAATGCATATGCACATTCCCGAACTCTGGCATCCAAGGGAAGTGTTTGAACTTCATGCAGACTATTACTTCGAGTACCAATTTCATCACATATAAAACACACTTTGTCGGGCCTGTCAATTGTTGTAGTAGCACTTGATCTGGTGTACTTTCCTCCTACAGGCTGATCTTGTTTCAAAGCTCTTTTTTCTGCACGTTTAAGCTTGGTTGAGTTAAACTGTAGGGAGCAACTCTTATGCCATCTGGCTTTATTCTGTATAAATGTACTCTCAATGCCTGTACCTTCATCTAAACTAGAAGGATTTACATTAGAAGGTAGGCAATTCAACTCTACCATCCTCATGATATTATCTGCCAATGTCTTGTAGCCAGCACCAAAGTCTGACTGACGTTTGGATTCGGCTGGACATTGCAAAGGCTCATCTTTCTTTTGTTGGCAGATAGCACACTTATTCCAATCATTTGATTTAGATAGTAATTGATTTTCAGATCCATCATCTATTGCATCAGACTTCTGCATTTCCAACTACAATTAGAATTTTAAAAAGCCCATTAAGTATTAAAGTTTGGAATCCAATTATATTAATGTGCATTTTGTCACAATATCGTACAAAGGGATCGATATGTAAAATATACTTACAGAATAAAAAGATACACTTCAGTTGAATATTCTTGTCTATCATCATCTTTAACTTCGGAAGAACATTATCTAGTGACTTGCTCTATGTCAAAAAAGGTTATAAAATGTTTTCTTTCAATATTCATAAATACCTGAAAAAAATACTGGCTATTTTAATTATCGATAATCGAACAATTGGTTTTAGGTACTTACAGCTTATATAGAGGCATCGTCAGTTCTTTTTAATCCCATTATACAATCCAAATCTTGTTTCAGTATACAAATTAATTACTTTGTTATGAAATCTGCAGAAGTTGATCTCGTTTTACAAAGTTTTACGGTAATAAACTGTTAAAACGAACCTAGAATTGAAGCTGTCAAACTAGAAAAACAAAATGGCGGACAGTAGAGACTTCTGGGTAACTTACCAGTCCTTCTCGGCGTTTTTATTTAAAAAATTTTTTATAGCCTTTTATAATATCTTCTATGCATCATACATTGCCTTTTTTGATAACATTAACAAAAATGACCAACTATCTCCACTCCACAATTTTTTTTCACTTTTAATGTAAGGAAATAGCACTTCCGGTCGATCAACAAAATAATTCCAACAATCCTTTACATTTGCTTTTACCCAAACATCAAACTTTTATAAGTATTCATATCAATAAAGTCGATTCCAAGCGGTTTTAATTGATAATTTGTACTTTTATTGCTATTTTGTATAAATTTGCTTTTACTTCCGGTCAAAATGGCGGCCATTTTGAAATTCCCCCTATAACTCAAAATAACACGTGATTTTGAGATGGCTCCATACCAGAAACTAATAGTCATAGTACGAGCTACATTTTCTGAAAGTTTGGTGCTTTTACTCTAAAAGTGAACAATTCGCTCAAAAATCTGCACTTATCCGCTCCACTATTAGCACTACTTGGAATAGTCTTTAATCTTATCACCTACTTTTTTTTGGTGGTCCACGAGACATTATCTTAGTTTGTGTGCCATGTAAGCGAAGTGTTCCTCCTCTAAAACATTCCATTTTAGCTCTTCTGGAGTTCGTTTCTAACTCCTAAAACTGTGAATTATTCAAAATCCTACCTGTAATTTTTTTTTATTTCTAAATATGTTGTAGAATTTATTGTTACAAAAATATTTTTGAAATAAAAACTGGGGGTTACCGAATTCGTTACGGAGTTATTTTCGTTCAAATACTCAATTTTAGGCTTTTTACTTTGGGCTACCTGTGTAAATATACCACAGGAAGCCATTATGGTAAATCCTCGAGCACGAAAAAGCAGCCGTTCAGCGAAAGGAATTCAGGGAGAAAACGATTCAATTTTTACTTTCCTCCAAACAGAGTGGTTGGAACATCTTTTGCACCATCTGGTATCATTCCTAAGTTGATAAGTAATGGCTTTTTTTGTTATATTTTCTGAATGGCAATAGCGCGCGCGGAAAATTACCGCCATTTTAAATTTCATAGTTTGACAGTTTGTGTTGCAGTTAGCGTGCGCAGAAGACGTGCGCAGTGCAAAACTGTGGAATTGCCTTAAGCAACACTAAAGGCGCGCGCGCGCGTAGATCAGAATTCATGACATCACAATTAGAACGTTCTTAGAACGTCAATAATTAAATGTCTTTTTCCCCTCAATTTTCTAACGCGCGCTTTGTAAAAGAAGCCTTTTTTGGTCAATTTTCATGTTTTTTTTTTCAAGAAATTTTTGTTCACTCTTATTCATCATGATTTTTTTTCTTCGCGCGAAGTTTTTCGTATTTATTTTCCCGTTTTCTATTGATTTTTAGGCTTGATTTATACCAATTTTGTTACAATATCTAAGCCGACTTTTGCAAAAATTATAGGTAAATATGAAATGCACTAAAAAAATCTGGTCGTTTTGGTCATGGACGATTTCTTTTTCTTACCAAGCTTATTTGGTGTAAAGTAGAACATCAAAGCATAAAAATGAAAAACCGTTTCGACGTAGCTTTCAAATTAAACTAGATCTTGAGGATGTCTAGTAATTTCAATTACAAATAATTACAAACGAATATTGAAGAAATGACTATGGGTCACCGAATGAATGAACGAATGAATGAAAGAATGAATGAATGAATGAATGAATGAATGAATGAATGAATGAATGAATGAATGAATGAATGAATGAATGAATGAGTCAATAAATCAATGAATAAATCAGTGAATGAATGAATGAATGAATGAATGAATGAATGAATGAATGAGTCAATAAATCAATGAATAAATCAGTGAATGAATGAATGAATGAATGAATGAATGAACGAATAAATAAATCAATAAATCATTGAATGATTCAATGAATGAATCAATCTATCAATCAATGAATGAATCAATCATTGAATCGATCAATGAATCAATGAATTTCGACACATCCCTTATTACATAGAAGTATTTTTTTCTGAGAGGAAAACCAAAGAAAGCGGTAGGTCGTCGCAGAAAAGAGAAGTAACGCATGCGCGTCTTCGCAGTTTACTGATCAATGCCTGGCAATCTATATCCCGCATGGTTTGTTCGTTTGAAACTTAGAGGTATAAAGGCCGTGTCGGAGAACATGTAGTCGGTAGATCGCAGTGAAGCTTGGCGTGGAATTAGCTATTTATGGTCTAGGGGCCGGCTAATTTCTCCCTCACTGACCCTGTTCGAATGGTTCGCAGGGTTAGCCTTGTTAGCTCGGTCTGCCACTGACGATAGCGCGGTCGTTGTCGAAATCTTCGGCCTATACGTAAGGCTGTATAGCCGCCATGCGACGCTTCAGCTTTATATATGTCTGGAGGCATGGTCTAATATTTTCTTATATTTTAGCCATCTATCTGGCAATCGTACAAATACTTGCGATTTGCGTCGACATTGCCCGGAGATGTTTTTCTTCAAACAAAGCCTGTAGTGAATATGCTTCGCTACTGACAACTATGCAACCAGCAGAAACTAGATTGCGGATCGATTGCTCGAAAATCAAAACAGAACAACAAATCAGTACTTTGTTCTGTCATGATTTTTTATTACACGACTAATCATAAACTTGCAAAAAATCGTCGACTATTCGGATTGGTCGAGAGCTGTGCAGTTCATGCAGGCGTAACAGCAGAGCAGAGAGCTGTCACACCAGTGCAGGAAGTGGGACGGTAATACCAGTGCAAATCTGTCCTAAAACAAAATTTTTTTTTTTTTTTTTTTGTTGAAATGTTTAGCATGTAGAGAATGTTTTAAATTTTCACTGGCATTCTTCTACAGGCTCATGCATTTAAGAACTTTTTGAAAAGCAAACTCGTGCAAATTAATTACAATTGCAAATTGAACTCGAAACCATCTTATTACCGATACGAATTAGACTATACACAGGGAACCCAACGCAGTCAACAAAAACACATAGAATTCCTCCCTCATTCGATAAAGAATTTTTTCATAAGTCTATCTCTACCTCGGAGTTGCGGTACAATTTCAACCTTGTTGTGTTCCTCTATCATTTCAACTTACCAAAATCCCACCACATATCCGATACTTTGCCTCTAAAGAGCCCTAAAATGATGTTTTTTAAAACGGCGCCAAACAGTTCATGAATACAAATAACGAAGATTTTTTTTCTTACAAACCATCATACCTGCTTGGTTTCTTTCAAACAGTGGACCCGTCGCCATTAAAACGCTTAACGATGCTCTTCCAATTGCGCTTAGAGGCAAAAGATAGATCAAAACTACGAAAAATTCAACGTCAAGCAAATTTTCGCGATTTCTTCTTGAAATGCAAAAACTGCCAAATGACAGGTAAACCTCGTGACTAGTTTCATGCCCCTCGCTATTTGTATAAAAACACAGGAATCTTTATTAAACTCAATGCTAAATTACTTACAATGGCCTTTTTAAAAGTGTGCACGCCTCAAAAAACATTTTACAAAAACTTCCTTATAAACAATAATGGCAGTACAAAAATTGTATGAAAAAACTAAGTCTACAACGCTAGAGATTCCCAAGCAGTCACATGCCCAAGCACTAACCCAGCCCTAACTGTTTTAACTTGGGTGAACGGACGAGAACCTGTGATCTGAACATGGTGTTGGGGTAGATATTTTGATTATCGCGCAATTTTCTCTACTTCGTAAAGAAAAAAAGCAGCAATTTTACATCAAAATAGCCCTTATGGACGTGTAAAGTTGTGTTGAGCTCATCTCAAAATTATTACGTAATTTTTGTAAAAAAATCGTGCTATTTTTCCCTGGAAAATTGCTTTTTTTCTACTGTATTAAGCAACACTAAAGGCGCGCGCGCGCGTAGATCAGAATTCATGACATCACAATTAGAACGTTCTTAGAACGTCAATAATTAAATGTCTTTTTCCCCTCAATTTTCTAACGCGCGCTTTGTAAAAGAAGCCTTTTTTGGTCAATTTTCATGTTTTTTTTTTTCAAGAAATTTTTGTTCACTCTTATTCATCATGATTTTTTTTCTTCGCGCGAAGTTTTTCGTATTTATTTTCCCGTTTTCTATTGATTTTTAGGCTTGATTTATACCAATTTTGTTACAATATCTAAGCCGACTTTTGCAAAAATTATAGGTAAATATGAAATGCACTAAAAAAATCTGGTCGTTTTGGTCATGGACGATTTCTTTTTCTTACCAAGCATATTTGGTGTAAAGTAGAACATCAAAGCATAAAAATGAAAAACCGTTTCGACGTAGCTTTCAAATTAAACTAGATCTTGAGGATGTCTAGTAATTTCAATTTCAAATAATTACAAACGAATATTGAAGAAATGACTATGGGTCACCGAATGAATGAACGAATGAATGAAAGAATGAACGAATGAATGAATGAATGAATGAATGAATGAATGAATGAATGAATGAATGAATGAATGAATGAATGAATGAATGAATGAGTCAATAAATCAATGAATAAATCAGTGAATGAATGAATGAATGAATGAACGAATAAATAAATCAATAAATCAATGAATGATTCAATGAATGAATCAATCTATCAATCAATGAATGAATCAATCATTGAATCGATCAATGAATCAATGAATTTCGACACATCCCTTATTACATAGAAGTATTTTTTTCTGAGAGGAAAACCAAAGAAAGCGGTAGGTCGTCGCAGAAAAGAGAAGTAACGCATGCGCGTCTTCGCAGTTTACTGATCAATGCCTGGCAATCTATATCCCGCATGGTTTGTTCGTTTGAAACTTAGAGGTATAAAGGCCGTGTCGGAGAACATGTAGTCGGTAGATCGCAGTGAAGCTTGGCGTGGAATTAGCTATTTATGGTCTAGGGGCCGGCTAATTTCTCCCTCACTGACCCTGTTCGAATGGTTCGCAGGGTTAGCCTTGTTAGCTCGGTCTGCCACTGACGATAGCGCGGTCGTTGTCGAAATCTTCGGCCTATACGTAAGGCTGTATAGCCGCCATGCGACGCTTCAGCTTTATATATGTCTGGAGGCATGGTCTAATATTTTCTTATATTTTAGCCATCTATCTGGCAATCGTACAAATACTTGCGATTTGCGTCGACATTGCCCGGAGATGTTTTTCTTCAAACAAAGCCTGTAGTGAATATGCTTCGCTACTGACAACTATGCAACCAGCAGAAACTAGATTGCGGATCGATTGCTCGAAAATCAAAACAGAACAACAAATCAGTACTTTGTTCTGTCATGATTTTTTATTACACGACTAATCATAAACTTGCAAAAAATCGTCGACTATTCGGATTGGTCGAGAGCTGTGCAGTTCATGCAGGCGTAACAGCAGAGCAGAGAGCTGTCACACTAGTGCAGGAAGTGGGTAATACCAGTGCAAATCTGTCCTAAAACAAAATGTTTTTTTTTTTTTGTTGTTGAAATGGTTAGCATGTAGAGAATGTTTTAAATTTTCACTGGCATTCTTCTACAGGCTCATGCATTTAAGAACTTTTTGAAAAGCAAACTCGTGCAAATTAATTACAATTGCAAATTGAACTCGAAACCATCTTATTACCGATACGAATTAGACTATACACAGGGAACCCAACGCAGTCAACAAAAACACATAGAATTCCTCCCTCATTCGATAAAGAATTTTTTCATAAGTCTATCTCTACCTCGGAGTTGCGGTACAATTTCAACCTTGTTGTGTTCCTCTATCATTTCAACTTACCAAAATCCCACCACATATCCGATACTTTGCCTCTAAAGAGCCCTAAAATGATGTTTTTTAAAACGGCGCCAAACAGTTCATGAATACAAATAACGAAGATTTTTTTTCTTACAAACCATCATACCTGCTTGGTTTCTTTCAAACAGTGGACCCGTCGCCATTAAAACGCTTAACGATGCTCTTCCAATTGCGCTTAGAGGCAAAAGATAGATCAAAACTACGAAAAATTCAACGTCAAGCAAATTTTCGCGATTTCTTCTTGAAATGCAAAAACTGCCAAATGACAGGTAAACCTCGTGACTAGTTTCATGCCCCTCGCTATTTGTATAAAAACACAGGAATCTTTATTAAACTCAATGCTAAATTACTTACAATGGCCTTTTTAAAAGTGTGCACGCCTCAAAAAACATTTTACAAAAACTTCCTTATAAACAATAATGGCAGTACAAAAATTGTATGAAAAAACTAAGTCTACAACGCTAGAGATTCCCAAGCAGTCACATGCCCAAGCACTAACCCAGCCCTAACTGTTTTAACTTGGGTGAACGGACGAGAACCTGTGATCTGAACATGGTGTTGGGGTAGATATTTTGATTATCGCGCAATTTTCTCTACTTCGTAAAGAAAAAAAGCAGCAATTTTACATCAAAATAGCCCTTACGGACGTGTAAAGTTGTGTTAAGTTCATCTCAAAATTATTACGTAATTTTTGTAAAAAAATCGTGCTATTTTTCCCTGGAAAATTGCTTTTTTTCTACTGTATTAAGCAACACTAAAGGCGCGCGCGCGCGTAGATCAGAATTCATGACATCACAATTAGAACGTTCTTAGAACGTCAATAATTAAATGTCTTTTTCCCCTCAATTTTCTAACGCGCGCTTTGTAAAAGAAGCCTTTTTTGGTCAATTTTCATGTTTTTTTTTTCAAGAATTTTTTGTTCACTCTTATTCATCATGATTTTTTTTTCTTCGCGCGAAGTTTTTCGTATTTATTTTCCCGTTTTCTATTGATTTTTAGGCTTGATTTATACCAATTTTGTTACAATATCTAAGCTGACTTTTGCAAAAATTATAGGTAAATATGAAATGCACTAAAAAAATCTGGTCGTTTTGGTCATGGACGATTTCTTTTTCTTACCAAGCATATTTGGTGTAAAGTAGAACATCAAAGCATAAAAATGAAAAACCGTTTCGACGTAGCTTTCAAATCAAACTAGATCTTGAGGATGTCTAGTAATTTCAATTACAAATAATTACAAACGAATATTGAAGAAATGACTATGGGTCACCGAATGAATGAACGAATGAATGAAAGAATGAATGAATGAATGAATGAATGAATGAATGAATGAATGAATGAATGAATGAATGAATGAATGAATGAATGAATGAATGAATGAATGAATGAATGAATGAATGAGTCAATAAATCAATGAATAAATCAGTGAATGAATGAATGAATGAATGAATGAATGAACGAATAAATAAATCAATAAATCATTGAATGATTCAATGAATGAATCAATCTATCAATCAATGAATGAATCAATCATTGAATCGATCAATGAATCAATGAATTTCGACACATCCCTTATTACATAGAAGTATTTTTTTCTGAGAGGAAAACCAAAGAAAGCGGTAGGTCGTCGCAGAAAAGAGTAGTAACGCATGCGCGTCTTCGCAGTTTACTGATCAATGCCTGGCAATCTATATCCCGCATGGTTTGTTCGTTTGAAACTTAGAGGTATAAAGGCCGTGTCGGAGAACATGTAGTCGGTAGATCGCAGTGAAGCTTGGCGTGGAATTAGCTATTTATGGTCTAGGGGCCGGCTAATTTCTCCCTCACTGACCCTGTTCGAATGGTTCGCAGGGTTAGCCTTGTTAGCTCGGTCTGCCACTGACGATAGCGCGGTCGTTGTCGAAATCTTCGGCCTATACGTAAGGCTGTATAGCCGCCATGCGACGCTTCAGCTTTATATATGTGTGGAGGCATGGTCTAATATTTTCTTATATTTTAGCCATCTATCTGGCAATCGTACAAATACTTGCGATTTGCGTCGACATTGCCCGGAGATGTTTTTCTTCAAACAAAGCCTGTAGTGAATATGCTTCGCTACTGACAACTATGCAACCAGCAGAAACTAGATTGCGGATCGATTGCTCGAAAATCAAAACAGAACAACAAATCAGTACTTTGTTCTGTCATGATTTTTTATTACACGACTAATCATAAACTTGCAAAAAATCGTCGACTATTCGGATTGGTCGAGAGCTGTGCAGTTCATGCAGGCGTAACAGCAGAGCAGAGAGCTGTCACACCAGTGCAGGAAGTGGGTAATAGCGGAGCTGCGCGCGGGCCGAAGGCCCGCGCAAGCGGAGCACCATAATTAAGAAAATATGGTAAACCATCGAGCTCATTTGAAATCGACCACAGGAAGCCCGGATTTCCAAAATACGTACAACGTCCGTCCGTACGTCGTCCGTCCGTGTACACTCACGCGCAAATTTGCTGACCATTTTTAGTGGGCGCCAAAACAATCATTATTTTTGCAGTTTGATGCAGTTCACTAAAATTATTCTACAAAATGTATTTCTACACTTGACAATTAAAAACAGCATGAAAATGGTAAAGCTAAGCTGACAGCTTGAAGAGATTTGACTGAGAAAGAGAAACAAAGACTGCGTCGTGAAAAAGAAAGATAACTACGATTCAACGATGAAAAGCTACTTCAAAATATTTTCACTGACAAAATAAGTAAAAGTCGCTCATGGAGCTGTTTTTAACCATCCAAATGTGCAGTCATGCCGAGCTGTCATAATTCATTCAATAGTCATTCAAAGCTGGAGATTTTCTGGAAGAGTTTATTTGACAACTTTGCCAGATGGTAAAAAAGGCCGTATTCTTCATGGATTCTTCGTGGCGTTTTTCAGTCATTACTTATCGACTAATCTACTTTTAAAAGTAAAATCGACAGCGAAAAATTTTCATAACAACAAATTAAAAACAAAACAAATATGCGCTGCATTTGCAGCAATTCAAAAGAGGTGAACAGCAAGACGAACACGACTCACGAAGATATATAATTTCACTCTGTTCATTCATCAATTTTTACGGAATATTCATACCACGGAGAGCTGTAGGATTAATGCAGATTTATCAACTATTCACGAGAAAAAAACTTTTCAAAGATGTTTGTCAACAAAGTAGGACTGCCAATTCATGGAGTGGATGGAAATGCAAATTACAATGTGTGATTGAGCAACACAAGCTTGACATCGCCGTTCAGTTGAACTGTGTAAACTTTTTAGAGGCGGTGAAAATGGTTTTTGCTACTTTTAAAATTCTAAAAACATGAACAAGCTTATTGTAATCAGAACTGAGTTCAGTGGAAAAGTGACAGTACAGGACAAGAAACGTGGCGCCGGTATGTTTTCATTTTTTGACGATCTTTAATGAACTTTTTTTACCATCCACATGAAAGCAGTTTGCAATAATTATATTCACTTGTTTTTGTAAGATATTTATCCATCGTTGATATCTTTATGTGTGTGGGTTTTTTTAATTTGATTTTTGTAATTCTTTGATTTGTTATTGAAAATAAAACGCTTGTATGAATTCGTCAGTATACTCATCTGCAATTTGAAATTTCAAAACTTCATACTAGCTATTTTTTAATTACGCAGTATTCACATTTGATAATTAAAAATTCACAACCGTTTTAGATAGCTAGATTACCAATAAGTAATTCATTTCAAATTTCACCAGAAAAGTGAAATTTTTGTCGATATTGTTATAACATTCTTTTTTCAAACGTGAAAGAGCGTAAAGCGAGAAGCGCGCGGGGATTTGCTTACAACTCAAAGAAGCCATATTAGTGCTTTTCTAACTTCTCATTGGACAATCAATTTTAATTGACAAGTGCTATTTTTACCATGCGTAACAACATATTTTTCGCATTTTTGCGTATAATAAAATGTTGTCGCATGCATAAAGCTTTGTGTATTTCAATTGATTATATGATTATTTGATCATGAAAAGAAAATAACAGCAAAAAAAAAAAAAAAAAAAAAAAAAGAAAGAAAAAAATGATCAAGAATTTGATAATTCGTAGTGAATGAACAAATGAAAGAATGAATGATTTAATAAAAAGTAAATTTAATTAAATAGGAGCTCCGCTATTAGGTTTACCTAATTTTTATATTACCAGTGCAAATCTGTCCTAAAACAAAATGTTTTTTTTTTTTTTTTTTTGTTGAAATGTTTAGCATGTAGAGAATGTTTTAAATTTTCACTGGCATTCTTCTACAGGCTCATGCATTTAAGAACTTTTTGAAAAGCAAACTCGTGCAAATTAATTACAATTGCAAATTGAACTCGAAACCATCTTATTACCGATACGAATTAGACTATACACAGGGAACCCAACGCAGTCAACAAAAACACATAGAATTCCTCCCTCATTCGATAAAGAATTTTTTCATAAGTCTATCTCTACCTCGGAGTTGCGGTACAATTTCAACCTTGTTGTGTTCCTCTATCATTTCAACTTACCAAAATCCCACCACATATCCGATACTTTGCCTCTAAAGAGCCCTAAAATGATGTTTTTCAAAACGGCGCCAAACAGTTCATGAATACAAATAACGAAGATTTTTTTTCTTACAAACCATCATACCTGCTTGGTTTCTTTCAAACAGTGGACCCGTCGCCATTAAAACGCTTAACGATGCTCTTCCAATTGCGCTTAGAGGCAAAAGATAGATCAAAACTACGAAAAATTCAACGTCAAGCAAATTTTCGCGCTTTCTTCTTGAAATGCAAAAACTGCCAAATGACAGGTAAACCTCGTGACTAGTTTCATGCCCCTCGCTATTTGTATAAAAACACAGGAATCTTTATTAAACTCAATGCTAAATTACTTACAATGGCCTTTTTAAAAGTGTGCACGCCTCAAAAAACATTTTACAAAAACTTCCTTATAAACAATAATGGCAGTACAAAAATTGTATGAAAAAACTAAGTCTACAACGCTAGAGATTCCCAAGCAGTCACATGCCCAAGCACTAACCCAGCCCTAACTGTTTTAACTTGGGTGAACGGACGAGAACCTGTGATCTGAACATGGTGTTGGGGTAGATATTTTGATTATCGCGCAATTTTCTCTACTTCGTAAAGAAAAAAAGCAGCAATTTTACATCAAAATAGCCCTTACGGACGTGTAAAGTTGTGTTGAGTTCATCTCAAAATTATTACGTAATTTTTGTAAAAAAATCGTGCTATTTTTCCCTGGAAAATTGCTTTTTTTCTACTGTATTAAGCAACACTAAAGGCGCGCGCGCGCGTAGATCAGAATTCATGACATCACAATTAGAACGTTCTTAGAACGTCAATAATTAAATGTCTTTTTCCCCTCAATTTTCTAACGCGCGCTTTGTAAAAGAAGCCTTTTTTGGTCAATTTTCATGTTTTTTTTTTCAAGAATTTTTTGTTCACTCTTATTCATCATGATTTTTTTTCTTCGCGCGAAGTTTTTCGTATTTATTTTCCCGTTTTCTATTGATTTTTAGGCTTGATTTATACCAATTTTGTTACAATATCTAAGCTGACTTTTGCAAAAATTATAGGTAAATATGAAATGCACTAAAAAAATCTGGTCGTTTTGGTCATGGACGATTTCTTTTTCTTACCAAGCATATTTGGTGTAAAGTAGAACATCAAAGCATAAAAATGAAAAACCGTTTCGACGTAGCTTTCAAATTAAACTAGATCTTGAGGATGTCTAGTAATTTCAATTACAAATAATTACAAACGAATATTGAAGAAATGACTATGGGTCACCGAATGAATGAACGAATGAATGAAAGAATGAATGAATGAATGAATGAATGAATGAATGAATGAATGAATGAATGAATGAATGAATGAATGAATGAATGAATGAATGAATGAGTCAATAAATCAATGAATAAATCAGTGAATGAATGAATGAATGAATGAATGAATGAATGAACGAATAAATAAATCAATAAATCATTGAATGATTCAATGAATGAATCAATCTATCAATCAATGAATGAATCAATCATTGAATCGATCAATGAATCAATGAATTTCGACACATCCCTTATTACATAGAAGTATTTTTTTCTGAGAGGAAAACCAAAGAAAGCGGTAGGTCGTCGCAGAAAAGAGTAGTAACGCATGCGCGTCTTCGCAGTTTACTGATCAATGCCTGGCAATCTATATCCCGCATGGTTTGTTCGTTTGAAACTTAGAGGTATAAAGGCCGTGTCGGAGAACATGTAGTCGGTAGATCGCAGTGAAGCTTGGCGTGGAATTAGCTATTTATGGTCTAGGGGCCGGCTAATTTCTCCCTCACTGACCCTGTTCGAATGGTTCGCAGGGTTAGCCTTGTTAGCTCGGTCTGCCACTGACGATAGCGCGGTCGTTGTCGAAATCTTCGGCCTATACGTAAGGCTGTATAGCCGCCATGCGACGCTTCAGCTTTATATATGTCTGGAGGCATGGTCTAATATTTTCTTATATTTTAGCCATCTATCTGGCAATCGTACAAATACTTGCGATTTGCGTCGACATTGCCCGGAGATGTTTTTCTTCAAACAAAGCCTGTAGTGAATATGCTTCGCTACTGACAACTATGCAACCAGCAGAAACTAGATTGCGGATCGATTGCTCGAAAATCAAAACAGAACAACAAATCAGTACTTTGTTCTGTCATGATTTTTTATTACACGACTAATCATAAACTTGCAAAAAATCGTCGACTATTCGGATTGGTCGAGAGCTGTGCAGTTCATGCAGGCGTAACAGCAGAGCAGAGAGCTGTCACACCAGTGCAGGAAGTGGGTAATACCAGTGCAAATCTGTCCTAAAACAAAATGTTTTTTTTTTTTTTTTTTTTGTTGAAATGTTTAGCATGTAGAGAATGTTTTAAATTTTCACTGGCATTCTTCTACAGGCTCATGCATTTAAGAACTTTTTGAAAAGCAAACTCGTGCAAATTAATTACAATTGCAAATTGAACTCGAAACCATCTTATTACCGATACGAATTAGACCATACACAGGGAACCCAACGCAGTCAACAAAAACACATAGAATTCCTCCCTCATTCGATAAAGAATTTTTTCATAAGTCTATCTCTACCTCGGAGTTGCGGTACAATTTCAACCTTGTTGTGTTCCTCTATCATTTCAACTTACCAAAATCCCACCACATATCCGATACTTTGCCTCTAAAGAGCCCTAAAATGATGTTTTTTAAAACGGCGCCAAACAGTTCATGAATACAAATAACGAAGATTTTTTTTCTTACAAACCATCATACCTGCTTGGTTTCTTTCAAACAGTGGACCCGTCGCCATTAAAACGCTTAACGATGCTCTTCCAATTGCGCTTAGAGGCAAAAGATAGATCAAAACTACGAAAAATTCAACGTCAAGCAAATTTTCGCGATTTCTTCTTGAAATGCAAAAACTGCCAAATGACAGGTAAACCTCGTGACTAGTTTCATGCCCCTCGCTATTTGTATAAAAACACAGGAATCTTTATTAAACTCAATGCTAAATTACTTACAATGGCCTTTTTAAAAGTGTGCACGCCTCAAAAAACATTTTACAAAAACTTCCTTATAAACAATAATGGCAGTACAAAAATTGTATGAAAAAACTAAGTCTACAACGCTAGAGATTCCCAAGCAGTCACATGCCCAAGCACTAACCCAGCCCTAACTGTTTTAACTTGGGTGAACGGACGAGAACCTGTGATCTGAACATGGTGTTGGGGTAGATATTTTGATTATCGCGCAATTTTCTCTACTTCGTAAAGAAAAAAAGCAGCAATTTTACATCAAAATAGCCCTTACGGACGTGTAAAGTTGTGTTGAGTTCATCTCAAAATTATTACGTAATTTTTGTAAAAAAATCGTGCTATTTTTCCCTGGAAAATTGCTTTTTTTCTACTGTATTAAGCAACACTAAAGGCGCGCGCGCGCGTAGATCAGAATTCATGACATCACAATTAGAACGTTCTTAGAACGTCAATAATTAAATGTCTTTTTCCCCTCAATTTTCTAACGCGCGCTTTGTAAAAGAAGCCTTTTTTGGTCAATTTTCATGTTTTTTTTTTCAAGAATTTTTTGTTCACTCTTATTCATCATGATTTTTTTTCTTCGCGCGAAGTTTTTCGTATTTATTTTCCCGTTTTCTATTGATTTTTAGGCTTGATTTATACCAATTTTGTTACAATATCTAAGCTGACTTTTGCAAAAATTATAGGTAAATATGAAATGCACTAAAAAAATCTGGTCGTTTTGGTCATGGACGATTTCTTTTTCTTACCAAGCATATTTGGTGTAAAGTAGAACATCAAAGCATAAAAATGAAAAACCGTTTCGACGTAGCTTTCAAATTAAACTAGATCTTGAGGATGTCTAGTAATTTCAATTACAAATAATTACAAACGAATATTGAAGAAATGACTATGGGTCACCGAATGAATGAACGAATGAATGAAAGAATGAATGAAAGAATGAATGAATGAATGAATGAATGAATGAATGAATGAATGAATGAATGAATGAGTCAATAAATCAATGAATAAATCAGTGAATGAATGAATGAATGAATGAATGAATGAACGAATAAATAAATCAATAAATCATTGAATGATTCAATGAATGAATCAATCTATCAATCAATGAATGAATCAATCATTGAATCGATCAATGAATCAATGAATTTCGACACATCCCTTATTACATAGAAGTATTTTTTTCTGAGAGGAAAACCAAAGAAAGCGGTAGGTCGTCGCAGAAAAGAGTAGTAACGCATGCGCGTCTTCGCAGTTTACTGATCAATGCCTGGCAATCTATATCCCGCATGGTTTGTTCGTTTGAAACTTAGAGGTATAAAGGCCGTGTCGGAGAACATGTAGTCGGTAGATCGCAGTGAAGCTTGGCGTGGAATTAGCTATTTATGGTCTAGGGGCCGGCTAATTTCTCCCTCACTGACCCTGTTCGAATGGTTCGCAGGGTTAGCCTTGTTAGCTCGGTCTGCCACTGACGATAGCGCGGTCGTTGTCGAAATCTTCGGCCTATACGTAAGGCTGTATAGCCGCCATGCGACGCTTCAGCTTTATATATGTGTGGAGGCATGGTCTAATATTTTCTTATATTTTAGCCATCTATCTGGCAATCGTACAAATACTTGCGATTTGCGTCGACATTGCCCGGAGATGTTTTTCTTCAAACAAAGCCTGTAGTGAATATGCTTCGCTACTGACAACTATGCAACCAGCAGAAACTAGATTGCGGATCGATTGCTCGAAAATCAAAACAGAACAACAAATCAGTACTTTGTTCTGTCATGATTTTTTATTACACGACTAATCATAAACTTGCAAAAAATCGTCGACTATTCGGATTGGTCGAGAGCTGTGCAGTTCATGCAGGCGTAACAGCAGAGCAGAGAGCTGTCACACCAGTGCAGGAAGTGGGTAATACCAGTGCAAATCTGTCCTAAAACAAAATGTTTTTTTTTTTTTTTTTTTGAAATGTTTAGCATGTAGAGAATGTTTTAAATTTTCACTGGCATTCTTCTACAGGCTCATGCATTTAAGAACTTTTTGAAAAGCAAACTCGTGCAAATTAATTACAATTGCAAATTGAACTCGAAACCATCTTATTACCGATACGAATTAGACCATACACAGGGAACCCAACGCAGTCAACAAAAACACATAGAATTCCTCCCTCATTCGATAAAGAATTTTTTCATAAGTCTATCTCTACCTCGGAGTTGCGGTACAATTTCAACCTTGTTGTGTTCCTCTATCATTTCAACTTACCAAAATCCCACCACATATCCGATACTTTGCCTCTAAAGAGCCCTAAAATGATGTTTTTTAAAACGGCGCCAAACAGTTCATGAATACAAATAACGAAGATTTTTTTTCTTACAAACCATCATACCTGCTTGGTTTCTTTCAAACAGTGGACCCGTCGCCATTAAAACGCTTAACGATGCTCTTCCAATTGCGCTTAGAGGCAAAAGATAGATCAAAACTACGAAAAATTCAACGTCAAGCAAATTTTCGCGATTTCTTCTTGAAATGCAAAAACTGCCAAATGACAGGTAAACCTCGTGACTAGTTTCATGCCCCTCGCTATTTGTATAAAAACACAGGAATCTTTATTAAACTCAATGCTAAATTACTTACAATGGCCTTTTTAAAAGTGTGCACGCCTCAAAAAACATTTTACAAAAACTTCCTTATAAACAATAATGGCAGTACAAAAATTGTATGAAAAAACTAAGTCTACAACGCTAGAGATTCCCAAGCAGTCACATGCCCAAGCACTAACCCAGCCCTAACTGTTTTAACTTGGGTGAACGGACGAGAACCTGTGATCTGAACATGGTGTTGGGGTAGATATTTTGATTATCGCGCAATTTTCTCTACTTCGTAAAGAAAAAAAGCAGCAATTTTACATCAAAATAGCCCTTACGGACGTGTAAAGTTGTGTTAAGTTCATCTCAAAATTATTACGTAATTTTTGTAAAAAAATCGTGCTATTTTTCCCTGGAAAATTGCTTTTTTTCTACTGTATTAAGCAACACTAAAGGCGCGCGCGCGCGTAGATCAGAATTCATGACATCACAATTAGAACGTTCTTAGAACGTCAATAATTAAATGTCTTTTTCCCCTCAATTTTCTAACGCGCGCTTTGTAAAAGAAGCCTTTTTTGGTCAATTTTCATGTTTTTTTTTTCAAGAATTTTTTGTTCACTCTTATTCATCATGATTTTTTTTCTTCGCGCGAAGTTTTTCGTATTTATTTTCCCGTTTTCTATTGATTTTTAGGCTTGATTTATACCAATTTTGTTACAATATCTAAGCTGACTTTTGGAAAAATTATAGGTAAATATGAAATGCACTAAAAAAATCTGGTCGTTTTGGTCATGGACGATTTCTTTTTCTTACCAAGCATATTTGGTGTAAAGTAGAACATCAAAGCATAAAAATGAAAAACCGTTTCGACGTAGCTTTCAAATCAAACTAGATCTTGAGGATGTCTAGTAATTTCAATTACAAATAATTACAAACGAATATTGAAGAAATGACTATGGGTCACCGAATGAATGAACGAATGAATGAAAGAATGAATGAATGAATGAATGAATGAATGAATGAATGAATGAATGAATGAATGAATGAATGAATGAATGAATGAATGAATGAATGAATGAGTCAATAAATCAATGAATAAATCAGTGAATTAATGAATGAATGAATGAACGAATAAATAAATCAATAAATCATTGAATGATTCAATGAATGAATCAATCTATCAATCAATGAATGAATCAATCATTGAATCGATCAATGAATCAATGAATTTCGACACATCCCTTATTACATAGAAGTATTTTTTTCTGAGAGGAAAACCAAAGAAAGCGGTAGGTCGTCGCAGAAAAGAGTAGTAACGCATGCGCGTCTTCGCAGTTTACTGATCAATGCCTGGCAATCTATATCCCGCATGGTTTGTTCGTTTGAAACTTAGAGGTATAAAGGCCGTGTCGGAGAACATGTAGTCGGTAGATCGCAGTGAAGCTTGGCGTGGAATTAGCTATTTATGGTCTAGGGGCCGGCTAATTTCTCCCTCACTGACCCTGTTCGAATGGTTCGCAGGGTTAGCCTTGTTAGCTCGGTCTGCCACTGACGATAGCGCGGTCGTTGTCGAAATCTTCGGCCTATACGTAAGGCTGTATAGCCGCCATGCGACGCTTCAGCTTTATATATGTGTGGAGGCATGGTCTAATATTTTCTTATATTTTAGCCATCTATCTGGCAATCGTACAAATACTTGCGATTTGCGTCGACATTGCCCGGAGATGTTTTTCTTCAAACAAAGCCTGTAGTGAATATGCTTCGCTACTGACAACTATGCAACCAGCAGAAACTAGATTGCGGATCGATTGCTCGAAAATCAAAACAGAACAACAAATCAGTACTTTGTTCTGTCATGATTTTTTATTACACGACTAATCATAAACTTGCAAAAAATCGTCGACTATTCGGATTGGTCGAGAGCTGTGCAGTTCATGCAGGCGTAACAGCAGAGCAGAGAGCTGTCACACCAGTGCAGGAAGTGGGTAATACCAGTGCAAATCTGTCCTAAAACAAAATGTTTTTTTTTTTTTTTTTGTTGAAATGTTTAGCATGTAGAGAATGTTTTAAATTTTCACTGGCATTCTTCTACAGGCTCATGCATTTAAGAACTTTTTGAAAAGCAAACTCGTGCAAATTAATTACAATTGCAAATTGAACTCGAAACCATCTTATTACCGATACGAATTAGACTATACACAGGGAACCCAACGCAGTCAACAAAAACACATAGAATTCCTCCCTCATTCGATAAAGAATTTTTTCATAAGTCTATCTCTACCTCGGAGTTGCGGTACAATTTCAACCTTGTTGTGTTCCTCTATCATTTCAACTTACCAAAATCCCACCACATATCCGATACTTTGCCTCTAAAGAGCCCTAAAATGATGTTTTTTAAAACGGCGCCAAACAGTTCATGAATACAAATAACGAAGATTTTTTTTCTTACAAACCATCATACCTGCTTGGTTTCTTTCAAACAGTGGACCCGTCGCCATTAAAACGCTTAACGATGCTCTTCCAATTGCGCTTAGAGGCAAAAGATAGATCAAAACTACGAAAAATTCAACGTCAAGCAAATTTTCGCGCTTTCTTCTTGAAATGCAAAAACTGTCAAATGACAGGTAAACCTCGTGACTAGTTTCATGCCCCTCGCTATTTGTATAAAAACACAGGAATCTTTATTAAACTCAATGCTAAATTACTTACAATGGCCTTTTTAAAAGTGTGCACGCCTCAAAAAACATTTTACAAAAACTTCCTTATAAACAATAATGGCAGTACAAAAATTGTATGAAAAAACTAAGTCTACAACGCTAGAGATTCCCAAGCAGTCACATGCCCAAGCACTAACCCAGCCCTAGCTGTTTTAACTTGGGTGAACGGACGAGAACCTGTGATCTGAACATGGTGTTGGGGTAGATATTTTGATTATCGCGCAATTTTCTCTACTTCGTAAAGAAAAAAAGCAGCAATTTTACATCAAAATAGCCCTTACGGACGTGTAAAGTTGTGTTGAGTTCATCTCAAAATTATTACGTAATTTTTGTAAAAAAATCGTGCTATTTTTCCCTGGAAAATTGCTTTTTTTCTACTGTATTAAGCAACACTAAAGGCGCGCGCGCGCGTAGATCAGAATTCATGACATCACAATTAGAACGTTCTTAGAACGTCAATAATTAAATGTCTTTTTCCCCTCGATTTTCTAACGCGCGCTTTGTAAAAGAAGCCTTTTTTGGTCAATTTTCATGTTTTTTTTTTCAAGAATTTTTTGTTCACTCTTATTCATCATGATTTTTTTTCTTCGCGCGAAGTTTTTCGTATTTATTTTCCCGTTTTCTATTGATTTTTAGGCTTGATTTATACCAATTTTGTTACAATATCTAAGCTGACTTTTGCAAAAATTATAGGTAAATATGAAATGCACTAAAAAAATCTGGTCGTTTTGGTCATGGACGATTTCTTTTTCTTACCAAGCATATTTGGTGTAAAGTAGAACATCAAAGCATAAAAATGAAAAACCGTTTCGACGTAGCTTTCAAATTAAACTAGATCTTGAGGATGTCTAGTAATTTCAATTACAAATAATTACAAACGAATATTGAAGAAATGACTATGGGTCACCGAATGAATGAACGAATGAATGAAAGAATGAATGAATGAATGAATGAATGAATGAATGAATGAATGAATGAATGAATGAATGAATGAATGAATGAATGAATGAATGAATGAATGAATGAATGAGTCAATAAATCAATGAATAAATCAGTGAATTAATGAATGAATGAATGAACGAATAAATAAATCAATAAATCATTGAATGATTCAATGAATGAATCAATCTATCAATCAATGAATGAATCAATCATTGAATCGATCAATGAATCAATGAATTTCGACACATCCCTTATTACATAGAAGTATTTTTTTCTGAGAGGAAAACCAAAGAAAGCGGTAGGTCGTCGCAGAAAAGAGTAGTAACGCATGCGCGTCTTCGCAGTTTACTGATCAATGCCTGGCAATCTATATCCCGCATGGTTTGTTCGTTTGAAACTTAGAGGTATAAAGGCCGTGTCGGAGAACATGTAGTCGGTAGATCGCAGTGAAGCTTGGCGTGGAATTAGCTATTTATGGTCTAGGGGCCGGCTAATTTCTCCCTCACTGACCCTGTTCGAATGGTTCGCAGGGTTAGCCTTGTTAGCTCGGTCTGCCACTGACGATAGCGCGGTCGTTGTCGAAATCTTCGGCCTATACGTAAGGCTGTATAGCCGCCATGCGACGCTTCAGCTTTATATATGTGTGGAGGCATGGTCTAATATTTTCTTATATTTTAGCCATCTATCTGGCAATCGTACAAATACTTGCGATTTGCGTCGACATTGCCCGGAGATGTTTTTCTTCAAACAAAGCCTGTAGTGAATATGCTTCGCTACTGACAACTATGCAACCAGCAGAAACTAGATTGCGGATCGATTGCTCGAAAATCAAAACAGAACAACAAATCAGTACTTTGTTCTGTCATGATTTTTTATTACACGACTAATCATAAACTTGCAAAAAATCGTCGACTATTCGGATTGGTCGAGAGCTGTGCAGTTCATGCAGGCGTAACAGCAGAGCAGAGAGCTGTCACACCAGTGCAGGAAGTGGGTAATACCAGTGCAAATCTGTCCTAAAACAAAATGTTTTTTTTTTTTTTTTTGTTGAAATGTTTAGCATGTAGAGAATGTTTTAAATTTTCACTGGCATTCTTCTACAGGCTCATGCATTTAAGAACTTTTTGAAAAGCAAACTCGTGCAAATTAATTACAATTGCAAATTGAACTCGAAACCATCTTATTACCGATACGAATTAGACTATACACAGGGAACCCAACGCAGTCAACAAAAACACATAGAATTCCTCCCTCATTCGATAAAGAATTTTTTCATAAGTCTATCTCTACCTCGGAGTTGCGGTACAATTTCAACCTTGTTGTGTTCCTCTATCATTTCAACTTACCAAAATCCCACCACATATCCGATACTTTGCCTCTAAAGAGCCCTAAAATGATGTTTTTTAAAACGGCGCCAAACAGTTCATGAATACAAATAACGAAGATTTTTTTTCTTACAAACCATCATACCTGCTTGGTTTCTTTCAAACAGTGGACCCGTCGCCATTAAAACGCTTAACGATGCTCTTCCAATTGCGCTTAGAGGCAAAAGATAGATCAAAACTACGAAAAATTCAACGTCAAGCAAATTTTCGCGCTTTCTTCTTGAAATGCAAAAACTGTCAAATGACAGGTAAACCTCGTGACTAGTTTCATGCCCCTCGCTATTTGTATAAAAACACAGGAATCTTTATTAAACTCAATGCTAAATTACTTACAATGGCCTTTTTAAAAGTGTGCACGCCTCAAAAAACATTTTACAAAAACTTCCTTATAAACAATAATGGCAGTACAAAAATTGTATGAAAAAACTAAGTCTACAACGCTAGAGATTCCCAAGCAGTCACATGCCCAAGCACTAACCCAGCCCTAACTGTTTTAACTTGGGTGAACGGACGAGAACCTGTGATCTGAACATGGTGTTGGGGTAGATATTTTGATTATCGCGCAATTTTCTCTACTTCGTAAAGAAAAAAAGCAGCAATTTTACATCAAAATAGCCCTTACGGACGTGTAAAGTTGTGTTGAGTTCATCTCAAAATTATTACGTAATTTTTGTAAAAAAATCGTGCTATTTTTCCCTGGAAAATTGCTTTTTTTCTACTGTATTAAGCAACACTAAAGGCGCGCGCGCGCGTAGATCAGAATTCATGACATCACAATTAGAACGTTCTTAGAACGTCAATAATTAAATGTCTTTTTCCCCTCAATTTTCTAACGCGCGCTTTGTAAAAGAAGCCTTTTTTGGTCAATTTTCATGTTTTTTTTTTCAAGAATTTTTTGTTCACTCTTATTCATCATGATTTTTTTTCTTCGCGCGAAGTTTTTCGTATTTATTTTCCCGTTTTCTATTGATTTTTAGGCTTGATTTATACCAATTTTGTTACAATATCTAAGCTGACTTTTGCAAAAATTATAGGTAAATATGAAATGCACTAAAAAAATCTGGTCGTTTTGGTCATGGACGATTTCTTTTTCTTACCAAGCATATTTGGTGTAAAGTAGAACATCAAAGCATAAAAATGAAAAACCGTTTCGACGTAGCTTTCAAATTAAACTAGATCTTGAGGATGTCTAGTAATTTCAACTAGACCCTGGAATCCAGGATTACTGGGCTACCTGGTGTAGTCAGTGGTTACCTGGGGTAGTCAGTTGGTATAGGCCAGATAAAACACCTTTGTTACAAGTGTAATGTCTTTCTCAAAAATTATGATACATTTTACAATACAGCATATAAATTAGGGACTCAGTCAGAAATTAGCAAGGGGGGAGGGGGTGGAAACATAGTAAGGGTCTTTTTTTGAGACACTCCCCCTGCTAATTTCTGACATGCTCCTTATACCAAACCTTCGATCATGGTTTCGAAAATGAGTATTTTCAACATTATGACCAAGTAAACCCTAAAACAGTCATTATAGAAACATTTGAAAACCTGTATAGATGAGGACTGAAGATATGGGACACCTTTACTGACATTTTAAATTTTGATAGTGTAACCCTTAAGCAAGATGCAAAAACCAACATTTGTTTCCACATCACTAGTGAAGTGTCATATTGTATTAGATATGGAATATTGCACTATTTGAATAACAATAACAAACTTTAGCAAAACGTTTAAAGATTCTTACAATATCAAAATTAAGATCATTTTCAAAAGCATCCATTTCCATGAGTGGGCTTTGTTTCACTTTGTCTATTTGGCCCTCTCGAGCACCAAAAAATTCGTAATTTATTACAGAAATTCGGGAAAATTACTATATACATTATACCATCCCCATTATATTAGGTTATTTTTTTGAACAAAAGGCAAAATAAGGTACGAAGATCAGCACAAAAAAAACAAGGTTCAATTACAACTCAATTTATTTTGCAATGATTTCTACAAACACGGAATTTACGAACAATTTCAACTACTTAGTGAGAACAAAATTTAATAGTTTACTTACAAGTAATTGTAGAATCTTCCATTAAAGTTTGTGTGTAATTTTAACCTTCTTCTTTAAATATTTCCATTATTTTGCTTTATCGTTGTCAACCGGGGAAACACGATCGTACGGCCGGCGCTATTGTCCTGTAATTGTGTCTTTGTTTCAATTGTTGAAATTATAAATACATAAACAATCACACAAATATTAATTTCTTCCTTCTAACCATATCTTTTGTGCATCTAAAATAATCAAGAGGAGAACAAACAGTCTGGAATGGTATTTTAACCACAAATGTAGCTTGGCAGTTCCGAAGTAAACAATCTTGAGTGCAGGCGGTACGTCACACCAAACTTGTTCAAAACATCATAAACAGCAAAATGTTCGATGACATTATCCTAAAAACTCATCAAGTTTCAACCAAGCTGAATATGAAGCAACTGTTTTGTTGATTTGTACACCAAAAGTTGATAGTTTTCGCTGTCATGTCATTCGGTCAATTCTCTAAGTACGTCTTTGATCGGAACGGCTTATTTTCACGAATATCCTACATGTGATTTTCAATGAAAAAACTTAGCAATTTCTTTGTTTTTTTGCAGCTGTTACGCCTTCCTCACGAAAAGAAGTTGTAGCTAGCTATATAAGTCTTGTTACTTTCTTTTTTATGGCTGTATTTCTGCTTTACCGAGCAGTTCATAATGGCGGCTCATTTTAACACTAGGCTGCTTCATATATCTCTAATGCATTTGATTGGTCAATACACGTGGTCGATTGCGCAACTTTGGCCATTTCGCGAGACGACAGGAAAAAAAAAAAAAAAACAATCCGAACTTTAGACTGGGTACCTGTGGTACAGGTAGCCCAGTAATTACAAATAATTACAAACGAATATTGAAGAAATGACTATGGGTCACCGAATGAATGAACGAATGAATGAAAGAATGAATGAATGAATGAATGAATGAATGAATGAATGAATGAATGAATGAGTCAATAAATCAATGAATAAATCAGTGAATGAATGAATGAATGAATGAATGAATGAACGAATAAATAAATCAATAAATCATTGAATGATTCAATGAATGAATCAATCTATCAATCAATGAATGAATCAATCATTGAATCGATCAATGAATCAATGAATTTCGACACATCCCTTATTACATAGAAGTATTTTTTTCTGAGAGGAAAACCAAAGAAAGCGGTAGGTCGTCGCAGAAAAGAGTAGTAACGCATGCGCGTCTTCGCAGTTTACTGATCAATGCCTGGCAATCTATATCCCGCATGGTTTGTTCGTTTGAAACTTAGAGGTATAAAGGCCGTGTCGGAGAACATGTAGTCGGTAGATCGCAGTGAAGCTTGGCGTGGAATTAGCTATTTATGGTCTAGGGGCCGGCTAATTTCTCCCTCACTGACCCTGTTCGAATGGTTCGCAGGGTTAGCCTTGTTAGCTCGGTCTGCCACTGACGATAGCGCGGTCGTTGTCGAAATCTTCGGCCTATACGTAAGGCTGTATAGCCGCCATGCGACGCTTCAGCTTTATATATGTGTGGAGGCATGGTCTAATATTTTCTTATATTTTAGCCATCTATCTGGCAATCGTACAAATACTTGCGATTTGCGTCGACATTGCCCGGAGATGTTTTTCTTCAAACAAAGCCTGTAGTGAATATGCTTCGCTACTGACAACTATGCAACCAGCAGAAACTAGATTGCGGATCGATTGCTCGAAAATCAAAACAGAACAACAAATCAGTACTTTGTTCTGTCATGATTTTTTATTACACGACTAATCATAAACTTGCAAAAAATCGTCGACTATTCGGATTGGTCGAGAGCTGTGCAGTTCATGCAGGCGTAACAGCAGAGCAGAGAGCTGTCACACCAGTGCAGGAAGTGGGTAATACCAGTGCAAATCTGTCCTAAAAAAAAATTTTTTTTTTTTTTTTTTTGTTGAAATGTTTAGCATGTAGAGAATGTTTTAAATTTTCACTGGCATTCTTCTACAGGCTCATGCATTTAAGAACTTTTTGAAAAGCAAACTCGTGCAAATTAATTACAATTGCAAATTGAACTCGAAACCATCTTATTACCGATACGAATTAGACTATACACAGGGAACCCAACGCAGTCAACAAAAACACATAGAATTCCTCCCTCATTCGATAAAGAATTTTTTCATAAGTCTATCTCTACCTCGGAGTTGCGGTACAATTTCAACCTTGTTGTGTTCCTCTATCATTTCAACTTACCAAAATCCCACCACATATCCGATACTTTGCCTCTAAAGAGCCCTAAAATGATGTTTTTTAAAACGGCGCCAAACAGTTCATGAATACAAATAACGAAGATTTTTTTTCTTACAAACCATCATACCTGCTTGGTTTCTTTCAAACAGTGGACCCGTCGCCATTAAAACGCTTAACGATGCTCTTCCAATTGCGCTTAGAGGCAAAAGATAGATCAAAACTACGAAAAATTCAACGTCAAGCAAATTTTCGCGCTTTCTTCTTGAAATGCAAAAACTGTCAAATGACAGGTAAACCTCGTGACTAGTTTCATGCCCCTCGCTATTTGTATAAAAACACAGGAATCTTTATTAAACTCAATGCTAAATTACTTACAATGGCCTTTTTAAAAGTGTGCACGCCTCAAAAAACATTTTACAAAAACTTCCTTATAAACAATAATGGCAGTACAAAAATTGTATGAAAAAACTAAGTCTACAACGCTAGAGATTCCCAAGCAGTCACATGCCCAAGCACTAACCCAGCCCTAACTGTTTTAACTTGGGTGAACGGACGAGAACCTGTGATCTGAACATGGTGTTGGGGTAGATATTTTGATTATCGCGCAATTTTCTCTACTTCGTAAAGAAAAAAAGCAGCAATTTTACATCAAAATAGCCCTTACGGACGTGTAAAGTTGTGTTGAGTTCATCTCAAAATTATTACGTAATTTTTGTAAAAAAATCGTGCTATTTTTCCCTGGAAAATTGCTTTTTTTCTACTGTATTAAGCAACACTAAAGGCGCGCGCGCGCGTAGATCAGAATTCATGACATCACAATTAGAACGTTCTTAGAACGTCAATAATTAAATGTCTTTTTCCCCTCGATTTTCTAACGCGCGCTTTGTAAAAGAAGCCTTTTTTGGTCAATTTTCATGTTTTTTTTTTCAAGAATTTTTTGTTCACTCTTATTCATCATGATTTTTTTTCTTCGCGCGAAGTTTTTCGTATTTATTTTCCCGTTTTCTATTGATTTTTAGGCTTGATTTATACCAATTTTGTTACAATATCTAAGCTGACTTTTGCAAAAATTATAGGTAAATATGAAATGCACTAAAAAAATCTGGTCGTTTTGGTCATGGACGATTTCTTTTTCTTACCAAGCATATTTGGTGTAAAGTAGAACATCAAAGCATAAAAATGAAAAACCGTTTCGACGTAGCTTTCAAATTAAACTAGATCTTGAGGATGTCTAGTAATTTCAATTACAAATAATTACAAACGAATATTGAAGAAATGACTATGGGTCACCGAATGAATGAACGAATGAATGAAAGAATGAATGAATGAATGAATGAATGAATGAATGAATGAATGAATGAATGAATGAATGAATGAATGAATGAATGAATGAATGAATGAATGAATGAGTCAATAAATCAATGAATAAATCAGTGAATTAATGAATGAATGAATGAACGAATAAATAAATCAATAAATCATTGAATGATTCAATGAATGAATCAATCTATCAATCAATGAATGAATCAATCATTGAATCGATCAATGAATCAATGAATTTCGACACATCCCTTATTACATAGAAGTATTTTTTTCTGAGAGGAAAACCAAAGAAAGCGGTAGGTCGTCGCAGAAAAGAGTAGTAACGCATGCGCGTCTTCGCAGTTTACTGATCAATGCCTGGCAATCTATATCCCGCATGGTTTGTTCGTTTGAAACTTAGAGGTATAAAGGCCGTGTCGGAGAACATGTAGTCGGTAGATCGCAGTGAAGCTTGGCGTGGAATTAGCTATTTATGGTCTAGGGGCCGGCTAATTTCTCCCTCACTGACCCTGTTCGAATGGTTCGCAGGGTTAGCCTTGTTAGCTCGGTCTGCCACTGACGATAGCGCGGTCGTTGTCGAAATCTTCGGCCTATACGTAAGGCTGTATAGCCGCCATGCGACGCTTCAGCTTTATATATGTGTGGAGGCATGGTCTAATATTTTCTTATATTTTAGCCATCTATCTGGCAATCGTACAAATACTTGCGATTTGCGTCGACATTGCCCGGAGATGTTTTTCTTCAAACAAAGCCTGTAGTGAATATGCTTCGCTACTGACAACTATGCAACCAGCAGAAACTAGATTGCGGATCGATTGCTCGAAAATCAAAACAGAACAACAAATCAGTACTTTGTTCTGTCATGATTTTTTATTACACGACTAATCATAAACTTGCAAAAAATCGTCGACTATTCGGATTGGTCGAGAGCTGTGCAGTTCATGCAGGCGTAACAGCAGAGCAGAGAGCTGTCACACCAGTGCAGGAAGTGGGTAATACCAGTGCAAATCTGTCCTAAAACAAAATGTTTTTTTTTTTTTTTTTGTTGAAATGTTTAGCATGTAGAGAATGTTTTAAATTTTCACTGGCATTCTTCTACAGGCTCATGCATTTAAGAACTTTTTGAAAAGCAAACTCGTGCAAATTAATTACAATTGCAAATTGAACTCGAAACCATCTTATTACCGATACGAATTAGACTATACACAGGGAACCCAACGCAGTCAACAAAAACACATAGAATTCCTCCCTCATTCGATAAAGAATTTTTTCATAAGTCTATCTCTACCTCGGAGTTGCGGTACAATTTCAACCTTGTTGTGTTCCTCTATCATTTCAACTTACCAAAATCCCACCACATATCCGATACTTTGCCTCTAAAGAGCCCTAAAATGATGTTTTTTAAAACGGCGCCAAACAGTTCATGAATACAAATAACGAAGATTTTTTTTCTTACAAACCATCATACCTGCTTGGTTTCTTTCAAACAGTGGACCCGTCGCCATTAAAACGCTTAACGATGCTCTTCCAATTGCGCTTAGAGGCAAAAGATAGATCAAAACTACGAAAAATTCAACGTCAAGCAAATTTTCGCGCTTTCTTCTTGAAATGCAAAAACTGTCAAATGACAGGTAAACCTCGTGACTAGTTTCATGCCCCTCGCTATTTGTATAAAAACACAGGAATCTTTATTAAACTCAATGCTAAATTACTTACAATGGCCTTTTTAAAAGTGTGCACGCCTCAAAAAACATTTTACAAAAACTTCCTTATAAACAATAATGGCAGTACAAAAATTGTATGAAAAAACTAAGTCTACAACGCTAGAGATTCCCAAGCAGTCACATGCCCAAGCACTAACCCAGCCCTAACTGTTTTAACTTGGGTGAACGGACGAGAACCTGTGATCTGAACATGGTGTTGGGGTAGATATTTTGATTATCGCGCAATTTTCTCTACTTCGTAAAGAAAAAAAGCAGCAATTTTACATCAAAATAGCCCTTACGGACGTGGAAAGTTGTGTTGAGTTCATCTCAAAATTATTACGTAATTTTTGTAAAAAAATCGTGCTATTTTTCCCTGGAAAATTGCTTTTTTTCTACTGTATTAAGCAACACTAAAGGCGCGCGCGCGCGTAGATCAGAATTCATGACATCACAATTAGAACGTTCTTAGAACGTCAATAATTAAATGTCTTTTTCCCCTCAATTTTCTAACGCGCGCTTTGTAAAAGAAGCCTTTTTTGGTCAATTTTCATGTTTTTTTTTTCAAGAATTTTTTGTTCACTCTTATTCATCATGATTTTTTTTCTTCGCGCGAAGTTTTTCGTATTTATTTTCCCGTTTTCTATTGATTTTTAGGCTTGATTTATACCAATTTTGTTACAATATCTAAGCTGACTTTTGCAAAAATTATAGGTAAATATGAAATGCACTAAAAAAATCTGGTCGTTTTGGTCATGGACGATTTCTTTTTCTTACCAAGCATATTTGGTGTAAAGTAGAACATCAAAGCATAAAAATGAAAAACCGTTTCGACGTAGCTTTCAAATTAAACTAGATCTTGAGGATGTCTAGTAATTTCAACTAGACCCTGGAATCCAGGATTACTGGGCTACCTGGTGTAGTCAGTGGTTACCTGGGGTAGTCAGTTGGTATAGGCCAGATAAAACACCTTTGTTACAAGTGTAATGTCTTTCTCAAAAATTATGATACATTTTACAATACAGCATATAAATTAGGGACTCAGTCAGAAATTAGCAAGGGGGGAGGGGGTGGAAACATAGTAAGGGTCTTTTTTTGAGACACTCCCCCTGCTAATTTCTGACATGCTCCTTATACCAAACCTTCGATCATGGTTTCGAAAATGAGTATTTTCAACATTATGACCAAGTAAACCCTAAAACAGTCATTATAGAAACATTTGAAAACCTGTATAGATGAGGACTGAAGATATGGGACACCTTTACTGACATTTTAAATTTTGATAGTGTAACCCTTAAGCAAGATGCAAAAACCAACATTTGTTTCCACATCACTAGTGAAGTGTCATATTGTATTAGATATGGAATATTGCACTATTTGAATAACAACTAGACCCTGGAATCCAGGATTACTGGGCTACCTGGTGTAGTCAGTGGTTACCTGGGGTAGTCAGTTGGTATAGGCCAGATAAAACATCTTTGTTACAAGCGTAATGTCTTTCTCAAAAATTATGATACATTTTACAATACAGCATATTAATTAGGGACTCAGTCAGAAATTAGCAAGGGGGGAGGGGGTGGAAACATAGTAAGGGTCTTTTTTTGAGACACTCCCCCTGCTAATTTCTGACATGCTCCTTATACCAAACCTTCGATCATGGTTTCGAAAATGAGTATTTTCAACATTATGACCAAGTAAACCCTAAAACAGTCATTATAGAAACATTTGAAAACCTGTATAGATGAGCACTGAAGATATGGGACACCTTTACTGACATTTTAAATTTTGATAGTATAACCCTTAAGCAAGATGCAAAAACCAACATTTGTTTCCACATCACAAGTGAAGTGTCATATTGTATTAGAATATTGCACTATTTGAATAACAATAACAATAACAATAACAATAACAATAACAAACTTTAGCAAAACGTTTAAAGATTCTTACAATATCAAAATTAAGATCATTTTCAAAAGCATCCATTTCCATGAGTGGGCTTTGTTTCACTTTGTCTATTTGGCCCTCTCGAGCACCAAAAAATTCGTAATTTATTACAGAAATTCGGGAAAATTACTATATACATTATACCATCCCCATTATATTAGGTTATTTTTTTGTACAAAAGGCAAAATAAGGTACGAAGATCACCACAAAAAAAACAAGGTTCAATTACAACACAATTTATTTTGCAATGATTTCTACAAACACGGAATTTACAAACAATTTCAACTACTTAGTGAGAACAAAATTTAATAGTTTACTTACAAATAATTGTAGAATCTTCCATTAAAGTTTGTGCGTAATTTTAACCTTCTTCTTTAAATATTTCCATTATTTTGCTTTATCGTTCTGTCAACTGGGGAAACACGATCGTCCGGCCGGCGCTATTGTCCTGTAAATTGTGTCTTTGAAACTTGGCTTTTGAAATTATAAATACATAAACAATCACACAAATATTAATTTCTTCCTTTTAACCATATCTTTTGTGCATCTAAAATAATCAAGAGGAGAACAAACAGTCTGGAATGGTATTTTAACCACAAATGTAGCTTAGCAGTTCCGAAGTAAACAATCTTGAGTGCAGGCGGTACGTCACACCAAACTTGTTCAAAACATCACATACAGCAAAATGTTCGATGACATTATCCTGAAAAACTCATCAAGTTTCAACCAAGCTGAATATGAAGCAACTGTTTTGTTGATTTGTACACCAAAAGTTGATAGTTTTCGCTGTCATGTCATTCGGTCAATTCTCTAAGTACGTCTTTGATCGGAACGGCTGATTTGCACGAATATCCTACATGTGATTTTCAATGAAAAAACTTAGCAATTTCTTTGTTTTTTTGTAGCTGTTACGCCTTCCTCACGAAAAGAAGTTGTAGCTAACGTTATAAGTCTTGTTACTTTCTTTTTCATGGCTGTATTTCTGCTTTACCGAGCAGTTCATAATGGCGGCTCATTTTAACACTAGGTTGCTTCATATATCTCTAATACATCTGATTGGTCAATACACGTGGTCGATTGCGCAACTTTGGCCATTTCGCGAGGCGACAGGAAAAAAAAAAAAAAAAACAATCCCAACTTTAGACTGGGTACCTGTGGTACAGGTAGCCCAGTAATAACAAACTTTAGCAAAACGTTTAAAGATTCTTACAATATCAAAATTAAGATCATTTTCAAAAGCATCCATTTCCATGAGTGGGCTTTGTTTCACTTTGTCTATTTGGCCCTCTCGAGCACCAAAAAATTCGTAATTTATTACAGAAATTCGGGAAAATTACTATATACATTATACCATCCCCATTATATTAGGTTATTTTTTTGAACAAAAGGCAAAATAAGGTACGAAGATCAGCACAAAAAAAACAAGGTTCAATTACAACTCAATTTATTTTGCAATGATTTCTACAAACACGGAATTTACGAACAATTTCAACTACTTAGTGAGAACAAAATTTAATAGTTTACTTACAAGTAATTGTAGAATCTTCCATTAAAGTTTGTGTGTAATTTTAACCTTCTTCTTTAAATATTTCCATTATTTTGCTTTATCGTTGTCAACCGGGGAAACACGATCGTACGGCCGGCGCTATTGTCCTGTAATTGTGTCTTTGTTTCAATTGTTGAAATTATAAATACATAAACAATCACACAAATATTAATTTCTTCCTTCTAACCATATCTTTTGTGCATCTAAAATAATCAAGAGGAGAACAAACAGTCTGGAATGGTATTTTAACCACAAATGTAGCTTGGCAGTTCCGAAGTAAACAATCTTGAGTGCAGGCGGTACGTCACACCAAACTTGTTCAAAACATCATAAACAGCAAAATGTTCGATGACATTATCCTAAAAACTCATCAAGTTTCAACCAAGCTGAATATGAAGCAACTGTTTTGTTGATTTGTACACCAAAAGTTGATAGTTTTCGCTGTCATGTCATTCGGTCAATTCTCTAAGTACGTCTTTGATCGGAACGGCTTATTTTCACGAATATCCTACATGTGATTTTCAATGAAAAAACTTAGCAATTTCTTTGTTTTTTTGCAGCTGTTACGCCTTCCTCACGAAAAGAAGTTGTAGCTAGCTATATAAGTCTTGTTACTTTCTTTTTTATGGCTGTATTTCTGCTTTACCGAGCAGTTCATAATGGCGGCTCATTTTAACACTAGGCTGCTTCATATATCTCTAATGCATTTGATTGGTCAATACACGTGGTCGATTGCGCAACTTTGGCCATTTCGCGAGACGACAGGAAAAAAAAAAAAAAACAATCCGAACTTTAGACTGGGTACCTGTGGTACAGGTAGCCCAGTAATTACAAATAATTACAAACGAATATTGAAGAAATGACTATGGGTCACCGAATGAATGAACGAATGAATGAAAGAATGAATGAATGAATGAATGAATGAATGAATGAATGAATGAATGAATGAGTCAATAAATCAATGAATAAATCAGTGAATGAATGAATGAATGAATGAATGAATGAACGAATAAATAAATCAATAAATCATTGAATGATTCAATGAATGAATCAATCTATCAATCAATGAATGAATCAATCATTGAATCGATCAATGAATCAATGAATTTCGACACATCCCTTATTACATAGAAGTATTTTTTTCTGAGAGGAAAACCAAAGAAAGCGGTAGGTCGTCGCAGAAAAGAGTAGTAACGCATGCGCGTCTTCGCAGTTTACTGATCAATGCCTGGCAATCTATATCCCGCATGGTTTGTTCGTTTGAAACTTAGAGGTATAAAGGCCGTGTCGGAGAACATGTAGTCGGTAGATCGCAGTGAAGCTTGGCGTGGAATTAGCTATTTATGGTCTAGGGGCCGGCTAATTTCTCCCTCACTGACCCTGTTCGAATGGTTCGCAGGGTTAGCCTTGTTAGCTCGGTCTGCCACTGACGATAGCGCGGTCGTTGTCGAAATCTTCGGCCTATACGTAAGGCTGTATAGCCGCCATGCGACGCTTCAGCTTTATATATGTGTGGAGGCATGGTCTAATATTTTCTTATATTTTAGCCATCTATCTGGCAATCGTACAAATACTTGCGATTTGCGTCGACATTGCCCGGAGATGTTTTTCTTCAAACAAAGCCTGTAGTGAATATGCTTCGCTACTGACAACTATGCAACCAGCAGAAACTAGATTGCGGATCGATTGCTCGAAAATCAAAACAGAACAACAAATCAGTACTTTGTTCTGTCATGATTTTTTATTACACGACTAATCATAAACTTGCAAAAAATCGTCGACTATTCGGATTGGTCGAGAGCTGTGCAGTTCATGCAGGCGTAACAGCAGAGCAGAGAGCTGTCACACCAGTGCAGGAAGTGGGTAATACCAGTGCAAATCTGTCCTAAAACAAAATGTTTTTTTTTTTTTTGTTGTTGAAATGTTCAGCATGTAGAGAATGTTTTAAATTTTCACTGGCATTCTTCTACAGGCTCATGCATTTAAGAACTTTTTGAAAAGCAAACTCGTGCAAATTAATTACAATTGCAAATTGAACTCGAAACCATCTTATTACCGATACGAATTAGACTATACACAGGGAACCCAACGCAGTCAACAAAAACACATAGAATTCCTCCCTCATTCGATAAAGAATTTTTTCATAAGTCTATCTCTACCTCGGAGTTGCGGTACAATTTCAACCTTGTTGTGTTCCTCTATCATTTCAACTTACCAAAATCCCACCACATATCCGATACTTTGCCTCTAAAGAGCCCTAAAATGATGTTTTTTAAAACGGCGCCAAACAGTTCATGAATACAAATAACGAAGATTTTTTTTCTTACAAACCATCATACCTGCTTGGTTTCTTTCAAACAGTGGACCCGTCGCCATTAAAACGCTTAACGATGCTCTTCCAATTGCGCTTAGAGGCAAAAGATAGATCAAAACTACGAAAAATTCAACGTCAAGCAAATTTTCGCGCTTTCTTCTTGAAATGCAAAAACTGTCAAATGACAGGTAAACCTCGTGACTAGTTTCATGCCCCTCGCTATTTGTATAAAAACACAGGAATCTTTATTAAACTCAATGCTAAATTACTTACAATGGCCTTTTTAAAAGTGTGCACGCCTCAAAAAACATTTTACAAAAACTTCCTTATAAACAATAATGGCAGTACAAAAATTGTATGAAAAAACTAAGTCTACAACGCTAGAGATTCCCAAGCAGTCACATGCCCAAGCACTAACCCAGCCCTAACTGTTTTAACTTGGGTGAACGGACGAGAACCTGTGATCTGAACATGGTGTTGGGGTAGATATTTTGATTATCGCGCAATTTTCTCTACTTCGTAAAGAAAAAAAGCAGCAATTTTACATCAAAATAGCCCTTATGGACGTGTAAAGTTGTGTTGAGTTCATCTCAAAATTATTACGTAATTTTTGTAAAAAAATCGTGCTATTTTTCCCTGGAAAATTGCTTTTTTTTCTACTGTATTAAGCAACACTAAAGGCGCGCGCGCGCGTAGATCAGAATTCATGACATCACAATTAGAACGTTCTTAGAACGTCAATAATTAAATGTCTTTTTCCCCTCAATTTTCTAACGCGCGCTTTGTAAAAGAAGCCTTTTTTGGTCAATTTTCATGTTTTTTTTTTCAAGAAATTTTTGTTCACTCTTATTCATCATGATTTGTTCTTTTTCGCACAAAGCAAAGTTTTTGTTATTTTTATTTTTTCATTTTCTGTGTATTTTCAGGCTTTTTATTCCTTGCTTTTCTTTTCTTTTTTTTTATCCTCTTCTTTATTTCTTTTCTATTTTTTCTTTTCTTTTCTTTTCTTTTTTTTCTTTTCTTTAGTTTTCTTTTTTTTTCTTTTCTTTTCTTTTTTTTCTTTTTTTTCTTTTTTTTTCTTTTCTTTTCTTTTCTTTAGTTTTCTTTTCTTTTCTGTTTTTTTCTTTAGTTTTCTTTTCTCTTCTTTAGTTTTCTTTTCTTTTGTTTTCTTTTCTTTTCTTTAGTTTTCTTTTCTTTTCTTTTTTTTTCTTTTCTTTTCTGTTCTTTAGTTTTCTTTTCTTTTCTTTAGTTTTCTTTTCTTTTATTTAGTTTTCTTTAGTTTTCTTTTCTTTTCTTTTCTTTTCTTTAGTTTTCTTTTTTTTGCTTTTCTTTTCTTTTCTTTTTTTTCTTTTCTTTTCTTTTCTTTTCTTTTCTTTTCTTTTCTTTAGTTTTCTTTTCTTTTTTTTTCTTTTCTTTAGTTCTCTTTTCTTTGCTTTAGTTTTCTTTAGTTTTTCTTTTCTTTTCTTTTCTTTTCTTTAGTTTTCTTTTCTTTTCTTTTCTTTTCTTTTTTTTTCTATTTTTTCTTTTCTTTTCTTTTCTTTTCTTTTCTTTTCTTTTCTTTAGTTTTCTTTTCTTTTCTTTTCTGTTTTTTTCTTTAGTTTTCTTTTCTCTTCTTTAGTTTTGTTTTGTTTTTTTTTTCTTTTCTTTTCTTTTCTTTTTTTTAGTTTTCTTTTCTTTTCTTTTCTTTTCTTTGCTTTTTTTTTCTTTAGTTTTCTTTAGTTTTCTTTTCTTTTGTTTTCTTTTCTTTTCTTTTTTTTAGTTTTCTTTTCTTTTCTTTTCTTTTCTTTTCTCATCTTTTCTTTTTTTTTCTGTTCTTTGCTTTTTTTATATCCTTTCCTTTTCTTGTCTTTTCCTTTTTTTTTCCTTTTTTCTTTTTTTGTGCTTTTTTATGCGGTCAGTTTCGGATATTACCTTTCGTCCCTCCCCCCCATAAAATTTTTTTATTGTGCGTGACTTAAGCCCGCGGTTTCCTGGTCAGCAGTATTTCCTACGTGCTCATCACATGACTTTCTAAACATCGGTCAATGTGAAAAAGTTTCATCGTGCAATTTCTCCCATAAATTTCAGCTAAAATGACAGTAAGTTAAACTTTTCCGTGGTACCTTCCCCATGATTTTGTGCATTATGTTTTGTAGGACATTAAGTTTTTAAATCTTTGCAATTTTTTGTCGTAATTTGTTGAAGAATTCTTACAAATTTATGTCGTGATGTTCAAAATTTATCTTTCAGTCCTACGAAGAAGACGAAAATTTTGGCAGCTACAGTGTTGTAGGATCGTTTCCCAAAGACTTTGGGTAGGGCTCAGTATTTTTATTAGTTAGTTTTATTGATTGTGGAACATGATCTATCGTGATAAAAGTCATTTTTCGATGTGATTTTATGATTGAAATCATGTATCTGTCATATGTAACAAATCTGGTCATAGTCCGTACGATGTTGATACTTGTATAGCTTAAATGAGCGCTATTGTGATTGAAATGGTTATTTACTTGATAAAACAATCTTTACAATGTGAAAATGGAGTATGCATATGTTGTGATCTATTAAACAACGTCGATAATAGAACGTAAAATTTTAAAAATAAGTTTACGTAATAAAAACGAACCATTTCTGACCCTGATAATGTGATAAACCTTCCTACGAAAGCAAGTATAGCAAACTTCATTATTTATAAGTGATTTGAAAAACGGAAAAACAACACAATTTGATCCTAGTACATTAATTGATCACTTAATTAAATTAAGTTAATACTTAATTACCATCTAGACCAGTTTGCATGTGTATATGTAATACATATACAATAAAAATTCTGAGCAGTCAATCCATATGGAGCATACAATGCCGAGCCGCAACCGAGACATTTTATATTCCATACAGATCGGATACGAATATTGTATGTTAGTTATGAAATGTAAGATTAACATTGCTATTCTAGATTAATAACTTTGAAATGAGATTTAATTTGGGTCTTAAGCTAAAGCTTATGCAAACCAGGATGATTTCTTTATCAGATATACAGATGCCTTCATAGTAGTGATTTTCTATTGTTCTGGGTTCATGAATTATTCATGAATTATTAGCATTCAAATTAACGCTTGTGTACACTAATTGTGACAGAATAAAAGGGGCTAATAAATATTTATCTATCTATCTTTGTACATTTTCAAGAAATTTGTAACGTTTGAGATGCGCAACATGTTACATGATGTAATCCTATTATGTACCATTAGGTATGGTCCAGATGAGACGGAAGAGATCAATGTCAGTGAAAATAAACCAAGAATATTACTTATGGGCTTGAGAAGGTGTGTGTGTTAATAATTATCTGCAAATGACCCATTAGATATCATCATCATCATTTATATTTCATCATTATCATCATCATCATCACCATTATAGTTATCATGGTATACACTAACTTATTGTATAGGTGTGTGCTGTGTTAACATTGACATAAATTTGTTGAATTACATAATTACAATGTCTGAAAATTTAAAAGGGAAATGGTTAAATGTTTAAAGAGAAATTAAAAACAGATTGTTATAACTTCAAATTTTATGGTGCTGGCTGGCTGGTTGAATGGTTGAAGAGAAATTAAAAATAGATTGTTATAACTTCACATTTTATGGTGCTGGCTGGTTGAATGGTTAAAGAGAGATTAAAAATAGTTTGTTATTACTTCAAATTTTATGGTGCTGGCTGCCTGGTAGCATCTTGCCATTACTCTGAGTATTTCTGGGAAATTTGATCATTTTGATTTAAAGCCAAATTCGTTGTATCGTGACCCGCAGTTTTAAAACTTTGTCTTGATTTGGTCGCTTCTGAACCGTCAATCAATTTCAGGGGCGGAGTTTATTTTAGATTAACCAATGACAAAACATGTTAGGGCAAGAAAAGACCAAAAATGAAAACAAAGTTTTGAAACGGCGGTTCGCGATACAACGAATTTGGCTGTAAATCAAATGTAATGTTCATAACTGTCTTGCAGGAGTGGCAAGTCTTCAATACAGAAGGTTGTGTTTCACAAAATGTCTCCTAATGAAACTCTTTTCTTGGAGAGTACCAGCAAAATCATTAAAGATGGTATCCTTGTACACCTGTACTAGTTACTGATATGACTCTGATAAATGAATTACATAACGTAATTATATACAAAACGTCTGGTGCTGGTTGCACAAAACCAGAATAAAGCTATCAACTGGATAGAGCTATCTGCCCTATAGAATTCCATTAGAATTTATCTTCTGGATAGCAATTTATCTGGTGGATAGTGCTGCTAGAAAAAGGCTTGATGAATTGGTTGTTTTTGATAACTACATGTCATTATGTGCTTTATAGTGTGATGTTCAAATGTATATCCACTTGTATAATGCATATGTCTTTGTCTATATTTCAGTCAAACAGCACAGTGTATGCATTTTAATTCAATTGTTGTTTCAATAAATGTTAGCTTGACCTATAGAATAATGGAAACTATATGATTTTAAATGTTATCACTGATCTTGACTTTTGAGCTTTTCAAATTCACAAAATAATTAGTTGTTATTGTTATACATTAATACCTCTACTTTTCCTCATGTTTTTGAGCACTAATCTAAGGCAACGAAATCATATTCTAGATCTTAACAACATTGTTAGATATTTCCAATAGCTCATTTGTACAGTTTCAGGTTAGTATGGTGTGGTACATTTAGCTTGCATTAAACCTTAATAACGTTATCCACTCTATAGAATTTCTTTAGAATTTATCCATTAGATAGCGATTTATCCAATGGATAGCACTATCCAGGCTGATATCACTATCCAACCCTGATATTCAGGGTTTTTACCAGTGGTAGATGCAAAGGATGAGCAAGGGATTGGTTTCAGTTTGTAGCTAAGGTTATATAGATCTTTTCCTTGAGGGTGTACTCCTGAAAACATTTCCCCCCCCTTGAAATCATGGGCTTCCCAGAATATGACATAGTGTGTTAGGTATTTCAGGGGTTTCTGACTGAAAGACTTATTCCAGGGCATCTGGTATAGTGCGATGATGCGATTTCGCACAATCAGACCAAAATCGCATAAAATCGCATAATTTCCTAAAAATCACACAACTGAAGAAAAATCGCATAATTTAAGAAAAATGTTTCCGAATGAAACATAATTCCTTGATGAAATATTTTTTTAAATCTAAAATAGGAGATTATTTCGACTTTTAAATGGCCATAAAAATGTAGAAAACTTCAAATACGAAAACACGATGCGGATCGATCTACAAGGCATTCCTTGCAGGACAGAGCAGAGAGCAGGCCGAGTATTGCTTAATAACATTGTTTTTGATTGGTTTATTTATTTTGAGTGACTAACCAATCATTGATGCTGACAAATCCACATATTTTTTTTAATTAATTTTTTTTAAATTTAACTTTCTTTACTTTTTTAAAATTTGTATTTTTTTAGATTTTTATTGTTTGTATATTTTTAATTTTCATTTTTTTTTACTTTTCAAATTTTGAAATTTTTATTTATTTATTTTTTTAATTTTTTCAATTTTTTTTTAATTTTTACTCGGGGTACTTCTGTTCTCCAAGATTCATGTTTAACTAGCCCAAGTAAACACCTACAGGCTGGACGTCTAAATCGCTTCCTATATAACCATCGCAGACATTATCGAACAAGAGCTAACTGCTTACATGATTTTTCATAAAACTGCTTCAGAAGAATCTATAAGGTACCCCGAGTAAACACCTACATGGCGTCTAGTTAATTACTATAAACCAGTGAGCAGCACTACTGATGCAGAAATTGATTGCAAACTTTTTTATTTCTCCAAACCGTTTCGTCTGCTACATGCGTCGTTTGTAGGAAGTAGGAAATAAAGTTATGCTTATGATATTAAAAAGAATAAGGGATAATCTAATTGTTTGTTTATTTATTCAGCTATAGCTATAACTGCGCCCACGAAATAAATAAACAAATAATTAAATTATCCCTTAAAAAAATAGTCGCAAATGGACATAATAGAGGGAGTAAAGGATTTTATATGCTTATGGGATTTATATCTGACACTGTTAACTACATTTAATCAATCAAAATGATCATATATTGATTTATATAAAATCGCATAATTTGCCGCATAATTGGTCCTAATTGCCGCATAATGAAGGGATAGGTGCCGCATAATTTTGGATTTTTTGCCGCACTATACCAGATGCCCTGTTATTCTGGTCCACCTCTGAAGTCATGAGACATGACTTTCATGCATACAGTATGTATTGTTCTCTTTCAGATATGGGACTTTCCAGGTCAAATTGATTTTTTTGATCCAGCATTTGATTCAGAGACTATATTTGGAAACTGTGGAGCACTTGTCTTTGTCATTGATGCTCAGGTATGATTTTGTTTACGTGAAATCAAAATATGTAATTTAGGAGGAATTCAGGAGTCATGATAGAGTGTAAACACTTAACGTGTGCAACAGTTGTCACTATTTAGTAGTAAAATGCACTAATCAAATATAAGAAAACAATAGAATTAGCATAAAATATTATTTATGTTGCACACTTTTAGTGTGTGCACACTATTGCATTAATGTATAATTTTCCTTTCAATCAATATTTTTACAAGTTTACAGTTTAACTGCAGAAACAACACATCAAACAAACTCAATTCACATATTACCTTGGCTGATCCAGGAATGGAACCGGGGTCACAGCAGTGAAAGGCTAGCACTGCTCAGCCAACCATAAACTTTGTGTGGTTTGGATGAAGGGAAGATGTAGCCCAAGTAAACACAATCTGAGCATATCTCTTTGTTTCAGGATGACTATATGGAGGCTCTCAGTAAATTGCACATGACAGTAACTAGAGCATACAAGGTTAGTAACTGAACTACAATTATACTACAAATGCACAAGTATTACAAAACAATAATTAAACACTGTCAAATATAATTCCTGTTGTTCCTTTGAGTCCTAACTATACAACACACAAAATGTGGTGGTTGGCCCAAGCCCACAATCAGCTTTACAGCCAAATTCGTTGTATCGCAACCTGTAGTTTCAAAACTTTGTTTTCATTTTGGTCTTGTCTGAACCGCCAATCAATTTTATAGGGTAGAGCTTGCCCTAACATGTTCTGTCATTGGTTAATCTAAAATAAACTCCGCCTTTGAATTTGATTAACAGTTCAGAAAAGACCAAATCAAAACAAAGTTTTAAAACGGTGGGTCGCGATACAATGAATTTGGCTGTAATGCCTCAATCAGTTTATTCTTTAATACATATTGATAATGAAAAATATACATGTATGTACTATGATCAGCGAGCATAGACCACAACAGTCTTACTGAAATCGAATCAACCTAAATGTACACAATTAATAAACTCCTCATAATTAATATGATCACATGCACTCTAGTAACCAGTCCTCACATCCACTACGGAATCATTTTATGTTGACATTACTGACTCCCTTTGCTTGTTGTCCATTACAAGAGAAATACATAAGTTTCCAAGTTACAGGTCATACTCACCAGCAAATCATATTGTGAAGTTTTTAACTATTAAACAAGTTAACTTGTATTTGGTTTTGACATAATTCTGAGAAGTTTCCTCCTTATTAACAGGTTAATCCTAATATCAAGTTTGAAGTTTTTATACATAAAGTAGATGGCTTGTCAGACGACCATAAAATTGGTAAGGATGTCATTATTATATATATTATTAAGATATCTCTATCAATGACATCATCATTGATCATCATCACCATCCACTACCAAATGATGTCATCATTATAAATTTACAGCATCCTGATAAATTGTTACAACTTGAATATTGTAATCACCATTATCATGAACACTGTTAGAATCATCATCCTCCATCGCATCATCATTTAACATATTGATGCAAGGAAGATATGATGAATATTATGCATGTACATTTGTACTATATGACGTGATTTGTTTTTCATTCAGAAACACAGAGAGATATCCATCAAAGAGCAACAGATGAACTAACAGATGCTGGTCTTGAAGGGCTTCATCTTAGGTTAGTAGAAGCACTAGTCATTCAGGCAGACAAACATGTGGACAAGTAAGCTTATAGACTCAAACAAGCAAACAAAGAAGCTAAGTTAAACAGAGAAATAGACAGCAAAATAATCAGAAAGACACAGAGACAGGTTGACTAAAAGACATGCAGATAATCAGACAGACAAAGCAACCAGACAAATTAAAATAAAGTAACCATGTTTAACATCAGGAGTCCTTTTAATGAAACACATCTTCCATAGAGCCGATGGTGTGCTCCCCTCTTTCTGTCAATGCTCTTTGAAACCAAAACACACACACACACACACACACAAAAACATAGATTGAAATTTATCTTGATGTATAAAGATCAAAAGCTAACAAGCTATTAAAGCCAACAATCAAAAAAGAATAAACTAATAACAAACTGTCTTATGATCAACCAAACAACCAATAAACTAAAAAAACTTGACTGTGTTTATAGAAAAAGTAAATGATTATGAGGATTTTACATTACAAAGTACTGTTAGAACTCATTAATAACAGTACTGTATTGTGTCTTTAGTAATTGTTGTAGATTACATTCTAGTTTTGGTTTTGTTTCAGCTTCTACCTTACAAGCATATATGATCACTCTATTTTTGAGGTATGTACAAATGTGATGATTGTATTCCAATTAATTATTGTTTACTGTGAAGGTGGAACATTTGTTATAAATTATTTCTCATTGTTCATTTGCATGCAACATTGTGCAATCATTGAATAGTATTTTTTCAATTTCAGGCTTTTAGCAAAGTAGTCCAGAAGCTTGTACCACAGCTACCTACCTTGGAGAATCTACTAAACATTCTAATAATGGTGAGCAAATATAATTATTCTTTTGAATTTGCCGTGAGTGTATGCTCTTTAGATTGTCATGAATAACCCTGAATTTGTACTATTTAAATCTGGACTGTTTTCAAAAAAAGATGTCATAGGGATATCCTACTTATCTTTATTATTAAATAAATCAATTTGCTTGTATTGTCTAGGCTTTCGAATACCATTGTCAATTTTTATTTTTATTTATATTTATAGCACAGAGTTACAGTGAGGCCAGTAAAACCATGAAAACTTGTCTTTATATAGCTTTTTATTTTCTGAGCTTTTTACTGCTTCAAATTCACTAAGAAAGTAGGACTGAACTCAAATGCACAGTTATCACAATGCTATCGAAAAAAATGTCAAAAAAACCACAAAGTGTTCACAGTTCGAGTGTCCTCACTGTAAATTGTGTTAATATGTTAATTACAAAGTATTTATATTGTATTCTGTTTTAGAATTCAGGCATAGAGAAAGCCTTTCTTTTTGATGTCGTAAGCAAGATATACGTTGCTACCGACAGGTAATGCAGTTATCATAAAAATATCATACTTACACAGGCTGGCGTGAATAAGATTGACTTTTGAACTGCTGTGCAGCAGACAGATATACTCACATCTAGTAGTAGATAAATGCCTCTTGACTGTAAACAGTCAAGATGTGAGCAAAGATTTATGCCATGCATAACAACTACTGCTATTTTTGTCTACATCATATAGAGGAGCAGATTTAGTAGGTATTCCACCAGCTGTACTATAATGTACATAGTTATACATTGATTAATGAATGAATTTCAAATGACTGACATTTAGTCATATGTTTATTGTTGTTGTTTTGCAGTTCACCAGTTGACATGCAGTCCTATGAGCTGTGCTGTGATATGATTGACGTTGTCATTGATATTTCATGTATATATGGGTAAGGTTGCTATGTGCTGTGATATGATTGACGTTGTCATTGATATTTCATGTATATATGGGTAAGGTTGCTATGTGCTGTGATATGATTGACGTTGTCATTGATATTTCATGTATATATGGGTAAGGTTGCTATGTGCTGTGATATGATTGACGTTGTCATTGATATTTCATGTATATATGGGTAAGGTTGCTATACTGATAACTGTTTTACAGCTAAAATCATATTTGCATTGCAACTGGGTGCCTTTGCAACTTTTACTGGATTTTTTTTTACTGGGACATCACTAATGCTGCCTTGGTGGTCAGGATCAACGGTTGATGTTTCAGAAAAGAACACAAATCCAATCAAGGTTGCAATGGCCCATGGTCGCCATGCAACAATTTTACCTGTAATTGGAAAATGTTTTCAGCTTTACTGCAGAATGTGCTGTTATCTTATAATACTAATTAATAAGTTGATTTACCAGAATAATTAATATCCTAAGTTAGTGTTTGCAATAGAAATTAAGGCCACTGCCTATAGTTTCGAGACGATCGACCATACCAAATTCAAATGACTGTAGCTTGCACAAAAACCAACCCACAGTTCTGAGTATTTGCCCAGTTGTTTCTTTACTGTTTCTGACATTATTACTTAAAATCTTCGCCTTCCTCTTCCTGGATGCTTTTTGGAATACCATAATTGACAAATATCTAATTACACTCACTATCGAGAAAAGCAAACAACTTGCACGAAAACGCAAGGAATTACTAGCGCAACACGCCGTTGTTCCGTTTGCCTCAAATTTGCATATTACCACAAGGCAGCACGCAGGAATGCGAAGATGAAAACAACATCAAAGAACTGAAAATCACGAAAGCGAAGTTGTTGTAGACATGGTCAACTTTGAATTTTGTTTTGAGCATGTTAGAAAACTTCAGTCAAATTGGAATTCGGGGAGAATTTTGAAAATATAGTCAAAATTGACTGACAAAAGTTTAAAAAAAAGTTGTCGAAGGTTTTTTTGTTCCGAGCGGCGAACGTAATTTTTAGACATTCAGTTGCGAAAAAAAATGCTCAAAGTTATGCTTACTTCGATGATTACTGACTAAGATCTGTTCCACTATATAACCTGAATTTTTACAGGAAGGTAGCCTAATATTTGAGCAATATTTGGACGGTATTATAGTGGCATAAGTGTCTTCTTCCCAAAGTTATCGCAACACTAACAAACAATTATGAATTTAGGGGTTAAAAAAAGTCTTCTCTAATAACTCTAAATCGGCTTGATACAATTTTTTCTAACTCCCTATACTTTGAGGCAATTACTTGAAAAATACCGTCATGGGTGTGGTTTTAAAAGTTTAGATCAAAAAGCGCGTAAAATGAGCAAAACGTAAACCTTATGACACCATTGTTCCGTTGCCATGGTAACACTTATGTAAACAAAAAATACATCATTAAAAACATGAACCTTTCTATAGTAACTGGGCAAATACTCAAAACTGTGGGTTGGTTTTTGTGCGAGCTACAGTCATTTGAATTTGGTATGGTCGAGCGTCTCGAAACTATAGGCAGTGGCCTTAAAAACCACTGTAGTTTTATTGCTTTACATGTAAACATGAGAAACTTCCCTTTCGCATCTTGTCAAACAAGGCAATCTCTTCACTGCAGCAATATTTAAACCAGACTTCCAGTCTTCATTAGCTTTCATTGTAGGTAGATGAACAAACAGGTCAACTTGAAGACAAAACTTACTGACAGTGTTTCTTGTTTTGTTTTGTAGTTTACGCGAGGAAGGTGATGGTAGTGCTTACGATGTCGAGACGTCATCAGTCATTAAACTAAATAATAACACTATACTATATCTAAGAGAGGTTAATAGGTAGGTAATGAAACTTCAATATTGTGGTGACTCATTTCACACTCTGTTGTGACTGCCATGACGCCGTGTGTACAAATGTTTGAGCAATGAAACATAAATAACTAACTTGCGACTCTATAGAATTTATTGTTGTGTATAGCACTGAGGTCAGTGCTGAGGTCTACAATGGCTGTCAAAAATGATGTTGATTGTGATAAAATTATGATATAATGATGATGATAATGATGATAATAATGCCTATATATTTAGTGATGGCACTGATGATGGTGATAAAGTTGATGATGTTGATTATGATGGTGACGACAACTCAATGTTGATGGTGACAAAAAACTATGATGATGATGATGATGATGATGATGATGATGATAATGATGGTGAGGATGACAATTATGATGATGATGATGATGGTGATGATCATGATGATCCTTATGAAGATGCGGGTGGCAACGATGGTGTTGATGTTGGTGGTATGGTAGTGCTGATGATGATGTTAATGCTAGTGCACACAGAATATTTTTAAAATGTTATAAGAGATGGCTTTCGATTGTTATAGTAGAGATCCCAATATCATCGCTATTGTCATTTTCAGATTTCTTGCTTTAGTTTGTATTCTACGTGAGGATAACTTTGTCAGGAAAGGTAATATCTACCCCCAAAACATATTATAAGACAACCTTGATGTCAGCTTATAGCCAATCCTTTGATTATGAGTATTTTTGGACTTGATTTTCTACTCAGTGTTGATAGATGTTGTATCATTTTTCTGTGTATCGTGTCTTATTTTTTCAGTAGTGTAACGCTACGTCCACACTAACCCGGATAAATTTGAAAACGCAACTTTATTTATCCGGTTAGGCCTTCCGTCTACACTAAAACGCATGAATCCGAAAAATTCTATTGCTTAACCAGCTACGTCACGGTATCGGAACAAAGTTGCGTTTTCAAATTTATCCGGCCTAATGTAATCAGTGTCTAAGGGCCTATTGTCAGATCATTCTATGGGTTAGATATGGCACCCTCGTTAAATAACGTGTATTGTATTGTATTGTAGCAATCACAAAATGGTATCAGACGACCTTATCAACAATTCTTATTTATTGCTAAACAATTTTTAGCCTAATGATATTTTTAGTAAAAAGTAACGACCATTTTGCGACCGATTACCGAAAGTATGTGAATGTTACCCTTTAAAAACGTCTTATAAAGGTGGCAATTTCTTTTTTATTGCAGGACTGATTGATTACAACTTCCATTGCTTCCGTCAAGCTATTTCAGAGGTAATGTTTTAACATACGTACACAAATATAAGGTCATTAATGTATCTGTTAATTGTATCTTCTTCTTCTTTTTTTTTCATTCGCTTTGTCACTCTCTAATCCATGTAAGCATATATCCGTATGCAAAGTGTTTTCTGTTCGTCTTGCTATATTTGTCAATCGATCAGTTAATCCATCAATTCCTTTACGTGCTTCCATCTACTCCCTTTCTTCCTTCTTCCCTTTCTTCCTTCTTCCCTTTCTTCCTTTCTTCCTTCCTCCATTCCTTCCTTCCTCCATTTTCCATCTTCCATCTTTTATTTTTTTCCTTCCCCACTTCCTTCTATTCTTCGTTACATTAATTTGCTCATTTGCGCCTTCATTTGATCCCATACTGTTTATTATACGTATGAATTTCATTTGTGACAATTCTTGTCTATTTGTGTAGGTCTTTGAAGTCCGAAAGCAGCAAAGAACAACATCAGAAGGTGCTTATTCCCATGCCACCCCACAGTCAAATGGCAGTGTCCCAACACTAGGACAGGGACGAGGAGAGACCGCTGTTGTAGTTTAATGCAGGATCGCCCGAGTACACAAATTAAGGATATATACATTTGGGGTTCATTGATTATTCATGAAACCAACAGCAAAATATTCATGATATGCTTCTACAAAGCTCGAAATCGTTCTACCCGATAGGATATTTTATTAAATAATATGAAAACTGTTAAAACAGTTTTTGATACATTCTACGAAAATTACTTGTCGCAGTTAGTGAAAAGTTTGCTAAAATTTGTCATGTGACTCGTAACATAAAATGCAAAGAAAAATCGAGAGATAAAGAGAAAAATACTAAGTGGAATATTCCGAGATATATGCTTTTGCGAACAGTGTGGATAGATTTGATAATTTAGGAATCGTCGAGAAATTTGAAAACGAAACTAATTAAACATTAGAATTTACATAGCTTTGTTTTGGTGTGGTTGTTGAAAGATCGATTAATGCTAATCGATTTTTAACCACACTACATTGGTTTTAGACCCATGATTTGAACTAATCAAGCTTTAAACAACGGGCTCCTAGATTCGTGCGAATCATTGTAAACGGAGGACTTAACCGGATATTTAAAGTTTCCGTTTTCATATCGGTTATCCGGATGCGAACGGGCCCTTGTAATTCAATGAGATATATGTGATTGTAAATAGTTTATGTGCAGTTTAACTATGAGAGCCACTTAAAAAGGAGAATTGCTTTGCAAATTTATCGAGCATAATTTGGATTTGGGTATTCATTTACATCGTGCATCAAAAAGTGGACGGCAGATAAAGCAGAATATAGAAACAGGCTGAGGTCATACTGAGACGTCTAACTAAATATGAATGTGACACATCCCCTGTTAATTCAACTCTAGTTAGTTGCTATGTTCATTGATTGGGTAAATTAATTGAATTTAACAGAAGTCTAGCCATGGTGCAGAGCACGGAAAATCCTCTATTTACGAACCGACCGAGAAGATTCGATCATATTTAGGCAAGCGCAAGTGCACTTGCACCTGTGTCGCACACGGAAAAGTAGCCAAGTATTAAAGTCATCAGTAACTAGTAACTACAGTTAAGATCATGGATGTGACCATATGTGTGCTCGGTTACCGAAACTAAAGTTGAAATTACGTTACTAAAATAAAGGCTCATTTACAGCCGACTTATGTGGATCGCCGAGAGAAAGGCTGCCACAACAAGACGGCTGCAACTGAGGCTAACTAAAATAAAGTTTAGTGTTCTAAACTTGTCACTGTGGCCTCAGCAATAGAAATTGTCCGCCCACTGCTATAGACTCTAAATAATTTTGTAACGTGTATTTAATTTGTAATTAAAAACAAAAACAGTAATTAAAGAGACCATGAAATATGATTAAAAGTATATTTAGTTTTTTTAAACGAAAAACCCCAGTTGTTTGTGATATTCTGGAAAACCCTTTAAACATTTTATGGAAATTGTTGCGTGGCGACACTAAAAATAGCTAGCTGTTTTAGAGGCCTAATTGGTCGCTTCTGAAAAAAAAAACAGCTTATCACCTCGGTAGCTTACTAATTTTGATTTTTTTAATACATTGCACGATGTAGAAGTGGTATTTGCCTCCACTGAAACAATGGAGTTATGCGCATCTAAATGCGTCATCAAATATTGCGCAAGAAGCATCCATGACATCTTTCATGTAAACCCGTCTATACCTAAATAAGATTCCATCATCAGTCAAACGTAGCTCCTCGAAACAGTATGGTATTTGGTTCAAGACGAAAGGGTGGGGTACGACTATGAGTATACCCAATCTAAACAGAGTGTAAAGGCTTATAAGGGGACTTCGAGTCCTATTGTTTTTACACCCAGCTTCGGGTGAATTTCTAAATAAACTAGACGCTAATATAGCGTGACGTCGGGCTAGCAGGCGGGAAAAAAACGTTAAAAAGTTCATGCGACGTCATACTAATTTCAGAGAAGTTGTCCGAACGGTGCATACTCAGCTGATAAAGCCTTTTCCAAGGGATAGAATCTAAAAAAATTATATGCAGTGGATAATTTTATTCGGTGGATAACTTTATTCACCATCCAGGTTTGGTTAAAATCAACTCAAGTGCCTGATATGTTATCAGTCGTTTTACTATGGGCTTATAACTTTTATTAAATGTATTTACATGAACAGTCAGTTGTAGAGCTTTTTCAAACAAATTACAATCCTTTTCTAACGACATTAACAAATTGTTCAACAACTCCTGTATTCTATCTAACATATACAAGTCTGACCAAGAAAGAGTAGCGATTTTGCACAGGCTAAATAAAATCGTCTTTTTATTTAACAGTATTAGAAAAATATCTCCATTCAATAGGCTCAATGCGCTTACAATAAGTAAAAGACAAGTAAATAAAAAAAGTTTGTTATTCATGACTTACATAATACCGTAGTTGCTTTTTTCCCTTATGGCGGACTCGAGATCAGTTCTTGTGTCAGTTTGACCTTGATCTCATCGCATGATACCTTGCTACTTTCCACATCTTGTAAGGACTTCACTTCAGTATAATTCGTTTTGTCACTGTCATTTGTGTTGTCATTTGTGATATTTTTGCATTGACAAAAGCTTCATTTGGGATCCCTGTGGTCGAGTTCCCAAAGCATTATGGGGGACTATACACGACGTTGCCAGATAGATAGATAGATAGATTGAAGAAAAGGTAGAACTAAAGTCGGGCCGGCTAGCCCGACTAAAAAATTAATAAAATGACTGCCATGTGCGGTTTGTCGTACAACTATGTATCGGCCGGTGTAGCTCTGGAGCTAGCAATGCACAACTTACCCGGATTGCAGGAAGAGCCGGATGTTTAGCTACAGATCACAACTAAACACAGATTTTCAGGGGGAAGTAGCTAGTGACGGGCTGGTTAGTCTACCTTATTGATTGGAAATATTGACAACAGGGGATTCGTTGGCTTCAAAAATAAAAAAAATGCCATGGTGAAGGGATCACTAGAAATATATTTTCTTCTAATAGTACCCGAACTTGTAGGCTTTCACAAGCGCCGAAACAGCAAAAAAAAAAAAATAATAAAAAAAAAAAATAAAATAATAATAATAATAATAATAATAATAATAATAATAATAATAATGATAATGACAATAAAATTATAATAAAAATGAATAAATAAAAAGTGATAGCATAAGATGCTCTGAAAAGGAGGATATGAAGTCCCCACTCAACCCTCCGATCCCCCCTCCCTTGGATCCATCACAGCTATGACAGTTTTCTATTGTCCATCATTTAGTAATAGCAGGTTATGATAACAGAAGTAGACGAGTGGTTTGCGTTTCATGTACCATAGTCCGTTCCACTATGCCACTGTTCTAGTATACTTATTTCATAACAATAATAGAAGACATATAGAATAAGTTATAAATTGAGGACTAGTTATATAAATGAACAAATTCATGATAAATTTATGACTCGATACAGAATAAAATAAATTGAAGACGTTTAATATTTAACAAATTCATGACTACGGTACACGAAACACCTACCAGACAAGTACAGATATGTTATGACTTTGAATAGCGGGGTACCATCTCTCATGCTAGGTTGATATTTATCATTTTCATATATTTTGCTTTTAATCGTATAAACTGTAAACAGCTAACGATTAGCATCCTTTAGTATCTTTTCTTTTTCTATTCTTGGCTTTGCGCACATCAAGTTTGACTCTAACTCTGACCCCGTTTTCGGTTTTCACTTTGGCGGAATTGACTCCGGTTCATTTTCCGACTCAATTTGGAAAACCATTTATCTGTACAATGATTAGTAAAATACCCTTAAAACAACTAATACCATTTTTTGCCAAGGCGGCCAAAAAAGGATTGAAAAATCTGTGGCATGTGCTTTCAAACTTTGTAATGCAAACAGAGCTTAAAAGGCTGTGCTCCTAAGAATCAGCCGGTGGATTTTGGGTTGGAAAATAGATTTCCCTCATTTTTTCTCTGGAGAATTATTATCATATGTGATGAACAATTTCCAGGATAATTAAAAAAAAATTTTTTAATTGTTTTGAAGCACTTTTTCGAATGGACTAGAATTTGCAAAAGTTGAGCGTTATCACGACAGTTTTTATCAAAAGTTCAAGCTTCGTCATACCGCGCACATTTAGTTTGCAGGCTTCAAATTCACATCACCACACAAATGTTTAAGAACATTTGTATGCACTCGTATTTTGTTTCTATAGTCATGCGTTGTGAAATTCGGTAAAATTCGCTTTTCGCTCAAGAAAACAGCGATATTGAATAGCTAATAATTTGTCAATTAATTGGTTACAGTCCAATCATATTTTTGCGGTCAACACTTAAACTAATTGCAATTTAAGGAAAATAACTTGTCAGCCTTAAGAAATATCTCAAATAGTCCATTAATGTCGTTAGTTTAATAAAATGCTTTTAGCTCCCGATTAAAAAAAATATGCTAATTATAGGTCTGACTGCATTCTTGTTTTTGGATAAAAAATTAAATAATCAATTCAAATAAAAATGAAATAGAAATAAAAAATGTTTTACTATTAAACAGAGAATACTAAAGGGAATAATACTCACTACTAAAACAATGAAATAAGTAATACAATGAAAATAGAATTCAAAAATATGAGCACCACCTCTGGATTCCATGACAAAAAATGCAATGCTTGGCGACGTGGATAATCAAAAGTTTTTATCTATTATATATTGTCAAAACGCGCCCCTGATGTGATTCGGTCGTGCATTAGTTACACTAACAGTTCCACCGTCGTTTCTTGGATTCTTTTGTTATATTATGATATAATAATGATAATAATGATAATATAATAATGTTGTATTACACTTTTAGCGCTCATATCTACATGCCTACAATTATGAGCGCTTGTTGAACAGGCTGATATAGTTTGCTGATAAATGAATTACTATAATGTTAATAGATGGTGTAAAAAAGTCGGTCAGTAATGCCGTTTTTCTCAAGAACGTTTTCGTCTTGAAGTAGCGAGCGATTTTCAATTGTTTGTCTAATAACAGGTGCTGTTTAGATATATCTTTACATTAATCATAACAACACACAGTTTTCAGATACTATAGATGATAAACGCAACACACGATTAACCGCATTTTGGACTATTACGAGTGATAGCATAACTAGCTAGATTGAAAAACATCTTGAAATGGAAAATCAAAAGTATTGTTTAAATAGAAATACAACCAAGTTTTATTGCGCACATCATAAAAATGTAAACGTTTAAAGTCTTGCACGTATGAGTCAATTGTTAGATAGCACGACTAGGTCGGTTAACTTTAACGTCCATTAATAGTGTCGATAAATTACCAGTTTATTAGCAATTCAAATACTATGTCGTAAATAGCAATTTTATTTTGTTATTCGCATTTAAAGTGTCTGTAGACAATTGTAGCTTTTTTCAGTTTATAACACCTTACTGACAGCCTATCGTTTACAAGAAAACAACTCGATATTGTATTACAGCAATGTCAAAATGGTCTAATCACTTTTAATTGTATCAAGTCAATTTCTGTATCCAACAATTACTTTTCCGTTTAAAATGGATAAACGCAACGTGTGCTATTGTAAAACCTTTTCTCGGCGTTAAAATAATCATAACAGAGTTGTTGTGAATTATTGATGGGTAGGCAGTCTGCCGATCACATTCATGTTCCTCAAATAAGATTACAAATTGATGAAAACAAATTTTGCAAACACCAAAACGCGACAGTGGAAATATTTTTGATAGAATTAGTGGTAAATGTTTATTTATTGATCGGTACTATTGGTGCGGTGAAATAAGCGGTGGATCTTCACTTGTTAAGTTTCTAATTCAAATTCTCAACCTGGATTTTTCTATACCAAAATACTGGATGGTGGAATTAACAATTGGCTTAATTGTCCTCGTCATTGGACGGCTAACCAAAGCATTTTTGTTCATTGATATCTGAAATCAAAATACACGACCTATGACGTGATGCATGTCTTCAGAAATGTCTTCCTTGCTTATTTTTTATACACATATTAGAAACACAAGTGGAGAGCTCTTCAACATGAGGAGGAATATAACGTAAAAAAAATGACTCACGAAGAGCTTGATGGAATATGGAAGCGAACAAACATTCATCTAAACGTGTTATCTTAAATATTCGAGGGTCGCGCTTTGAAACTTTTGAGAAGACACTAGAGAAATTCCCCAATACTTTGTTGGGCAGCATGGAGAAAAGAATGCCTTTTTATGACCATACTCGACATGAATATTATTTTGACCGCGACATGCCTTCTTTTGATGCTATATTATTCTATTACCAAAGCCGAGGAATATTATCAAGGCCAGAATTCGTTTCTGAGAAAGTCTTTGAAGAAGAACTCGAGTTTTACGGGATAACACAAGACACAACCTCCAACACAAAGCACGAACTTAGGAATCAATCCTGTGTGTTGCCTGGACATAAATGGCAAAAAATGCTGTGGATGTTTCTAGAGCAACCAGATTCTTCTTTTCAAGCTAAATGGTTCTCTCGATTTTCAGTATTGGTGATTATTTTATCAATCGTTGCGTTCTGCGCAGAGACCATATATATTGATGCTTGTAGTAGCGACCCGTGGTCGGATAACTATTTGGAAAACGGTACAGATGGCAATGATGCAGCATTTCATCAAGTACGACCAAGCATTTGGTTATGGATCGATACCTTTATCACCAGTTGGTTTTGCTTCGAGTACCTTGCCAGACTTGTCTCTGCCCCATTTAAAATCAAATTTATTTTTTCCTTTTTATCGCTAATTGATCTAATTGCCATTTTTCCCTTTTTTATTTCTCTTTATTTGAGCGCAAAATATAAACATGCTATCTCATTGACGGTTCTCAGAGTATTTCGTCTTTTAAGAGTTTCACGCGTTCTTAAACTAACCCGCTACATCGCAGTCTTAAGAATTCTTGGTTACTCTATACGAACTTGTCATCCTCAGTTATTTTCGCTAGCTATTCTACTGATGATTTCCGTCGTCATGTTTTCCAGTGTTGTGTATTTTATAGAAAAAGATGAAAATCCCCAATTCACAAGTATCTTTGAAGCGTTTTGGTGGTGTATTATTACGATGACCACAGTCGGCTATGGTGACGTAGTATTACGGACTACTTTAGGGAAAATAGTTGGTGCATTTTGTGCGATATTTGGAGTGGTAGTGGTACTCTGTCTTCCAACGCCTGTATTTGTACTACAGTTCAATAAACTTTACTGTGAGTTCCTTGGTATAGAGCTTAAAGATAAAGGTTTAACTGGAGTAAAGAAGAAGAATTATAAAGCAAAAAATCTGAAAAATTCAAAAGCACTTTATGGAAGTCCCAAGAAAATTCACAATAAGAAATAACGTCCTTTACTCCAACTTTGAAGAATGTGCATAGCTAATAATTGTACAAGTGCGAGTTTATGCTATTATGGTTGTTATCAGGAAGATTTGAGATTGATAGCTGGCGATAGAAAATAAACGTAAAGCTATCGCAGCGAGAGTCAGGGAATCGTTTAGACCAGCAGCCAATACCTCGACATTAGCTAATGAAATATGATGTTGTAATATGTTAATCCTGCACTTTCTTAAGACCTCAAAAAATCTTTCTTTCAATCGTTCCAAACAGTTTACTAAATACATTCCTCAAATTCAAATGAAAACTTAAATGCATCTATAAGCTTAACAATGAAAATACTACAAGCTTTAGTGTTATTGTCTTGGACAACAAATACAAAATCAATTATGTAAAATGAACAAAAAAGAAATTTCTGTAATAAATAATGAAACGCAAGTACGCCACTCTTGAATACATGCCTCTACTCCATTGATTGAGTTTTCTCTACCCTTTCAAAATGAAAAAAAAAAAAAAAAAAAAAAACATCGAATATAAATCGTAAGTTTTTTGAGTAGTTCCCAGGGCTAGACTGATACACAGTACTGACTATATATGCTTCTCAACAAGGACTATTTTGCTACATAGTTTAGTGCTGGGTGTTTTTTTTTTTCTTTTTTTTTTGCGAGGAACGATCTCGAACCATGCTGAAGCAACAGAGGAAAAGCTAAGCATAGCCGTCTGTTGCTAATATAGTTTTGTTATATTTGCTGCAGACTCGTCCATTGGACACTATTGTATTGTATCACTAATATGTGACGTTATATTCACAAATTGAGGTTTTCTTTTAATAAACCTCTTTTGAACTCATGAATAAAAACCTAATTTCATTGTAGAAAGAACACAATACAGGCAAAAAAAGAAACTATTTGATGTAATCATGAAGAAAATATATAAAAAAACTGAGGAGGAAATCACTAAGGCTATAGAATTATGCGAGGGGAATGTGTCTATCACATGTGAGAAGTGAGAACTTGCTGGCTAAGACCCTTTTGTTGCACATCTTTTCCATTGTTTAACCTTTTTTTATTTCGGTTGAATGTTTCGGCTTTCACAATGAAATATCTTAACTGGAACCGTTTTTGAGTTATCATGGCTTATATATATAAGTCTATTACATTTTACTCCATTAAACCATGTCCACATCGAAGACTTTTATTCTGTTTATTTGAGAACTTCAACAGAAACTCAGGAATGTCAGGTGTCTATACGATATCTCACAGAAACGGATTCACATATACGCAAATATAAAATGATAAACATGGGATATGTAATCCATCATTCATTATAAAAATAATAAAATAAAATACTGGTGAAATTGGCTGTACAATTCATACAAATATTTTTTACTGAAACTCACCACTATATAGTATTCTATCATAAAAACTGAAGGATTGCTATAAGTCTCAAGCTTAAATTTATATAATTTGAATATATTATAAACATGACCGGGCACAATGAATATGATGGAAAATTCCATCTGTTATTTTAATAAGGTTAGGTACAACACAAATCAAATTTAAAAAAACGTTGTGTAAAAATAGGAGAAAGTACGACCGAAATGAATTGTGGGCAAACGTTTGTAGCAATTTGATGCTTATAAACTATGTAAATACAACCATCAACCGATGCACCTTTTATGAAGTAAGCATCGTTGATTTGCTGCTTATTCCTCAATGTTATTAAACAGCTTATGGTTCCTTGCGATTGTTCTATGGCCTTTCTCTCCAACAACATATAATTGTATGTGTTTGGTAAAGTCCCATTGCTATTATTATTTTTAAATATCACATACCACAAATGGTATTGTTTTAGACTGAAGAGTTCTTATTCGTCTTGAAATTATTCTAGTTATTTTTCATATTTCGGGTTTAATATTTGCTCTTAAATAAAAGTATCTCAAGAGTTCCCGGTATATTCAATCCACAGTGCAATTTGCTTAAATTGTTTACATTTTATCCCTTTATTTTGATCAATGCAATCAGGCCTTTCTTTCGTAAGGTTGTGATTTCATGAACATGTTCATCTCGGGCTAAAATATAGGCGCCTTTTGCTTTTGTTTTTATTCCTGGAGACAGAAATACAAAAGACTGCTCTCTTATAGCTCGGGGCTGAAATTGTCCACAGAATCGGTCGCAAGTGATCGAAAATAAAATCGATAAAACGAACGTATTACGATATTACGACCGTGCTGATCCATATACGATCGCGTTCGAAATGGTTCAATGACGGTCGTAGGATCAAAAAACTTTGGTTTCGCCAAAATCGAAATTGTTTTTCGATCGTTTGCGTTTATATAGAAACTTAGAGCTTGAAGTGATAGATATTCGTGCGTAAGCTGATCTGCACTGCGCATATTTCTGCGCATCGTTCTAAAGTGAGAGTGAATTCAAATCATTTATACTTGTTTTTGAATTTCTGCGTCTGTTATTGTTATTATTAGTAATCATGCTATACAATAATTCTATATTTTGTGTTTTCATCCATTGCATGGCTTTAACTTCTTTGTAACCCGTTGCAACATTATTTATTTAAGCCTGGACCTCGTTAGTGAAATATAGACCCACGAGGCTCACGCATAAGCTCAAGTGCTATCCACACTGCAAATTAAACTGTATTTAATAAGAATAAGCGCAAACACTTGAAGATTGAGAACTAAACCTTTAACCATTTTTCTTACGCTTAGAAGTGAGGACAAAAATAAGAGATATATTTATTAGTTATGCTTGATGCGTCTGTTCCACTTGTGACTTTTTCTTCAACCCGGATCATGATCATTTTGTTACTTCGATAGATATTACTTCGTTAAACACTTTACACATCCCATGCACAACATACGTTGTTAGTAAGAATGAACTTGTTGCTTTTATATTTACGAAGCGACGTTTTTTCTCGCGATCATTTGTCAATATTAATTTCGTTTGCTGGCTTTCAGTGGTTTTGACGGCTCATCAAATAATACGAATCAATAACGAAGCGGTTGATTTGCCATTGTAGCTGAACTATTAAAATAGGGATTCTTTATTTTGTGTTTATTGCGGTTTGTTGATGAAGTGATATTTTGTCCAATCAAACCACTCTAAACCCAATACATTAAATTGCTGCGAGGATACTATATTTTCCAGCGGTGAAGCTTCCAGGAATTTTTTTAATCAGCTAGCCATCTTTAATACCGATCATTCTCTGTAGTACTTGTTTTATAATTGCAAATTATTTTATTCAACGTTGTTGCTGCACTTAGTGTTAAACAAGTTTGCAGGTAGTCCACGAATGAAACCTAACATATTGTTAAGAATCCCAACTGGCTAGGAGACAAAACATGCAGTTGGCAATATACAAAGCATGCAAATGGAATTTCTGTCGCCATAGCGGGGATGCATGTACAATAAAAGCACGGTTGTTGCTCGGTCAAAGATACATGCTATCTGCGCTCGCTCATTCTATACTGTGTGGGCTTTCTTGTATGTATACATATATGTCTTGTGTATACATTATATATATCAGTCGTGGCTGCTTGAATAGGACCTAAGGGTTTCTGAACTGAGAAACATTGACTTCAAAAGAAAGAAAAGTGAAAAACGAAAAAGATGTACATGAAAGGGTTCTTCGCCAGCTAGACCCGTTGTAAGTTATCACGACTCATATATATATTCCGAATGGAAATTTTGACGAAAAGAAGATTAAAAAGTGAAAGGGCGCTCACCGCTGGCTCCCGCCAGGATGGTGTTTGAAGATGATACTGTGACATTTAATCAATCCACCTTTGCAAAAACTGCAGGACGTGTGCTTTCAATTTTTTTTTTTTTTTTTTATTTATCTAATTATCATGAAGAACTTCGACTCCTGGTTAACAGTGGGATCACATCGGCATAATAGACAGTTGTTGGTAAATCCAGTATAATCTCTCTCTTACCTCTTAACTGGTAGCGCGATCATTGGTCAGATTTAATTTGAACCCTATTTTATTTGCGCAAGCGATTATGAGATAAGAGAGCTTATCCCCGGACCCCATCAGGGGCTCTACTTCTCGTGCTATTTTTAGAAACTTGTTAACAATCTCTGCACTTTTGTCTTGATATTGTGACGATGCGACCGCACCTTCTGCAATCTGCCCAATCACGTTCCGTTCCCGAAATAATTTCAGTTTGAAAATAGAATGAAAAGATCCCCTGATAAGTATAAAGCCCAAAACGGGGGATAAGTTCTCTTATCTCATATTCTCTTGCTTTTGTCCCCTCCCATCTCATAAGGAAGTATGAAATAGTCTACGAGAACTGTTTTGTCGGTGTCCCCTCCCCTCTATGTTTAATGAAAGGAATAGTTAGCCCTATTGGTCAGAAACAAAGCCCCCCCCCCCCCCCCCCCCCTACACTGTTACTTTAATGGCATTAGAATATAAGGCAAAATGAATTGTTTTCTTCTATGGAATTGCAGTATAAAAAGTACTTTCAGTACGTCGATATTTTTTTCATGTTTTTCAGAATGTTAGTGAAAATTTGTTTTTGATTGTTTGAGCTCGGAGGGCAAGTGTCCACTGCCCCTGCTTTATTTACGCACATTTACGTGTTTGTACTGAGTGTGTAAAGGGACACTTGATAAAAATAATAATAATAATAATAATAATAATAATAATAATAATAATAATAATAATAATAATAATAATAATAATAATAATAATAATAATAATAATAATAATAATAATAATAATATCAGCGAGGTCAAGGTCTAAAAGAGATTGAAACAACTTACAAGATCACCAAAGTTAAGGTATCCAATTACCTTATGAGAAATGAAGATCCACGACTTCAACTAGTACAAAGATTTGAAGAGATGAAGATTGCTAAAGGATTTAGGTCAGTATTTAAAGATGCAACAAAATACGCAAAAGACCTTGGAGTCACCATAGAATTTGAAGAAACTAAAACAGTTCTAACAAATGAAGAGCAAAAAACCATCGAAGTCCAACAGGCAAGTCCAAAGCACATCTCAGAATTCCTAACTCAAGCAAAAAACAGCATCTATATGAAGGAGATCACAGAACAAAAATGGCTTGGCGCATTCACAACAACACAACACGAAGACAAAGAAATGGCTTATAACGTATGCAATTTACTACAAAAATGGAGAAACGTACCTGACATCGTATACAGTGTAAATACCAACATACGACAGCAACTCCTTCCAACTAAAACATATCAAAAGGCTAAGTTGCAGCAACACATAACAGACCTGAGTTGCAGAATGTGCTCTCAAAAGCAAGAGACTATCACCCATATAATGAGTGCATGCTCACATATAGCTCAGTCTCTTTACACTTCACGACACGACAAAATGCTGAGACCTTACTACCACTACCTACTCTCAGCCTATGGTTTCAAGGAAGAAAGTGATCACAAGAGACCTTGGTACCAACAAAGACCACCCATACCGGTCATAGAGAACACACTAGCCAAAATAAATTGGAACATTGAATTTTATATGGAGAAAAAGCCGGAGAACAACGCTAACAAGGTTGATATTGCAGTAATGGATAAGAAGACATGGCTACTAATCGAGGGAACTGTTTGTGGTATAGGATTAATTGCAGATAGACGGAAGTATAAGCAGGATAAATACAGGGAACTTAGGGCGGGTATGAAACACCAGTACCCAGACTACAAAGTCAACCAAGTTAATGTAGTTTTTGACTTTCTAGCAGAATACCATCAAAGCCTGAAGAATGATCTTAACGAATATTTAACAGAAAATAACGAAGATGAGACCAAGTACTTGATAATGAAAAGCCAAAAATGGATCCTATCACAAAACGTTGAAATAGTTAAGAACTTTTATACTTATAGGAAATAGACACACTGAAAGGAACATTGAAAGGAATAAGCAAGCTGAATGGACATTCATAGTTGAAAATACTAAATAGTATAGCTTAGGACAGGTCCCGCTGTACTATTTATCATGTGAAACCAAATTCAATAAAAGTGTCAATAATAATTCTTTTATAGCTCATTACATGATCTCCATGAAATTTACAATAAATATATATGATATGGAGAGATTAAATATAGAGTATATATAATTATTATCCAACTTGTAAAAAATAACGCGTGAGTAAGACTGGATCGAGTAAAAATATACAGCGATATTTTCCGCTGTCTATACCAGTTTGACAGGTTTTCATCTACAGGGTCTACAGCTAAAATGTCTGCAAGGCAAACTGAATTAGTTTTGAACGTTTTCTACAGAAACGCTTTCGATTCTTCTGTTAATCATGAGATAACGAAAATGTCGAAATTAAAATTGAAAACAGAGTCAAAGTGAACATGTAAACACAGAGAAAAGAAAATGCTTTGTAAGCTCACAAGTTTATTGACATATAAGCTGACTGACTAGCTCTTATAAGGAAAAGAAAAAAAAAATTACCTCAATATAACAAAATATAATCCTTCAGTGGAAGAGCTGCAAAAATGTCCCTTATAGTTGAAATGTAAAGCTAATTGAAGCAAGCAACTGCGATCCACGAATGGAAACGAAAGCACTACAATCGCTGCAAGTTCTTGACACAACATTTTCTTTGTTACTGCATTTTCATTTAACTTCATCAAAGTTTCCGAACGGTAGCCATGTTTTCATTTGTCTTGTTGACGTTCTCCCTCTTTTTTCTCAAAATACAGCCAAAATTTGTGCAAAAAACGGTCGAAAATAATTACATTGATAATCGTCTAAAACGGCGTGTTTGTGTGAGCTGCTAAAACCGGTTTGGCCTGTATGAAAAATGAGCCAATCAGAATGCAATACGTACGTCACGCAATGTCCAACTAATTTTTTTAAGGAAATGAAAATTACTATTTTTCGATTTTTTTGACCCTTTTTTCATTTTTGCGAGATAGTTGGATAATAAATAACTTATTAGACAGTTGGATGTGGAACATGACTGGATATTTTACTCGTCAACTTGCATTTTGACTCGCCTGAAGGCTCGTCAAAATACAGCGTGACTCGTAAAAATATCCAGCCATATTCCACATCCAACTGTCTAATAAGATATATATCTATGTATTGAAAGTAAGTAAATAAGCAATTATATGCATGAGCGTGTACAAAGTACTTGTCATAAAACATTTATGTGTGAATATATATATATATAGAAAAAAAATGGTAAATAAAAACATAATCAAAAGAGTCTCTCTATGTCCTTTTAGTCAGTTCATAGTTTATAATTGAAGAGAAAGGACTTTAGCTCTTTCTTAAAGCTGTCCACAGAAACTGATTGTTTTAGCTGTAGAGGGAGCTCATTCCAATGTTTTGGTGCATGAACTGAGAAAGCAAGTTCACCGTAATACTTTGTTCTTGCTTTTGGGACTTGTAGTAGTTTCTTGGTTCCTGATCGTAAGGCTCTGGCTGGGTTGTATGGTTGTAATAAGCTCTTTAGGTAATCAGGTGCTAGTCAATTAAGACATTTGTAAGTAAGTAAAAGTATCTTGTAGATTATTGTATTTCTGATTGGAAGCCAATGTAGTTTTTGAAGGATAGGCGTGATATGTTCACGTCTGTTAGTTCTAGTTATCAATCTTGTAATTGTTAAGAATTAATTCGAGTTAGAAAAAAAAGGACAAAACTCTACCGAGGCAAGTGCCTCGCTTGCCTCAAGTTAGTTAAGTGCGGCGCTGCATTATACTAAATCAAATGCTCATCAAACTGCTATAACTGAAATACTCATGGCGTCACCTGAAACACTCTACTGGAGTTGAATTTTGCTCGTGCGCTTTAACATTTTTTGAACATGGGTTTCTATGCTCTCCCTGACGCGTAAACAGTTAACTGACATTTGGAGAAAGAGCAGTAGGTTTACTGAAACGAGAATAGAGTAGAATTTGAAACGAAAGCAATGAAATATAATTACATATACCCGGTTGGTTGAGAGCAGGTCAATTGTGCGGAATTAGGTCACGGGTTCGATTCCCGTCGTCGGACCGAAAATCAAAGGTCTTAAGATAATTCAGGAGAAATTGCTGTCTATGTAATTTCATCTGCAAATAGTTAGAATTTCGCGTCTTGTCAGATAAGGACGTTAAGCCGGAGGTCCTTGGTCTACTAGCCTCGTAGGGAACAGAATATCTTATTGTCAGTATACCAGTGCCTAGAGCACAAACCATCAAAACAAAACAAAACAATTAGGCATGTGGTAAAAATAATCCAAGTACCAAAAATTCCCTCTCTTACCATACGCTGCCATGGCATTAGTTCACTAGGAAAAGCTGGGCGGCCTTTGCATCTGGTAATTCACTATGGTAACCTTAGAGGCTTTGTACCATCACGTGCCAGCAGCAATGACTGGAGGTAAAAGCAAATTTTCCTGATGTAAATAATTTTAGTCCAGATTTTATCAATCCTACCATAGCTGCCGCCACGTGATGGAAATGGCTTTGAAGCTTCGATTTGCTTTGGCGAATCGTTGAAACTGCTTTGTCGAAAATTGCTAAAACGAAATGATTGTAGAATGTACAATAGCGATACTTCAGCTGACGTAATTATTTGTTATTCGTGTGCCCACCAGACAGTGATTGGCCGTTATTTCAATAGAGCTTGTTGTAGTTCTGGTTTGCACATTAGCATAACAATGTGTTTGTTTACAAACATCGCTATAACATAGAACAGAAAAAAATATGCAAAATTTAAAGGGAAACACATAATAACCATTCCTAATCAAACATCCCATAATTTTATTGAACCATGTACAAGAAACAAATGATAATTGGTTACTTGTTAATTGAAACTTGACATACGAATAAGACAATAGAATTGCTTTAGGGCCAGAAATTGCTGTTCGATCGGCCATCTTGTTTAACCATATTTGGTAAATTTTACCTTATTTGGAAGTACGCTTGAACTCATGTTTGCCGTTTTTCTTAGCGTTAAAGGCTTAAAGTTAGGAGAATACTGCCAGATATTGTAGAGAATTCAAAATATCTGTCACATTTGATCAACTTTGGAGCCTCGGGTTCCGTGAATAATTTAAAAAACACAGTGTTCCCGCGCGAACAGCATTCAGTTGTTTGATATGGTCTAGTTTCATGTTCTTTAGTGCTCAGGCTAAGCCTCGATAGTATGTGATATATTCTTTTGTACGAGGTACATCCCTTGGGAATGCACCAATCCAAAAACAATATAAATACCAATGGTTTTGTCTTGACTTTTTTGTTGATTCACCTACAATTGAGGCTTATCCTGAGCACTGAAGAACTTGAAATTGCGTTAAGGGACCCCATCTCCGCTTAATCATGCCGCGTTTTAAAATTCAGGCCCAGAAATAAAAACAACATACAAAACACAACACAAGAAAAATAAACTTATTTGAAAATTAAACTGTGAAAATTCTTAAGATTTGTTAGGAAAAGCGCCTTGTGTGGTATAGCATACCATCCGACCTTTTTTTCCCAATGAAATATCGGAATCTTGAAGAAAACTATAATTCCTATTAATTTATGTACTGTTACTTATTTAAATGCAAATTACTTTTCTGGATCTATCTAAAACTGTTTAACAAGGAAGATAAGATCACATGACTAAGTGCAAATGACTTAGTGTAAGTCAACTATTCACATTGGCTTAACCTTAATTAATCAAAATTAGTAAAGAGAAATTTTCGTAGACTCACCGTAAACATGTACATCCGTAAACGATTTCGAAAGTGGATAGATTTGAAAACACTGCACCTAGGTTTTCTCTATTACGGATGGGTGTACGGATGTATGCCTAAACGCTGCAGCAAGGTTTTTTTCTTATCCATGGGTATAAAGGAGTGCATTCCTAAACGCTGCTGGGGGCTTTTCTTGTGGACGGGCGAGTAAGCCTTTGCTACTGTCAGATCGTTTTAGCTTTTTTACGTTTATGTTCGAGAACTTTTTCGTGTAGACGGACTGCATGTGCGCTTACGGCTGTGTGCGTTTACGAATATAAATGGTTTCGTGTTGACAAAGCAAGGGCAACCCAGTGGGGGGGGGGGGGGAAACGGAGGTGAAGACCCCCGCAAGCGGAGCACCATAATTAAGAGAAAATGGTAAACCATCGAGTTCATTTTTCGTGGACCACGACAGGAAGCCCGCTGTACATCCTTCCGTACGAGCGTGCCCACAGAGCGCGAAATTGATAGTTTAGCCAAAGTTATTTTTGAGCGAAAGCCACGAGAAAAAGAAATTTAAAATTCATCTTTAGCTGTTTAATTAGTCTTTGATGCTTTTTCGTCAACAAAGTGCGAATTTTATCAGCATCATGAAAACGGAGTTTATTTGACAAGGTTGTAAAAGAGGCTGGTTCTTCATGGATTCTTTACGGCGTTTTTCAATTATTACTTTTCAACTGACCTACTTTTAAAAGTAAAGAGATCGACGGCCAACAGAAGTACATATAAAAGTGCGAAAAACGGAAATATACAATGCAAAGGACGTGAATATCAAGGTAAATACGGACACGAAGGAAACTAAGTATGGATTCATTCATCAATTTGTATGACAATTCAAGTTTAATGATAATACGGGGGATCATTGCAGACTTATGAACTATGTACAACAAAATTTAGCTTTTCCTACAATACGTTTGTCAACAAAGAGATGAAAATTTCGCACAATGTATGATCGGCGAGCAACAAGAGTCCATCACAAAGCTACACTACGCCGTTTCATTGACCTGTGAAAATGCTTTTTCACTTTAGAAATTCTAAAAACATAAGTATAATTATTTTGATCAGAACTTTGGACGAAAATGTCAGCAAAAAGTGAAAAAAGAGAATCGTGAAACCGGTTGATTTTCGGTCTGATTTGATCGCTTGTAAGTTTTGTTTCATGTTGATTATCGATCTTCTTGGAGCACGAGAAGTCTAATGAAAATCACTTAGTTATCCTCCTCAACATATTTATAAGGTATGTTTATATTATTTTCACCGATCCTTTGTTATTGTTATTATTCGCATTAAAACAGTTTGCAATAATTCCTGCAAATGCATTTAATTTTTGTGGGGGGATTTTTCTCTATCGCTAAAATTTTATGCAGGTATATATTTTGTTTATTTGATTCTTGCTGTTTTAGTGGTTATAAAACACTTATAGATAATAGAGGTTTTCGTCAGTATACACGTCCAAGTTAAAATTTTAAAAGTTCAGATTAAAAATGTAATAAACAAAATGTTGTTGCTTTTCTCGCATGCACAGAGATTTGAATCTTTCAGTCGATGATTTGATTAATAATCCCTCTCTCTTTTAATCGCTCAGTTATTCATTTAGTATTTGCTTTTCAACTATAGTTATTTTTGATTGATTGACTGATTAATAATAGCCTTGAGGCTTTTGTGCTCAGAAATTTCTTAAATGATGACAGACATTTAATAATTGATAATGAATGAATGAATGAATGAATGGATGAATGAATGAATGAATGAATTGTGTTTAATGAGTCTGAATGTCGGAGGTCCGCTGTTAGGCTTAATTTTTATATTATATTAAACATTATAATAAACTTTGCAACTACTATATAATACGTGCATCTTTGTATTAAAAACAAGAAAACTGAACACTTGAGATATGTAAATTACATCGTTATTCGCTAACAGTTTGTACGGCTGGACAACCTTTTCAAGAATGGCTGCATGTACGCATTTGGTAAAATACAATTCTCCAATATCAACACTCATGGTTTGGCCTGGGCTCGGTACATGATCACAAAGCATGCATAGATTGTTTGGCTTGACAGAGTTAAAATATCGTCAAAAGAAACTCCCAAGATGAAATCAAACACCAAAAAAATGTGAATATTTAGTTAACTGAACAAAGGCATCGATACAGCACTTTCTGTGGCAGGTCATCCAACGCTTCAACTAAAATATACTATATGCTATTTTATATCTTCCTTTCAAATAAAAGCATCAAGAATGCCTTTTTCAGTCAAGAATTTGGTATCTGGATTACATTCATTTGGATCATTTAACAAGTCATTAGAAAACAAATATTATCAATGAAAAAATGACCAAAAACAAAATTCGTCGAAAGGAGACATTCTAGAGCAAAAACGAAATTCACGAAAAAGAATAATAATGCGCAAACAGGAAGAGAAAAAAATAAATCCTATCAAAACGAAAACTCTCCATCGCTGTTCTAATGGTTCCTTACTTATTCTGACGAAGAAATAAAGCTTTCAAATTGTCAGCAAACTCCTTCTTTTTAGGATCTTTAGTTTGTCCACCGTCAAGATAGTATTTGATAAAGTTAGATACTAACACAGGTGTGGGTAAACAGAATAGTATCAAGCCACTCATAGCGCAACAACTACCTACTAACCGACCTGCTAAACTGAGAGGGACTACGTCACCGTACCCTACTGACGTCATCGTTATCACTGTCCACCAGAACGCGTGAGGAATGCTGGGATAGTTTGTGGTGTCATCCTCCGCATAGAATATTGCACTAGAGAATAGTATTACACCAACGAAGAAACAAAAGCATAAGGATTTGAGCTGTTCACTGCTAGCGTATAACGTCTTTACTAGTAGTCCCAGAGCTGAACTGTAACGAGAGAGTTTGAAAATACGTATAACTCTGAATAATCGTAGAACTAGTAAGACGGCAAAAGAGTTTGCTTGTAGAGGATTGAGCGTTAGAGCCAATGTAAAGTAATATGGCATTATTGCGAAAATATCCAGGATTCCCATTGGTGACCTTAGGAATTTAATTAGAGAAGGAGCAGCATAGAGTCTGACTAAATACTCTATCGTAAACCACACAACACATATTGTCTCTATGACAAACCAATGATCTACTACATTAAGAGGTAGAGTCTCCTGTACATGAACAGTCAAGTTTTGTATTGATATACCATTTTTTAAAGTTACATTCCTTGTTGTCACTATCTTCACTATGTTGATATATTGCTTTTGAATCTCTAAAGAAGGCAATGTTTCGATACAGAATTCGATTGTGGATACAATGATTACAAAGACTGACCACAGTGCTAGTCTTCTGGCTACATTTGATGAGCGAGGATATTCAAACCACAACCATAACTGGCGTTTTATTTTATCCTCAGGAAGGACAATTTCTGTGGTACCTTGTTCCTCAAGGTTATCACTTGGGTCCTGTGTGACGGGGACTAGACCAAAGAATTCAAGATCTTTTTCAAACACGTCCTCACTGACGTCATCGGGTTTCGATAGAATTCCACGCGACTGATAATAAAATAAGATAGCATTGAAGCTATGTTTGTCGCTAAAGAAATTATATTCATCTGTGTGTTTGTTGTAATATTGTCTACGGCGAGTAGGGCAGCCCAGTAATGTCTCTGGATAGTTTGACAATGTCTCTTCGTAAGTTTCATATCGCATACCGCTGACATTAATGACTACTCGTGGGCTCCTATAAGCTTGTATATGACCGGTATATAGCTGGTCTCGATTGCTATAATAGTTTACTTGTCGTTTGAAACCAGTCGGTGCAGATATTCCACTGATTCCTTTAAACATTAGTGATGTATGTATCTAAATTTACAATGATGATATGGAATTAGCGTTACATTAAATTTGTTACTTCTTTCCAGAAACGATCACCAATCGCTGGAAGACCTGCCAAAATCCTTTGTTCTGGACAAAAGCACCGCGCTATTACATCCCCCTTCCATCTCGCGCTTACTGATCAAACGTTCTATTGTTTATTTCCAGTGTTTGGCAAGAATTTGTTATTCTGTTATTGTACTACAGTACTCGGTTGGCGATGTTCACCTACAGAGATAACAACACAACACTTACGACTAAATCAATCAAACAAATCATTAAATATTCAAGTACTGATACGTATATACAATAAATTATAGTCATTATACCGCAAAACTTATTTGAACTAAGACCACACTAGTCACAACTACCATTGTGTGATGTAGTAGTTTTCATGCAAAAAATAACTAAATAAATAAATAAACAAAAATAAATGAATAAATACAAAAAATACAAAAAAATGTAAAATAAACGTAATATCTCAATAGTGTAGTCAAGGGTTATACATCAAGAACGACTTTGTGCAAATAAATGTAAGCAATAAAATTCGATAAATCGTAACTATAATAATACTATTATTTCATAGATAGTTCGAAACTCACTCGAATTCATTAAAACTTTTCAGGTTTATAGTGGAAATAACCAATGTACCTCACACATGGCTTTTATTGTGGTTTTTCATACCGGTGTACATCACCTTTATGTGATCTTATAAATACCAACTATTCATAATAAAGTGAAACCTTCCCCCGAGAGATTCTAATATTTATGTTGAGTGTCAGTTATGTTTAAATAATTGTGTTTTTTGTCAAGTTTGATTGTTTGATCTCGTAGGTTCGATGGGGTATAGAGACAGGTGAATTGACCTATCACGCTGATGTCGAAGCACTACTTGATTCTGTTGTGAGATATATAACCTTAATGCATTATCACGATCATTGGAAAAGCCAATATCCGTTTAGTAATGATTTGATACAGGTATAAAAAATATCATGGCAATAAAACATTTGTCGTTTAACTGTTTTAGCAGTATAGTAACTGATATCTGAATGGATCGATTCTCCGTATGATTTTATTTTTAATTTTCTTTCATTGATGTCCTTAACTTTGATAGTTTTATAATAAATTTTGATTAAGCAATGTTTATCCAAATACTATCGAAATGTTGCTTTACGGTTAAAGAAATAATGTTTCAAGTTATTTGTACAATGACTGAGATTTTGATTCTTATTTGCATTTATCAAATGTGATATTTGTAAGTTGGTATGTTCTAGAAATTTAGCATGAATACTTTGTATCTCTATGAAAAATTGAGGTAAATATAACATGGCCATAAAATTAAACTGGTTATAAAAATTCTCATTATCCTAAATGCATTGCTTTCAAGCCCAGTTCGCGTCATTGGATCAGAAGCTTATTCATATTTACTACTCAATTTGGGAATGTTTATATTTACACTGTGTATTATAAAACCGAAAAATATACATAAATGTATTCAAAGCAACAAACGTAAATATTGAGGAAGTTGTAGACGAGAGTAACGTGAAAATACTCGAATAAATAGGACAATTAGATATGAAATGTCCCAATGACGTGAAAATGCACTACTGGAATGAACTGTGGCTAAAGTGAAAAAAAATTCAGTTTGATCATAAATTTCCATCACAAACTCTAGTTTGATAAATGTTCGATTACAAGGTCTATTTAAAAACGTCAATTGAAAGGCCAAAGTTGATTTATACCGCAAATGTACGGCATTTATCTAATTGGCACGAGTTAAAGTTAATTAGACTAAACTTACTCACATTTTGCACTCCGTCAAAAAGAAAATTAGAGTTACTTACCTATGTCCTGGTTGCGCCATACATTGAAGTTCTACCAATATTATTGATGTACCATTATCATTTACATCAGTTCATGCTCAGTGTTTGCCTGCCCTACTTCACTGGTATTTAACAGTGCCGGAATTAGCGAAACTGACGATGGAGTATTTACAACGATAGATTAAACATAACCGCAAAGCCGTTTACGAATACGAGTCGAGCCGCAACCTAACTGACAGCATAACAAATGCTTTTGTTTAGATTAGTGCATCATCATCAATAACTAAAAACTTAAATGCTTTGTCTTTAGATACTTATATTCTTGTGAAATTATTGCTGTTTTCTCAAGCCGTTAGGGAGGACATTAAATATTTAAGAGAACTAGACCGCAAATCAGTTTCACAGATCTTTGACGTTTTTTTGTATCTTTAGTAAGTAACCGCATTTTTTTTATTTTGCAGCTTTTTCAACTTTTGGCAGATTATAATCCTTTATAACACTCTTGGATACGTTTGGTATTCATTCAAAAAATGCGTTCCATAGAAATGTTTTTTTTTTGTTAATTCATTAAAATGAATAGGAGTCTTTTTGGAGGAGATAACACAACAAATCTATACTGGTTGCGTATGGTAGTTTTTCATTCATGATACTTTTAGCTTTTCTATCCTAAAAGCTATAATACATTATAAATTTCTCAACAGATACTAATTAAAGAAGGAACGTTATTTGCAGTTAAACAATTGATGCTGAAAAATCACGATATGTCACTGCTTTCACTTAGTATTTGAGTATCTTGTATTAAATGTTAAAGACAATGAGGTCTTAAGGACATTTGTGCCATGGAATGCTGTATAATTTAGACTTCATCAAGACCCGGGAGTATTTTTTGTTTTAATTCTAATTAATTTGGAATTATTTTTAGAAAAAGAAAACATGGAGGACGTTACTCGAACCATGAACACTTTGTGCTTTTTTAATATTTTTTTGACATACATCCTTTATCATTTTGATAACTCAATGCATTTGAGTTCAGTCCTACTTTTTTAGAGAATTTGAGGCAGTAAAACAGTTCAGAAATTAAAAAGCTAAGTAAAGACAAGTGTTCATGGTTTCACTGTAAGAGTGTAATACTCGTTTGACTTTGAGTTCGGCTTCGTGAACTTCTCATACCCTCTCCTTGCTTCGGCAAAGAGGTCGGGTCTCACTAATCTTTACCGAAACTAGATAGCGTATAGGCGAAATACAATACTTATCTAATTGATTATAATTTAACATGTTTGATAAAACACGCATTGACCACTAGCCATTGGTCATTTATTCCCAGCATGCAAAAGGGTCCCATGTGTGCACTAACCACTACTTGATAGATAAAAACGACCTGTTTGTATCAAAACCAATATCAGAGCATGTCAATAAGCATTCTGAATTCAGTGTGGCTAAGTTCAATTCTAGATCTGCATCATAGGATTCCCGGTGTGAATCGAAATTGAAACATTTGCTTTTTAGGAAAATTAGAAAAATTAGGAAAACAAATCTCTCCATAGCTTGACATCATGGAAAATGTTTGATATAAGAAAAAAAGATACCAGTAATCAATTGGAACCTGATAATGAATCATTTCCCCCATCTTAGGTGAAAACAACTCTGCATAAACTTGGTTGGACATGGGTAGTGTTATCGTGACGTTTTATTATATAGACAATGAATGGGTCGTGCGGAGACGTGAGATGCCGGCTAAATTCGAAGAATGCATGGTTCACGAAAAACCACCAAAAAATATCGTGACAAACTAGATAAACTAAACGTCAGATTCGTGATTAATTCTTAAATGAAAGGAATTCGCTCGGGACAAATGAAAAGTTTTGACTGCAAAAATTCCAGAAAGCATTACGTACTTGAAAAAAACCCTAAAATTTGTGACGTGTGAATTTGATTTGAAATCAAAGGAAATTCGTTAAAATTTCGAAAAGCTTCAAAAATTAATGGTGAGTATAGAGTTCGGTGCTTGTTTTTTGTAAATCTTTAGGGGAGGCGCAATCCCATGCAAGGATTTACGTAGAATAGTTGTTCAAATAGAATGCGCAATGATAAATACTAGAAGATGATTGGGCATCACTCTCAACAGGTTTGAAATCTCAGCCAAAAGCATATTAATAAAATAAAATAAATTCTGGAAATAGACCACGAAGTTTTTGCAGCTGTTTCAACCACCAGGAATATCAAGCATGTTATCTAGCCGATTCTTTTTCATACTTGAGCATGAAATGTGCGCATGCGGCTCCATGGCTTGCTTCTATCGTCTTAAAATTAAACAGATTCTCTAATTCGATGATAAAGATAATTTTTATCTAACAAAGGCTTTCTTAGGCTCAACACAAAGTTTTCTCTCGCCAAGAAAGTTTGTGGTGAGCCTAAGAATGCCAATAAATAATTGTATCAGGATGTTGTCTCTGATTATTTAATATTATCATCAATATACAAGGCCAAATATACAAACTGCCCTCTTGAAAACGCACGGGCAGCGGGCGATAATGGTTTTCGCGGGCGGAAATGAACTATTTGCAGCCCTGTCTGTGATTGGCTGAGAGAAAGTGGTACGATAGTTTTTAACCAATCAGATTTCAAGGAAACCTTTTGAAAGCGCGCGCTTGGAATTTGATTCAGTTTTTTCAACGACTGATTATATGATTATTACTTATTTTCCTTTATTTCTCACATCACATATACACATATACCATGGAAGATTTTCCAAATTTTGAGGTAACAAACTGTAGTCAAACTTCTGATCTAGGACAAGATGAACTCGACGAAATTGAACAAAAAGCTCAATCAAAAAACACCAAGAGAGCCACCAACTGGGGATTGAACAAATTTACAAAGTGGTGCAATAAACGAAGCATCATAATCGACTTCAAACTCATTACTCCAGAACAGCTCAACCAAGTTCTAAGAAAGTTTTATGCGGAGGTAAAATCTGAAAAATGTCAGCCGTTGACCCCAAGTGCTTTAACTGGAATAAGAGCAGCAATTCATCGTCATATTACTTCAGCTCCACTGAGTCGCAATATGAACATTTTGCAAGACAGTGATTTCATGTCCGCTAACAAAATGTTTGAATCCAAAACCAAGTTATTTACAAAAGACAATAATGTGAAACCACAGCATAAAGCATCAATTGAAACTGGGGACATGGAAAAAATTGCTAAATACTTCCGAGAAGGTCAAAGTGATGGAGTGTGGACAAGCAATGAAAGACTACTTGAATTCGTTTGGTTTACAATTTGCTTTCATTTTGGTCGTCGTGGACGAGAGGGATGGCGAGAATTGACCAAACATTCGTTTGAAATAAAGAGTGATGACAGAGGAGTTCGTTATTTGGCAGAAAAACTGACTGAACAAACTAAAAATCATCAAGGAGGGTCAAAGCAGTCAGACCAACTGTACTCTGATGTTCGCATGTATGAAACTTCTACCGCCCTTGATCCAGTCGCTGCATTTGAGTTCTACTTAACGAAAAGCCACCCAGGATGTGAGGCGCTATTGCAAACTACAAACAAGCTTGCAAATGCTACTAGTAATACTTGGTATAAAAATGAGCCACTCGGAAAAAACACCATCAGTAAAATAATGGAACGAATTTCATCTAAAGCAGGACTATCGCAACGATACACAAACCATTGTGTTCGTGCTTCCACTGTCACATCATTATATCAACGAGGTGTTGATACTAAGACAATTTGCACCATAACAAAGCACAAAGATGAAAGGAGTCTATCCCATTATATCAGCGGAACAACAAGTGAACAAAAACGAGAAACTTCTCGTCTTTTAACAGAGGCTTTTCAGTCAGGTGATCAACAAGCAACCACGATTCCTACCTCAATTCAAACAAGTGCAAATCAGTTCATTTCTATGGCTCAACCGTATTGTACACAGCACATACATATTGAAACGATGAATGTGTATCATGGAGAACCAAAACCTACAGAGATTAACCCACCAAAACGCCGCCGAATCTGTATACAGAGTGAATCGGACAGTGACTAGTGAAAAAAAACTTAAAAAAAAACCTTTTTTGTCATATAAAGACTTTCAAACTGCTCTCAATTTATAGAACCGAAAAGATATTTTGTATTTATGTTTAGTAAAATTTAGGATATACCTTTTTGAATCCACATTTTTTATTGTCTTTAACATTACACTAGATTGTATGTTCGGTTTGAGCGCAAGTTTTGCTCAGTATTAAAATAAATTAACATTTTTTACATTTTTCTATGTGTAGTAAGAGTAACATAATGATAATAATGTATTGATGATAATGATGATATTATGCATATTGTTTATTTGTGACCCTTGTAGCATCATTTGCACCCTCGCTGCGCTCGGGCGCAAATGACGCTACTCGGGCCACAAATAAACAATATGCCCTCCAAAAGTCATGTTATTGTCCTATTTAAGAGACGTTTTGACCGAGCTAATAGTCAGAGTGCAAACAATTAATCCGTGAAACTTTAGTAATACTAAAAAATAGTGCTATTTTATGCAAATTCTATTGTTTTCTTTTGTTTAATTAGCACTATTTTGTACTATTTAGTAATTAGTGTTTCACGGATATATTGTTTACACTCTACAATATTCTTCATATAAGAATGCCTATGTTAGAGTCTACCCAAATATAAGCAAATTGGTAATTGGTAGAACATCCAACCAAATAAGGTCAGTTAATTGTACTACTTATGAGTTGTAGGCAACATCAGCTTTATTATTATAATCATTATTAAAAAGATAAATATAAAGAGTGTGTACAAAGTTTTAAACATTAGTATAAAAATGTAGTTTTTGTAAATATAAAAATCTTTCAATTAATTTGTTCGTCGACTCGGATCTTAAAAAATTGTCCAAAATGCACAGCCCAATGTTTTCAGCCTAAATGTTTTTTTACTAGAGTGAAATCACTTGATATGTCAGTGATCAGCAAGGTGGCAATGCTTAGATTGTCGAAATGACATTGACAATGCTTCCCTGAGAGGTTTTGAAGATATCCTGGAAAATAAAAAAAATAAAAAAACATGTTTTGAAGGAAACAAGGTTGATTTATTGTAGATGGTTAATGAATGATAATGATAAGGGTTTTTGAAAAAGAATTTGTTAAGTATGAATAAATAAGTTTTACGTCGTCTTCCGAACAAATCCAAAGATGCAATGTTTCTTGTTCGTTATAGTGGTTCGTTACAAAGATAGGCTAAACTATAGACTCTAAAGACAGTAAATGACCTTTTGTCATAACAAGAGAGTATGAGATAAGAGAGCTTATCACCGGACCCCATCAGGGGCTCTACTCGTTGTGCTATTTATAGAAACTTGTCAGTAATCTCCGCACTTTTGTCTTGAGATGTTTTGACGATGCGAATGCATCTCCTGCAATCTGGCCAATCACGTACCGTTCCCGAAATAACTTCAGTTTAAAAATAGAATTAAAACGTCCCCTAATGAGTGCAAATCCCAATACGGGGGATAAGCTCTCTTAACTCATACTCTCTTGCTCTCAGTTTTATACGAAGTAAAACTTACATTACTGCATGACTGGTACCTTAGAAGTGTGTTGTGATTCCTTGAAGGGGAGGAGCCTGAGAATAGTTTGCTCCACTCTCGTCCCCAAAATACCCAGCATTGTAAGGTGGTGGGTAGATTGCCTTAAAAAAAAAACAATACATATCAGATAATCAAAATAAATTTCACTCTCTTATGTGAAGTGTATTGCAACAATTTAATCTCCTAGAAAATGACCTATTTTAGGATCTGAACTCGCCTTAACCTGATAGAAAGCATTAGAGTGCACGCACTAAAAGTGTGCAACATAAATACCACAAAGGGCCTGTTTATATGAGGCGAGCCAGCCCGGTTGAGCGTGCTGGTTTCTTTTGTTTTTACACTCTGATAGCTTGGACACAAAATAATCTAGCCCGCTAAACAGGGCTGGCTCGCCTCATATAAACAGGCCCTAAATAGTGCTATTGTTTTCTTTTGTTTAATTAGTGCTATTTACTACTAAATAGTGACAACTGTTACACACCTTTAGTGCATGAACTCTACCGGTATTGATAATTATAATAATTTATGTCTTATTACACAAACCCTCTACATATTGACGTACTATTATTTGTCACTATCACTAAACCAGAACATTAATATTTATTTGTCACTAGCACTAAACCAGAACATTTATTATTTGTCACTATCACTAAAACAGAACATTAATATTTATTTTTTCTGGGTATTAGAGCGTTTTCACATAACGAGTATCTTATGCTAATGAGTTCTAAAAAAATGCTAATGAGCCAAAGGAGCTCTGCTAATGCGCATTGCACGTGGGAATGTACGCTTTGATGCACAAAGACAAAGGAAAGCTCAATCAGCTGATTATCGCGTTTACGTTTACGATAATCAGCTGATCAAACTTGCCTCGTGTCTTTGTAATTCAAACCTTGAATTCCCACATGCAACCATTACCGTTTTTTTAGAACTCATTAGCATATGATAGCTCGTTACATGAAAACGATCTACTGTGTTCTGAATGAGTGGTAGTGACAAACAGTTACTAAATAGCTACTATTTGTTTGCTCTATATGGAAAAAGGACCACCATTATTATTACCATCTGACAGTGCTATAGAGTCTACCTTCTGTAGCTATAGCACTGACCTGAGTGGCTTGTACTGCTACAGAAATCAAATCAATGACTTAGCTCACTACAATATATGGTATGTCCTCCCACCCTTCCTTTCACTCACGTATAGCTAGAACTTACTAGAATGGCTGGCACATCTTGCTTCCCACTCTGAATAGGTACATCTCCTGGTGCTGGTACTACCACCGGAGCCCAATTTGCAAATTGGGTTATAACAAATGGTGTGTTTGCTTGTGAGTCATTCTGAAGATGGATGACTAAGGGTTAACATATCATATCATATCGTGTCGTGTCATGCCATGTCGTATCATATCATATATTATATCATATCATATCGTATCGTATCGTATCGTATCGTATCGTATCGTATCATACCATATTATCTCATCATCATATTATCATTAGCGCATAGAGACCTTGTTTTATGATGCGCTATATAAATGAATTGTCAGTACCGCGTGGTGATTTATAAAAAAATCAATATCAATTAGTACTTACATATTTGAGAAAAAACAATAACAACAAAATAAGCAACAACAATAACAACAAAAAACAACAGTCCAGTAATCTTTGTCCAATCCACAAAGCAAAATCATAAACCAGTCTAAAACATTTTAACTGCTTTTAAGGACTAACCATGGACAGCAGTTTAGTTCTTTATTTAAAGGTTAAAGCGCATTTTGATCATGGGGAGGTGTGTTGACGGGAACATGTCTCTGAGAAGGGTATGGTTGTCAGCGATTTACCCACCTCCCCGCCGCCCAGTCATACAAACATATTAAGGTATGGCATTGCATTATATAACAAAAACTAGCGCCATGCAGTTCATGATTTACCTGCATTTGATGAGATGACGGATAACAGCAATGGCAAACACCACTCATACAGCAGCAAACACAAGCCATTATTCCAAACCCAAACTCTAGAATAGCAAAGATTACCACCATGGAACCCAGAGCAACTGCTGTCTTGCACTGTTGACTCCCATAATTGATGTAATCTTTATGATAGTAATCGTTGTCACATCGATAGTTCACGTGTATGACATATACACCAGTGACATACAGGATTATTAGAGCACCAGCAAAAACAACTGAGGTTATACTGAAACCAAGGTAAGTGCCAATCTTAAAAAGATCAATAAAAAAGAATAATTCTGATTATAGAGTTGTTTACAAAAACACGTGAGACAAAGCGCAATAGGCGAATGTAATAAAGCGAAAAAAGATGTAATACACCAAAAACACAAAAGAAACTCAAAAGCGAATAAAAAACATTAGAATGTGTAATTAATAAATTGGAAAACTTTGAACAAACGTCAATTCCTTGATCAGAAATATATGGTTCAATGGCACTAGAAGTGATGGTGATAATAGTGGGTTATATTGGTGATTGTGCATATAATGGCTAAGAAATAGATCCATTTTTCTGTGCTCTTGAGCTCTAGATCTTCAGTAGATTCACATTTACGCACAAGGGTTCAAGGTTTTATTCCCCCCTAAGGTTATTGCAACTAGACGATCTGCGATCGATTACTCGGGCCCTTAATTAATAGTGATGAATGATAAAAAATGTTTGGCATGTTGAAAATAATGAAACAAGGGATATTAAAAACATGTTTATTTGTGTTTTCAAGAAATGTTTTTTTCATAGGGGAGGGAGGGGTTTTTGATTTTGGAATTCCGAAGGGGAGTGGGGATATTCGATTTTGGATTTCCGAAGGACCTGGGGGATTTATCTGAATTCCAAGGACCGGCCAACGAGAACGGTTACGAGGAGAAGCTAGTAGATTCAAAAATTCGTTATCAAAATAGTTTTCTCAAAAAATTGCTTCGAAAAACCAGATTCGTATTATACCAAGTCTAATAGCCAAGCCTAATACCAAGTTAGCCTAAAATTACTTCGGAAACCACATTGGGCGTGGATTATTTATATTATTTTTTCGGGAAATTAAAAGTCGCGGACAAATACACTCGATCACGAACATGCCGTTCTTTTACTTAGCGACCGACATGTAAACAAACTTTTCACACCTTAGTATTCTCAACTTTTTGACTTTTAAACATTCCTGAGACACTGAATTTTAGAAAATAACTTAATCTATGTCTTGTTTTCTGTTGAAATGAAAACAGTTGAGGAAGTTATGAAAGCTTTTTTTAGTTTAAAATGCAAATTTGTAAAGCCTTCGAATGGCTTTTTGTATGCAACTTTTCAGACATTCCGTCTCCACTTTTCGAAGCGTTTTTTCCATATATAAAGAACACTTTTTGAAGGCAATATAATTTACTATACTACAATTTTTATACTCTTGGAATGGAATAACAATTGTTTTATTTCCTAGGTCAAAATTATGAGTATTTTCAAAGTATAACAAAGCAATATATTGTTTACGTTTTCATTTTCACTAGTACTGATAAGCAAACCATTTGTATAAGGCTGAGTTGGCATTTGCTCTCTGAGTCTCAACTTTCATATTGTCTTTACAAAGCTTTTAAAAGATTTACTGCCAATAGAGAACGAATTCTAAATTATTATTAAGACTAGTGAGAACTGGTTTGAACTTGTTATGATTGCTCAGGTGATCGGGTTTCGAAATGTACGCTCATCGCCATCTTTTAGTGTGGGTCTATCGCGATCGGCGCGTTTTAGCAGAGAGTTTCTTCGGCATCTTCTTCGACCACATGGCAGGCAAACACGTTTTCTTTGACAACTATATCAATGAAAGTATTATGGTTTGTTCGAGCAAGTGATATTTAATGGCTACATGAATCCCAATACCTAGCAACATGACCACTGGCATAGCAACTTAGCCCCCAGTCTACTCTCTTTCGCTATCGAAGGACCCTGGGTATGAAGTCGAAATCTCGGAGAAATACCACGACGACGACGACGACGACGACGACAACGACGGAGAATGGCTTGCATTTTTAGACTCGTTGCCTACGGCACGAGTAATTATATAATTCAAAGGTAGAAAAACAAAACTGAAACACACGGGAGCGGTATTTGCTGTCTTACGTGCCACTACAGACGCACCATGGAAATGGAATATATTTCATTCATTTAATAATTTAAGCAACTTCGTTCTTTAAGAGCATTGTCGCTGAGCGCGAGTTAAACGTTTGAAAGTTTTATGATGTCTATGTCTCTTCTCTTATAATGCACGATTCTCGACCAACAAGAGAGCTAATAGGATTGATAATAAAAATGGAAGATCATCAATGCATGTCGATCATGTGCAGTGTTGATATGTCAAAATTTCTATAAAACTGCCTCAAATAACTTAAGGTGGCTCCATATAATTTCAGAGCGCGCGCTCGTGCATGACCACGCACATGCGCACACCTCAAACTTGAAGAATTTTTATTTTGATGACGTCATGAAAATATACAACGCTCGCTTTTAAAAAAAATAAAAAACTCAAGAACTGAGCGGTAAATTTTTTTGAAATATTCAGAATATTATTTTAGTGGTATAATAAAGTAGTTTGCAAATTTTCAACGATTTTCCAACTGCAAATTTTTTTTAATTTAGGAAAAACCATTAATCCGTTATTTCTGAGGTTCTACAGTTGGGATTTTTTGTCACGGTAATATATGCTAGGTCATCGTACTTAAATCCACATACAATGTTTTCAAAAAAATTTACCGCTTAAAACTACAGTTTTTATTTTTTCTACGTTAAAAATGAGCTTTATTATGACAGCCATAGCGTTGCTATGGTGACCGGTCACGTGATCATTTGTGCAAAAACTAAATCTTTGACTCAAAGTCTTTGAAATGTAGTCCGCTCATGCGCTTTCTAAGATCCTAGACGCCCCATAACTATATGGAGCCTCCTTAAACTAAGAGATGGAATTAGCTTACCAAAGCTGCTGAAGGTTTGTTGTTTTGGTTAGTGTAAGCACTACGCGTTCCCACAACACCAGTGATCATTATCTGATGAAATAAAATTTCATATGTTAAAATATTTTCTGTATGTCCAATATAGACCTAACCCTAAGATGATGAAACAGACAGAGTTTTAAAGCGACGTTTTTGAAAACTATATTAAAAATAGACTGATTCCATTATTGGGTCCCAGTTCGCTCTTAGTTGTACAAAACCGCTCAATCATTCTCTATCAAATATATTGCATTTTCAAAGACACAAAAAATTTTATAGACGTATTTGTATGTTGGGCTAACTTTTAAATTAGCAATTTTACTAATTTCAATTCGCTTTCGAAAGTGGTTTCGACGGAAGAAAATATTCGAAAAGGATTGTTTGTGATAATAACTTTATATTTGCGATAACAAAAAATCAATTAAAAATCAGTTGAAAGCCACATTGCCAAATGTGTTATCATGATGAACTATATTCTCATTGGAATGGCATCTTGTAAATCTCAGTATAAAATGAAGTGACTGTTGGCATCACTTACCCAGAGACCGATCCATATTGGCGCAACAGAAATGGTATGAAATGCAAATGAGCGAAACATGTTTACTCGATCTGCTATTCCAAACAACACCAGCAGACTACCAAGAGCAGTTTGAGCGACGGCAGAGTATCGGATATGCTTGACACGTACACCCATTGTTAAAAAAAGTAAAAGCGTTGAATAGTTTTTGTTAAAAAGGTATACCTTTCTAACACCTTTAGTGTTGTTTTCGATAATTTTACAGCATATATCGAACCAATATCCTGAAGTACGTTAATTACGTCATCACTTATAAAAGACTCTAATGGACCAAGTTACAATAAAATATAAAATAAGTGAAGTGAAGTGAAACAACTTCCTGACGTCAAGAATGAATGTATCTTAAACTTTGTACCAAGAGAAAATAAGCTAAGAGAACCTATCCCCAATACTGGGCTTTGTACACATCATCAGGTTCGTAAACAAATCGCCAGCGCGTCGGATCTTGTGTTACTCGAATAAATTACATATCATTTTAAAGCTGAATAACTGAAAAATATGACTATGCTGGTTTTTAAATCGAAATGAAAAAAAAGATTGCGAGTCTTAGAGCTCTAAATGAAAGTGAGAGCTTTTGTTTGAAAGTTAACTCAAGAATACGTTTGGTCGGATTTTTTAAATTTGTGCACAATGTCAATCATCACGTAATTGGTTACAAAATCATGTGAGTGATTTTTTTTTATATTTTATTTGGTTAAAAAAAAGTTTTTGCTTGATTCTTTTTAAGTGACATTTGATACTTTTCAGCATAAAAAAGGTAAAAAAAAAAAAAAAAAAAAAAATCAAAAACCCTTGGGCTAACGATTAGAGTTGAGGGTTAGGGTTAGGTTTATGTGATTATTAGGGTGGGGATTAGGTGCTAATTTGAAGTACTATTTCAAAAACGACTAGGAGTTTTTGATTGGGGTTTCAAGGTTTTAGGAAACATTGGGAAGCAGGAGTCCGTATGCCGAATGGTTTCAATTGTTTTTGAGTGTTTGTGAAACTCTAATCCGATGCAGAAGTTTTTCAGATGGCTTCTCTAACAAGTAAATTAATTGCACAATAAAAAGTCTATGTTTTGCTTTTAAGGTGTATCTTAAGAAAGTAAATGATTCTGCAGTTACTTGGGTGTTTTTGAAATGACTTCTCAATAGAGTACGTAATTCATGAGGCACTATTACCCTTAAATGTAATAACACCCGTAAATGTAATACCCACCGTAAATGTAATAAAAATCAACCGTAAATGTAATAACAACCGTAAATGTAATAAAAATCAACCGTAAATGTAATAACAACCGTAAATGTAATGATCGACCCCACCGTAAATGTAATAAAATTTAACCATAAATGTAATAATCGAAACCCAGCGTAAATGTAATAACCCTTCAACTTTAAATGTAATAATCGCGTATTTCGGATATTTAAACATTAGTGTTAAAGTGACTTAACAACTCTGAGCAGGACTGTTTCGGTGCTACGTCAAGCAAAGTGTGTGACGTCACATACCACGTAATAGCCTGTGTAAACAGCCTTCATGCATCCGATCCAATCTACTTTCACAATAAGACTTTGAAATGTTTTTGGGTCGTGTCATCGTCTTTCCACTATCATCTATCTCTACCCATAGGCAACCTTTTTTGAAATAGGTATATGTTTTAATATATTCTTTACGAAAAGATTATCCTATTTTTTACATTTCGTTTTTTTCTTACTTCGCATTAAACTGACAATAAATCAATTAAAAATAGGTAAAACGTTAGCATTTAGTGTTTTTTGGTTAAATTTAACAATTCGAAATTGAAATATACAACAACAACGAGTGGTCGTTGTTTCCTTTTGCTTTTCTTATAGTGGTTGACGTTTACTGAACCAGTTCCTGAGTTGCAGGCCAATATTTCTATTTGCATCACACCTCAAATGCATCATGTTTCTGTTTCACGGTCACGTGATAATCCCGCTATAAAAGCTGTTCCTTGCACCTCCATCAGGATCCAAACGGCTGTTCACACAGGCTATCACGTGGTATGCGTCCTCACATAGTGTGTTTGACGTGACACTGAAACAGTCCTGCTCACTGAGTGTTTAAGTCGCTTTAAAACTAATGTTTAACTATCCTAAATACTCGATTATTACATTTATGGTTGAGGGGTTATTACATTTACGGTGGGGTCGATTATTACATTTACGGTTGATTTTTATTACATTTACGGTGGGTATTACATTTACGGTTGATTTTTATTACATTTACGGTGGGTATTACATTTACGGGTGTTATTACATTTAAGGGTAATACAGGGTTAAGGTTAGTGAAAATGAAAATTACTATTTTTTCGATTTTTTCGACCCTTTTTTCATTTTTACGAGATAGTTGGATAATAAATAATTTATTAGACAGTTGGATGTGGATTATAGCTGGATATTTTACTCGTGAACTTGCATGTTGACTCGCCTGAAGGCTCGTCAAAATACCGCGTGACTCGTAAAAATATCCAGACATATTCCACGTCCAACAGTCTAATAAGATATATGTATTCTGCACGAAGTAATAGACAGGAAAAATATTATTTTGACTTTGATTGGATGAAGCAAACATTAAACAAAGCAATTTTTTTTATTTTGCACATCATTAATACACTGAATAAATTAGGAATTTGTATAAGTGTATACTGCAACGCTCTTGCTTGCGTGGCATAGGTGCCCGAACAGTGAGATCAATGGATCGGTCGAGGTTATATGTGAACTGAGTTTGTTCGATGTGTTGAACATTTCTTTCTCATGTAATAAAAAATATGTAGGTGCTTATATAGCGCATTTCAAAATCTCAATGCGCTTTACAATATTTTCCTATTATTTATACTATGTACTCCGGTTTTTCAAGCTTGAGTTTGATTAGTAATTAGTATGTATTAGTGTAGGCCTATCACCGAGGATGGTCGTACCTGCGTCCTCAGTCGTTCTTTTACGTCCCCCCGTTAGTGTGTAGTATGGCGAGACGGAACCTCCAGTTTATCGTCGTTATCCGAGAAGACGCGAACCCTTACAATTATAAATGGAAGAAAATTCTTCTCAATTATTTAAATACCCTGAGTGATGGTCCGGCTGAGGGTTCGAACCCGCAGCGTCCCGGTTAACAGCCGTTTCTCGCTTTTGTCCAGCAGACAAACGCCAGGAAACTTAGAAAAAAGTATCGCTTTTCGGATAAGAGGCATATTTAGTCAGAGGGATAAAAACGGAACGTTTCATTCGCAATTTCAAGAGCTTAAACGTTTCTGCTACTTATGGTCTGTAAACAAGAAACCGTTGCTATAGCATTGCAGTTTAGAAAGCAGAGTATTATATATTATAGTATACATTTCGATCGTACGAAAAACGTGTTTCCATATAATCGTACACGATCGAATGAACTGTCAGTAGTGTAATGGCTATAGATAACGTTTTAATTCATCATTTTAGTCTAAATAATAATAATAATGCTTATGTAGTGCATTTCACAACTCAATGCACTTTGCAATTTTTTTAATATTTATACGGTTTGCTGTTATTCACAATTCAGCTGCGTTGACAGCGTGGTTGTCCTTGTGGTGTAGTTGACCTCAGCATCACGGAATTCTGTGGACGCTGACCAAAGTTGCGGGCGCGTTTTTTGATTTGTCACAACGAAGCGTTTATCAAACTTTAGAGGCTTGCTTTTCAAGCTTTTTCGGCCAAGATAGTAAATTTACGATGCCTTTTAAGGCGTGCATGATACATTTGGATATAAGGGTTCAAACGCTAGGGCGAGGTTTTGCATTGGAATTCAAGACCGAGGGCCGCAGGCCCGAGGTCTTGAATTCCAATGCAAAACCGAGCCCGTGCGTTTGAACCGGTTTATAAACCAGGCACGCCCCAATTCTATTGTTTTTATGCGAGATTTAATCAGTTCTTTGGAATTTTATTGGCATTATAAGTCCACGGTATTCAGTAAGGCGTTTGTTGAAATGGAACGGATTTTAAAATAGATATCAATAGTATTTTTGTACTAGCTTAATGTCGTTTTCAATAATTTATTCTTATAAACCAGGCACGCCCCAATTCTGTTGTTTTTATGCAAGACTTAATCAGGTCTTTGGAATGCTATTGGCATTATAAGTCCACGGTACTCAGTAAGGCGTTTGTTGAGAGAACTGATTTTACAATAGATATCAACAGTATTTTTGTACTAGCTTAATGACGTTTTCAATAATGTATTCTTTGCACTCTATAGTCAATTTGAAAATGTTCAGTTGTTTACCAAAATCTTTTCTAATTATAGTACAAGTTTAAAAAGTACTTTGTTTTGCTAGGACGGCTGTGTTTTTGTTAAACGATATGCACAACGAAAAAGTTCATTTTGTGCAAAGTGAAATTACATGAGCCGGGTCTGCATGTGATAGCTGCGCTGGTGAAGATGAGTTTAAGCGGCGATGAAAAGAGTATATTTATTACTTCACAACATGATGGTTATTATCCAAGCCAACACCTTCCTGGCTTTGGTGAGGATATTGTTGGTTTGCTAGAACTGGAGCAAGACAACGAAGAAGAACACATGTCCCAAAATAGCTCTGCTCAAGAACTGCCCGAGTTGGGTAATGTAATTGATACGTTTTTGCAACGACTGTCAGAGAACAAAGAAAAAGAGGAACCTGTAGAGAATCAAGCGCAAAAACATAGATTTTCTCTCCCATCGTATTAGTCATTCATTTCATTGTAGTTCTTGCAGCCTTGATTATCAGCAGAGAAGAGTGGTTGTGAAATATAGACCTGGGACGCAGGTCTTGAATTTTGAATTCAAGACCTATCCCGGGTTTATAACTCAGCCCCACACTCCCCTGCTGATGATCAATGCCGCCCCCGACTTGTATAATGTCGGTCTTCCATTGATTTTCAAAACCCACATAGAACAATAGAATTGGGGCGTGCCTGGTTAATAAATATCGATAAAAGCCTCGAGCTTTGTGGAATTTGACGTATCGTAGATTCCATGATTTCTATGTTTTCCTGGCGTGTGTCTTCGAGAAGCTGTTTCTTTTACTCCTGTGTTGTCAAAGATATCAAGATCATTTTACGCGAATCTACCTTCCAAAGTGGTTCTGGTTGTTTCATTTGTTTTAGTTTTGCAAATGTTGTATATTTAGAACATGATTGCGCTGAAAAGAGCATCCAATTAGCTATCGATTTACCTCTTGCATGGTTAAACTAGACCAAGGATATAATGGAGCCCACTCACTATTTGAGACAACTTATCACCGTGCAGATTTTAACAATCGGATTGCTCAAGGGTAATTTGAACAATTGAATTTTATTAACTAATGTCATAGAAGTAGGCTAGGCTCTAAAATAAAATATCTGTGCCAGTTATACAAATGGTAATTTAAATTCAAAATGACAAAGACACAAACTTCAGCTTAAAAAAAAATGGTTTTGAACTTGCACCGAGACTTCCAACCAGTAAGAAAATGTATTTCACTCTCTCTTTAGTACTTATTTTACTGTTCTGAAGTACTTTTGTTTTGATAAAAAATACGCTTTCACTCTAAAATTTCGTAAAATTCATGTTCAATATCAACTGGCGTGGAATTAGCATATTTACGATCATGTCATTTTTACTTTGTATTTTTTCTCATAACCTTTTTTATCCCATACAGTGGGTAATTTCATGTTGTCATATGTCTTGCCTATCAGCCTAACTAATATACACTGTAATCAACACTCTCTTGTCCAAGAGCCTGTTTGATCATAACAAAACTCTATATATTTCATTTTTATAACAGTAAATATTATGAATATTGAATTCTATTTTATATTAAATCTGGAACAGAAACCAATACCAAAATCATTTATCTTACCCTTTGGACACTATATTAATTAGTCATTTGAATTAGATTAGAAAAAAAAATACGCTAAGCTAGGAGGTTTTTGGTTTGATGAATGAAAAGCAATACTTCAGCTGACGTAAACCTTTGTTATTCATGTGCCAACCAGACAGTGATTGGCCGTTATTTCAATAGAGCTTATTGCTGTTCTGGTTGGCACATTAGCATAACAATTTGTTTGTTTATAAACATGAAGTATTGCTATTGTACAAATAACTCCACTCGTCGAGGTCACCCCGAAACATGCCGGTAAATCATTCTTATAGCTTTCCACATTTCTAGTTGAATTATGCTTCGAAGAAATTTAGAAGAAACTGACATAAAAAAAGCTGAAACGAGCAAGGCTATCACCGAGATCTGAGCTGTGAATTTTAAATTTCCCTCCGCCACAGGAAATCCGCGCGTAAACTTGTGCTTAATAGTGCGCATGGCCAGCAGAATTCCGTGATGCTCTTGACCTCCATAAGTGCTTATTTCTTGAACTGGAACTGCCACAGGAACCCCATTAGTACCTTGGGTCAGGACATATGGTGTTTGTGCTTGTGCGTTTTGGATTTAGATAACTTGACCCTGCATGAGACAATATGAACAAGTTAATCTAATATTGCACGATAAAGTTCAAGACCATAAAAAATAGAATCACAGCTGTGTGAAATGTAATTTCTGATAAAAAATTGTTACCTAACGGTTTAGCAGTGTGAAATATAACTAACAGATTGTATTTGATCAGGAGCCCATTACTAATGGACTCCTGATTTGATAAATAAAATTTATAAAACAAAAGCGTTTTTTAAAATAATTCTTCACAATCAGATAAAATACTTTCATCAAAAACGAATCTGCAGCTCTTCATTTTAAATGCGTGCACATGTTTTTCTAAAGGTTTAGCTACATGTCTATGCTATTTTGAAAACAAGTTTTGAGAACATAACCCATAAATTATCTCCAAAACCAAATCAACAAATAGAGACAAACACCGTAAGGGTAGTAAATACTTCACTTGGAGTACAATGGAAATATCCCCAATTTGATAAATTAATTTTCAAAATCCAGCATCGTTTTTGCAACTATATAGAGAAATAAATTAATCTGATCAAGTTAATGATTTTTTTTTAATATCTAAATTTTAGGTTAATCCAGGGTATTCCTTAATTGGAGCATTGCATATACCTGCATTTGTGGGGCTGGCGAATTACAACAACCATTCATACAGCTGCAAACACAAGCCATTATTCCAAACCCAAACTCTAGAATAGCAAAGATTACCACCATGGGTTAGGGTTAGGGTTAATAAATATTACATGTACCTTACGGTCGGTAGCTTGGAGGCATGTCTTGTTTATACTAAAGTAATATGGGTAGATGGGTAGGCGACCTTAAAATGAAATCCTGGACATTAATAAACAAATATGGGTAGATGACCAGACAACCTTTCATAATTTATGATAAACCATAAAAGAACTTTGATTCCTCTTCGATGTTGTATTGGTTCTTTTTAAGTTGCATTATTGTAATTTCATCAGTCACTAGTACAGCATGTCTTTGTTCGGTTTTTGAGCCCGGGGGAGGTGGGGGACTCCATGCCCAAGGGTAAACGACCGTGGATGCTCGTCGTATCTTTTAGGGGTAAAAATCGGCGCTTTGGTCTCTATTAGCAGGGGCGGATTTAGGGGTGGGCCGAAAGGGCCGTGCCTCCCCCCCCCCCTTCCCCATTTTGTCGAATAAAAAAAATAATTTTAATTATTTTTTTTAATTAAAAAAAATGACGTAGATTGAAAAATGCTAAAAAAATGCCATTTTAATTGGCCGGCCCCTCTTTCTCAATATCCTGGATACGCCCCTGTTTAGGGTTTGAAAAATGAAATTTGCCAAATTCTCACTTTTTGGTATCTTTTAGGAGTTGAAACCCACTGAAACTCATGGTTTTGGTATCTTTTACAGATGAAAAATTTGTGAAGCCACGTCCGGTATTTTTTAGGGGTATTTTTGAAAAATTCTGACGAGCATCCCAGAGCTTCTATCCCCGGAGTTCCTCCCACGGGTTTTTGAGGTTTTTGACCCGGTCTTGACCTATACATGATAATAATTATAAGTATAAACATCAGCTTTGTTTATGACCTTATGCTAAGGATTGTCCTATTAGTTTTTAAAACTATATTATTAAAATTGTCGAACCATCAGCCAAAATAACGATTTTACTCTGTTCACTCAGCCTTATCCCCAAAGGGTGAAACCTAGTTCGTTTACTAATATCTGATTGGTTGTTTCGACCACAGGAAACCCATCACTACATTGTGTCGTCAATAATTACCTTCAATCTTGGACATAAATGTTGAGACTCTTTGCACACTTCGACATTTCTTGAGTATGTTTCCTGAAATACATCGCTCTGATGGTCTTTGTTTTAATCTTCTCTCCCCCCCCCCCCCCCCCAAAGCAATTTTGTGCTCCCCGATGTTTCTCTCTCATGAAGAACAACATTGGTCGAGGGAGGGGGAAGGAGGGGAAATTTTGATGTAATATGTAGAGTATAGTCATGAAACTGTGCAATGTTTGAAGAGTCTCAACTATTTATGTCAAAGATTGTAGTTCGTTTACTAATATCTGATGGGATGGTACCACCACAGAAACCCCATCACTGCCTTGGCTCATGACATTACATGGTATGTTTATCCCCTTGTATAGCTATAACACTCACCTGATTGGCTGGTACAGCTTGTGCCTGACTCTGCATCAGTACTGCTTCTTGTGCTGGAACTGCCACAGGAACCCCATTAGCTTCTTGGGTCATGATATATGGTGTCTGTCCTTGTGCATTCTGAATGTAGACAACTTGTCCCTGATGAAACAATTATGAACAGCTTTATCATATTACATGATTTAATTCATAGTAATTCATAGTAATTTATAAAATCGCAGCTGTATAAAATCGAATTTCTAATAAATGTGACTTAAAAAACGGGTTTTATGGTAAAATACCACTAACAGATTGTAATTATAAAAGTCGTAATGAAATGTATGGTATTTTATGTTATGGTATGGTATGGTATGGTATGGTATGGTATGGTATGGTATGGTATGGTATGGTATGGTATGGTATGGTATGGTATGGTATGGTAATAATAAATATAATACTAATAAAGATCAGTGTCGGCACTATTTAATGCTTTTTTAAAAGAACTCAAACTCTTCTTAGATTTTGTTGCTTCCGGGAAGTCATTCCATATTTTTGCCCCGCGAGAGCTGAAGCTTTTTTTGCCATATTCTGTGTTTACACGTGGTAGAAATAAATTATGTGATGAGCCTCGAAGATTGTATGAGGTTACATCAGAAACATTTTTAAACAATTCTTTCAAATAATTTGGGGTCATAATATTCACACATTTATACATAACAATTGCCACAGTCAAGTCTCTGCGTTTATCAAGTGTCTGCCAGCCTAGTGAGTCTAGTATGTCTTTCGATCGAATTTCATAACTTGCACCGGTAAAAATAGAAGCATTACTGGACTCTAGAGTCCTTATATAAAGATACATCGAATACTAATGAGAGTACTTTATTAGGTATAAAACCTCATGCATGTGACCAAAATTGGACTAGATGCTCATGAATTATTAATGAGTTCAGTTTTTAATATTTGAAAAAGATGTATGAAATAAATTGATCTGACCAATAATTTGCTAAAAATATCTCAATTTTGTGTTCAGGGTGTTCCTTAAATATTAGCACACTGTGAACATAATTTTCCATCAGTGAACATTAATATACAGTCATATATACCTGCATTTGTGAGTCTGACGAATTACAACAACCATTCATACAGCTGCAAACACAAGCCATTATTCCAAACCCAAACTCTAGAATAGCAAAGACGACTACCATGGAACCCAGGGCACGTGATGTCTTGCATTCATTTTCCCTCTCCTTATCACGTTCATAATCATTATAATAGTGTCGGTGGTAGCATAATCTGTGCCCATATATTATAACCACACCAACGACATACAGGATTATTAACACCCCAGCAAAAACAACTGAGAATATACTGAAACCAAGGTAAGTACCAATCTGAAAATCAAAGGACAAATGTTTCAGTTAACAACCAAAAAGGATCACTCTGATTATGTATCTTATTATGTGACAATTTTTTTTTATTCATTTGATTAAATAAGCAAGCTTGGACGAAATGTATGTTATTAATTCTGTTTGATAAATTATTCGGTTTCTTTTGAACAACAAATTTTATAAACATAATGTTTCATTTAGCTATTCCAAACATTTATATTCTGATCAATTTTTTTTGCTTAGAATTGATTATGCTGACAACTTTATACTTCATAGTTACAAAGAAATGTATGATAAATGGTAGACGTTGTGTTTATGACATCATCAACATTTCTCAAACATGAAAGTGATTATGATGCCGATGAAGACAACACCTTATGGTGATAATTAAACGCTGGTAGCATTGTTGATAATGAATATTGAGTTATACAATATATCCATGACGATTTTAATATATCAATAGAATTATATTATATTTTATAACTAAAATATATAATAGATTACCAAAGCTGCTGAAGGACTGTTGTTCTGGTTGTCATAGTTACGACAAGTTGCAAATAAACCAATCACACCAGTGATGACAGTCTGATTTGGACAAAGACTCATTAATATTGCAACAGTGTTCAGTATTGGAAAAATGGAGGGGAAATGGATGTCCTGAATCTGCCCCTGCTAACCATTCTCTTTCTACTTTGCATACATATTAACACATATAAAAATACGATATGTAGAGAATTCCGGATGCGAATAAATCGAATCCACTATAAAAATGTCTTGTTGGAAATAGAACAAAATATTCACAATTCAATTGTTGAACGACTGTCTTTATTTAGAATAGTTAATTACTACGTTTTAGTGTTCTGCTTTTTGTTACAGCAGCCAATATTCAACATTCGACAACATTCTGCCCAGTCAATCAATACGGCACGACCCACCACTAATTGCAACAGAAGGTTTTTTCACGTGATTTCCCTTAGGAGATAGCCCTAAACAACATATGAAAAGCCCTAAAAAGCCTATTTTCGGAAAGCCCTCAGAATTGACTTTTAGTAAAGCCTATATTACGATACAGCATGCATGAAAACGAGGCTCAAATCGGAAGTGGCCTTATTTCTCGAAGAAAATTTCTATTTTCTGCAACGTTTTAACGGGTTGTTAATAAGAACAAAAATTTTAGTCTCTCTGTACATTAATATGAAAGTTCTACTCATTTATTTGATTTTTGAATTAATTATTAATTATTACACAAAATGGCACTGAAATGAGCATAATTTCTGTCAGGAATTATCACTACAAACGTACCCATCAAGTTTCTCAGACTTAAAAGAGAACACAGAGGGTGCCCTTTACTCATCATCATCGCAACAGGAATCATCAGAGGAGTTGGAGTAACCAGACAAGTACGTCTTACAGCCGTTCTCGATAACACGCGACCTCCGACTCAATTTGTTCAACCGAAAACTCGTTTCTCGTCAAGAAGGTTACCATGACAATACTCGTTCCAGTCTACCGCCGTTAGTGTGTTTTGGCGGAATTTTTTTGTTGAAGTACATTTCTACCAGATCAAGCATGACTCGAGCATATTCCAATTCGCTGAGATGGCGAATAATTGTCATCTTCAAACAAAGAGGTTTTTCAGCGAAAGAGATTGCAGAAAGGCTTTTTGTAAGCCAGACATTTGTGAAAAAAGTCATGAGAATTTACGGAGAAACGTAATTGGTGAACGATATCCACCCAGGAAGAACAAATCCGCGAAAAATGAAGAATCAGTCGATGCTTATGTGATGAACAGAAGCACGCGCAAGCTCGATAACTTACGGTTTCATCTTTTTGGTCAAATTTTTGCGAACTTTTTATATCCTCATACAAGTCTTCAGACAAATCCCCAGCAAATTCCTCGAGAAATCGCTGGAAAGACATCTTTGTAAAGAAACTTGACACTGACACGCTGTCAACAAAGTCACGGCGGCAGACTGGACCGAGTATTGTCATGGTAACATTCTTGACGAGAAACGAATTTTCGTTGGAACAAATTGAGTCGGAGGTCGCGTGTTATCGAGAACGGCTGTAACGTGTCGCATCCACGTTTACAGTTGCAACGCAGATCCGTCATTAATTTTGGAGTTATCTGGCTGTCTCTTAGCTTCCATCCCCATTGCTGTAAATCAATTTCTTCTCCTTTAAATTGCTGAAGATTCGAAAGCTTTGATATTTAGGAAGGTTGTTTGGTTCGATTTTTGTTCGCTTTGTTTCCATTTTTTCTTGATATCGCTGATATCGAAGATCATCTAGACGTTGCCTTGGCTTTCCATTTAGGCATGCATTTAGAAGCAAGAGAAGAGCATTTTTGCCGGACATCTGAACACTTTCTTTTGTAGCATTCTTATCTTGGAATAATTTTGCATGGTCCCTGAAATGAGATGAGCTCCCTCTTCCTATGCTGTAGACACGAGAAGTCGTTTCGCATCCTATTATGGCGTGGATGAAGATGATATTTTTAATTGGCAGATATCGTTTCCCAATTACAGTTTTGTGTTCTTGATATTCCAAACTCGGAGTCTTATGGTATTGCTCTTGGGCTCAGGAACAAAGACCAGATCATGGTAATCATGTTCTGCGTGATAGGGAAGGAGGACCAATAGATCCGTATCATCTCCTACAAAAAATGGTATCACTTTTTCTCGCGGATTCAACTGCTGTTTTCACAATAAGTAGGTCAGCATTACATGGCGGGTCTCACAACGATGTTAGCATAGACATCTACTTAGCATATCAATGAACTGCTGCTTGTTCTTTGTATTCGACAGAAAAGGGTCTTTTTCGTGTTAATCTTCATGTCTTCACTGACAGACACAGTGGGCTCTTCTTTGCCGCGTCATCTGTTTAATTTGATTTAGTAGAGGCGTTGTATCCATCAAGCGATCATCGACCTGTCGTACTTCTTTGTCACGCAATTGCAGTACAGCTCACACACTTCGATCTATCGATAGCAATGCCGGCTTTAATTTTAGTTGTACCTAAATTGTAGAATAATCAATCGACCCTTGCGTTTGTATCAGCTACTAGTAAATTAGCAGATCACAAAAAAAATAGCTTTTAAAGACAATAAATCAGAAGGAAACATCCAAAAAGAATAAATATTCATAAATATGTACATAAAATATAATGTGTAAAATATACACAAAATAACCAACACTGGCAATCACAGAGATAATAATACTTGCTTACCTTGCAGTTGGAAGCGAAAAAAGTCCTGAACTGTATATATTTAAAGATTGATGGATTTATATTTTCTTGCAGCGCTGGATGCTTCGGTCCGCGGCACTGCACGAATGAATCAGAAATCGATATTGCAGCGACAAAGTGTGACAAATGCGAAATCGGTGTTTCGTAAATCTAAGTACATACACGACTTTCAAAAATGGCCGCCACTAATTAGCATATTATTGTTCAGACAGTTTTGGTGAAAGGGAATAATCTTAAAACATACATATCAAAGCTAATAATAAGTTCTGAAAGTTTGACAGAAAAAGGTTAAATCCCCTTAAAGTTATAGGAGTTTGAAAGAGCAAAAAAAAAAAAAAAAAAAAAAAAAAAAAAAAAAAAAAAAAAAAAAAAAAAAAACACCAAAACGAGGCTATAAAGGCCTCGGCAAAGAATTCCATACAAATTCTTGTATTTTCATTTCTCCATAACTTTGTTGATATTTTGTGAAAAAGCTTTTTTCAAAAGTGTCTATTTCCAATAGATCTTTGACGTAGGTGTACTGAAAGTATTCAAGATATAGTCAATCTCGAGAAATCATTGTTAGTCGTTGTGAGGTATTTATGAAAGTAGTGTATAATATGTCTAAAAAAACACTTTCAGTTTATAATTTAGCCGGATTAATTACAAAACCTTTTTTAAAGTTATATTAAGTTACTTTTACAAATTTCGCCAAATTATTAATACATAAGTTTATTTTTACATTTAAATTTTAAGTACTAAGTAAAAAACGAGCAGCAGTGCTTTATCGAGGCCCATTCGTGCCATAACAAAAATAGTGAATAAAAAAAATAGTGAAATTTGCGTAAAAATATACATAAATATAATTTATTTTGTAATAAAAAACCTTAAAAAAATAATCAGGACAGTGTCAAAAACTTTAAATAAAACAAATTGAAAAATTGAAAAAATGAAAAATATATATTTTTTCGAAAATTAAAAAAAAAAAATTAAAACGTTTTATAAAAAAAGAAAAAAAAAATCGCTTCATGCCCAATGAGTGCCATAGCCCATAATGCACTTCGGGCTTGACCACAGTGTACTGGAACAACGCAACTCCCAGCAGTTAACCAAAACTCCTTTACTTTAATAGCAGTAAATAAAACGTGGTGAAAAGAGTAAATCTCCGTCGGTTTACAAACCTTACACAAAAGATCCCCTGGGGGGAGGGGTAATACATCAAACACAGGAAGCCTAAAGCTAGAAGGATGTAATTCCAACATGGCGTACGTGCGAATCAGAAACAATGAGTGAAAAATGATGTGGAATTAAAACACGAACTTGAGAAGTATGTAGCTCAAATTCTAAAAAAGTGCGAAATACTAGAGAAGAGTTAGAGTTACAATCCACTATCCTATGTATGCATGGAGTATGCGATCTCTGGCTCTACGTTTGGTGTATTTCGATATTCTCGATTATGAATTACAGTGGTTTAGCCCCAGGTTGTTTATCGGCGTATTTCATCTGACCTAATGGTGGTTTAGCCTCATTTTCATTGAAGTAGCCAATTTGTTTTATTTTCATTTATTGTTTGATTTTCTGTTTAATGATGTCTTCTAAAATTATTTCAGTCATAATTTTCATATTATTCACGTTTTGAAAGTATATTTTTAGACTTGATTGTCCAGGTTCACAAAGCATTAGTTGGTCATTACTTTTGAAGTTATTAAATATTGGAGAAACGTTATCAATGATTACCCCACATTAAATAACAACAAACGTCTGTAAAATTTCGCGACTTTCACATCTTGTAAATTGTGTCGTTGCATTGGACAAATCTCTCACTATCTAATTTGGCAATATTACTAAAGCTGTCGAAGTTGCTTTTTACACTGGTGTCGACTGTTGGTATTAGCTGGTCCATATGAAAAGTTAAAACAACCCGGGAAAAGGCCTAATCAATATTTATTATTACTGAACTTTATCGACTTTTGGTAAAATTAAAAACATGTTATTTAAGCAATAAAGGATTGATTTCCGTGTTTTGTCGGTGAAATAATGCACGCGGGATGTTTGGGAGAACACGAAAAGAGGCCTAAGAAAATCACGAGCGTTAGCGATTTTTGGCCTTTTTGAGTGTTCTCCCAAACATCCCAAGTGCATTATTTCACCGATAAAACACGGAAATCCATCCTTTATTGCTTTTATAATATAGAAAGTATTTTTTTAAATAAATTTGAGATGCTTTTAAAAGAAGCAAAAACTTTTACTCAGCTGATGAGAATCTAAATTCTCCCAAAGTGTTAGGATCGACCAATCAGATTACTCGTTATAAGGGAGAGGCTAAAAGATTTCAAAACTTTTGCAGGAGAGAAATACTAAATATCAATTATTTGGCTCTAACATGTCTTTTTCCCGTGTTTTTGCAAAGGCCAAGTGTTTTTTTAAGTGCTGAAAATATTGTACACGAAAAGAATATGGATAAATTGACATGTGAGATGGTAAATCGGTCGGAGTTGTGAAAAGCTTGATCATGTCAGCCAGTTGGTCGCTTGCTTGTGGGGAAATTTCCTGATTGCTTTGTCGCTACAAAAATTATAATTTGAAGAAAACCTCAATCAAACCATCTCAAGAATATGATTCCTTAACTTCCTTGGTAAAGACCTCTGCAATGTGGACAATTTGAGAGGGATGTTAAGCATGTTTTCTCGACGAAATTTGGAGATTATCGGAGAAAAAGCGACAACTTCAGGTAAACCAGTTTCAACGTCCAAAACTTCATCGTTTTTATTTATTGCCGGATTCTAAATATTTTGCAAATACAAAAACGTCTGTTATATGATAAAGAATTGTTCTTTTGTATCTGAAAATGTTTTTTTGTTTAATTGACGAGTCTTTGTGATATTTGTACACTTAAATTGTTCGTATTTATCAGATTCATGCTTTCCTACGCCAATGCTTTACTTCGCTTTGAATGGTTGTCACACAAACTCCAGTTTTTTTTGTTTTTTGGAAATCACAACTATTTAATATAACAACGTGAACTGCATTTATGTGAATTTTTCTTCAATTTTGTAAACTTAAAATGCATTTTATCACGATGAAACTGGGTGACCCATAGTGAGTTGATGCTGCTAGTAGTTCTATGTAGTCTTTCAATAGTTTTATTCATGAAATAAAGACAAATTCGCCGTGTTTTCATGTGTTTGTTATTGTGTCATGTGTGACTTGTTTTGCTTTGCAATTCAATTATATTTTGTGAATTTTATCGCAACAAAAAAACTATTTTCTCCATTTACTCCTACCATTTTGAAAAAAAATTGAGATTTGATGTTTGCCGTTCCTTTCAGAGCGTGCTTTACCGGTGACATAATGCACGCTCGTCGACCAATCAGAGCGCGCGTAAGAATGAATCTATATTATAATGTACAATAAAACATAAAAACACCCAACAGGGTAGTGCTAAAGTTTCGTATATACGGTGCGTAGCAAAGTTTAGGTAGTAAAGTAGATTATTATTATCTAATTGACTTACCAAGATGCCCATCCATATCGGTGTAACTGACTCGGTATGAAATGCATAATATCGATACATTGTGGCCCTATCAGCTATGCCAAACATCACCAATAAAATACCAAGAGCGGTTTGAGCGATGGCAGAATATCGAGTATACCTGAAACTAAAACCCATTGTTGACTAAAGTGATATCGATGAGCAGCTTGTGTTAAAAACAGTATGTTTTTCGAACACCTTCAGTCTTGTTTTCGACAGTATTGACAACAGATCGTACCAATATCCTCAAGTGCATGACGTCACCACGAATAATACACCACAGTAAGCCCAACTTAGTAATCTCAGCAACAAAAACGTCAATTCAAAGAAAATGCTGAATGTTAAACAGATAAAATAAAAGGCTAGGAATATTTAATTCATAATAGGAAATGTAAAGTAAATAAACTATAAAATAAACTAAAATCAGACCACCACAAATGCAACTTTGAAGATTTGTTTAAACCAGAAACAGATAGTAACTTCTTTCAAGCTATGTCGTTTCTTGATAATGAACAGTCATCTTTTTGACTTGAACCAAGAGAAAATGAGTTAAGAGAACCTATCTTCAGACTCCATCAGGAACCACGGCAGTGCTATTTTTAGAAACCAGGCGGTTTTAAGTCTTTCCCCAATCCCGCTTAAGGTAGTTCGGGATCCACACTTCCCGCCGATAGAATTTCCTAAAACTTTTTCTGAATAAGGACTGACACATATAAAAAACAGAAATGAAATAAAAAATAGGGGTCACCGGGCTTGTTTTGGAACTGTGGGGGGTGGTAATAAACCCATTTTTGCCCCATTCCAACTAAAAGAAGTAACATCAAATTTGTTGAAAATAATATTCTTGCGAACAAATTTGAAAGTTTTTCACAAATCTGCTATAAGAGTCTGACAAAATGCTCCCTTTGCTATAGTTCTCATGAATTTACTTGTTGGAAAAGACATCGACTGAGATATTTTACGGATATTTAAATGAAGAGCTTCATTAATTTTTTGTATACTTTACCACAAAAAAGTCAAAATTACCATATTTTAGTCTCGAAGACCATATATTTTTTATTTCAAAATATTAAATCTGGGTTTATGCCAAATGTAAAAATTGAAAAATAATTGGGTGTCACCGTGCAAATTTTGGAGCTATAAGCAAAAAATGCGCGGAAAATAAGATGATTTCAATGTTTTGGACGCGCGGGAATGGACACTAGTTGCTTTTGAGGCCCGTATGCAATGCTATGATATTATTTTTTAACAAAAAGTTCAAGAATGACCATATTTTGGCTCTAACAAAAAATTTCTTTTTAATCGCACGAGAAATTTTATTTGATTTCACATGCGCGAGCAGGATGCGCAGTAGCAAGGGTCCCGAACTACCTTAAAGCTTATTACTCGGGGTACCCCCCAAGGGGGCCCCGAGTTAAGGTTTCGGCTTCGGTCTATCTATGTATGTTTGTATCATGCAGAATTTTTGAAAATTGCAAGTTACTGCGCATGTCATTCGTGGCCGTGGAGCCCACAGGAAGCCCAAATTTACCGGAAGTAGATATCATTGATTGACACAGGAACTAGATGTCATAAGACATTTCGCCGAAACTGAACTTGTTAATTTCTGCACAGTTCTGCACAAGATGTCGACGAAAACGAATGCGCTCAAATTACATGCAAATGCACACACCGTTCGCGATAGACTCACACTAAAAGATGTCAAAGAGCGTCATTTTCGAATCGACTCGTTCCGCGAACTCCAAAGCTCAAACGAAACTCAAATGAATACAAATACTGAGACTCAAACGAACTCAAACAATGAAAGCACTAGCTCTCTTGTTCACAGTTACAAGGACACCATGTTGGAATCGCATAACTCGAAGACAAATTCGCTTCTTTGCTGGTTTGTGACAACGATAACTGTGTTTTGTTTATCAATTATTTGTACTGTTGTGCCAAGTAGTTTTAGTGCTAATTTGTTCGTTTATTGTCTGTTTTTTTTTTTCGCTGTGTCATGCATAGTTGCCAACCTGCTTTTACGAGTACCATACAACCATTTCTTCGCGTCTTTAGAAAATGATTGTGATGTCTTTGAGAAAACTTTAGAATTGTTAGTTGATTCATGTTTTATTTATAATAAATATTGCACGTCCAGAATGGAATTAAGGTCACGTTATGCCAAGTTTATTTCTATAGATGATGGAACACACATCAAACTTCGAGCACTGCAACGTGATCGAGAACCAAGTACAATTCCAGTCAAACAAATAACCCGTATAATGAATAAAAGCAGACAAATGGGGAAAAGAATGCGTAAATATATTGTAAAGAATATACCAATGTCATTTAAGATTCATTGTTATGTCAATAAATGTAATTTTCTATAATTTTGATAGTATTCGCCTCAAAACCCAACGAAATGTGCACAAATTCATACACGACACTTTTAAATATATCAGCGACACAAGATAAGAGTTTTATTGAAGTTTATTGATTTTAAAGTAGAAAAAAGTTGACCAAAAAGTACCCATGCAATCCACATCAAATACCCATATATTTTTCGTCTGTCTGTCTAGCTACACTAACACTGCTGCTAAACAACAATGTTAATAAACTTGGGCTACCTGTGTATAAACTACCCCCGTAAAAATATTTACCACAATAGTTGCCACGAATGTTCAATGACGCTAAGATGCTATTATACGAAAGATTTTTCAATACCTCAAATTTACAAATCTCTCCTTGCAAGTACCCCGAGTAAGCACTCTCTGAGTGTCTAGTTCTTAAGAGAAATATGACTGGGGAACATGTTAATGTATATGCAGCATTGTTAAATAAAGCTTTTCTTTTGCAAATTTGGAGAACTCTTCTTTTTTATCTTCATCGGCAGTACCGAATTTGTCTATATTTCCTTTCTGGTCAATCTGATTACAGCAAGGTCGTTATTCAAATTGTTGGCTTGAGCTTCCTGTATAGTGGACAGTTGCGGGTTCTCTATGGAATGATTCGGAATGATTAATCATATCCATTTTGTAATCACTACAAAATCCGTAAAATTTAACAGATTCCCCCCTTCAGCATCATGACATTGTCTTGATCCCCCTCATAGGTAGGAACAACTTAAGTGATCCCCCCCTCATATAAGTATATATATTTTGAGCAGGGTTAATCAATTTTGCGCGATTTTAAGCAATTTTGAACGAGTTTAGCCTTTCCAAATTGTAAATGATCCCCCCTTTCAAAGCTGTCATTTCCGTCTGATACCCCCTTTTGCTTTTATGAAAATGAACTGATCCCCCCCCCCCCCCCCCCCAATTTTGTAATCACTCCAATGATTTTGGTCCAAATTGCACTCCACTCGGTTCACTTACCATTATTTATATTATTCGGAATGAATGATGAATACACGAAATGAAAATCATTCGTGTTGTTTAAAGTCTATCCATTTCATTTACTTAAGACATACAAATAAAACGAACAAGTGATGTAACAATAACATCGTTTAGACGCAATCTCTGTTTATTGAAAAAAAAACGTGATTTTAACCATAATTTGATTTCAACCATAACATGATTTCGTGTTGAAACAGTAACAAAATAACATCTCTCAAACTTAAATAAAGTTTTCTAATTAGTATTCAAAAATCACGCAGAGAGAGAGCAAAGAACAATGAAGGCACCTGCTATCAAAAGACTACACAAACGTTAATTGAGCTTTAAGTATCACAGTCATAAAATCTGATTTGGAATGTCATTTCTAAATATAAAATTTGTGTATATATGATCTAAATTAACGTGAAATTTCTATCCTTTGTAAAGTGGTTCCATCTGAGAATAAATTACTCAAACTAAACAAATTTTTTTTCGATCAATGGCGCGTTCCAATGTCCGTTTGCTCTCCGACAGCGTCTAGAAAATCGAAAGAAAAATGAAGCCTAATACTTTATTTCCATCTACAGTTTACAAGCGAAGCCTTACACAATTTTATCTCTCATGAACGTTTAACTAATCAGGTTACATCTAATCGTGAAAATAAAATTACTAACATGTAGCATAAGGTAAAATTTTGCGAATTTTTTTTTTTCGGAGCTCTGCTTACCGTTAAAGTTCATTCGAAATGACCGCGCCTATTGTTCTCTCAGAGCGGCCTCCTATTGGCTCATTAACCTTCTACGGTCATACCGGCTATTGTTCTCTGGTGATACCGGCGATACCGGGCGTCATAACGGCCTTTCTACTCTACTATTATCTTTATATAGTATCAAAAATTTGTTTACCTATTATTTACTTGACCATTTTTATTTGGTTTGATTGCTGCTACTGTAAACCGAGTCATTAGCAAGACGGCATGATTGATAATTGAGTGATAGTTGAATTCTCCACAATATTTTTTAGAATATTTCCATACGGGCAACATTTGATTTCTTTGTTCTGATACCCTCAGTTCCGGAATACTTTGCACGCCCGACTATAAAATACGTACATGTACTTCCAAAAACTGGGATGATATGACTCCAACTAACTGGGACTTTATCCAAATTACGGGGACTTTTCCAACTACAGAGCGTCCTGATCAACTCCCTTTTATACGTTAACACCGTGGGTAAATACCATGGGAAAATATATTAAAAGGTGTGAGCATCTAAATATTGGAAGTTGATCAAGAGGCTCTGAGAGTAGGAAAATCCTTACATACTTCAAAGATATATGATAAATGATTAAATACAATAATATTTGTTAAACTAGTTTTAGGGAATTAGCTTTTGCTAGTAAATAGCAATTTAAGCTTTACAACACTCATAGTGTCTGTAGCCAGGAAAGCGATCAAAACAAAACATAAATGATCGGGGATGCTCCTCGGAATTTTTCAAAAATACCCCTAAAAGATACCGGACGTTTTTCAAAAGGGCGTGGCTTCACAAGTTTTTCATCCCTAAAAGATACCAAAAAGTAAGAATTTGGCAAATTTCATATTATTAAACCCTAAAAGATACAAAATCGTCGATTTTTACCCCTAAAAGATACGACGAGCATCCCCGATCGTTTACCCTCGGAGTCCCACCTCCCCGGGCTCACGGTATGAAATCGGGCAATGATAACCGACTGTCTTTTTTTAAAAGGATGCACTCAATTGCAAAATTAGTTGGGACATTCAACATGATTTAGAAGAAAATCGTTTAGTACTGTTCTCAAATTCTAACCCTTCCCACCTCCGCAATGTTGGCAGCCTCGATGACGAATGACATATCACAACAAAGCCAATGCAACATCATTTCGGGGGAGGGGGATTTGAAAACGGTGTATACATAAAAAAAGAGAAATTTCGAAAGGGAGCGGAAACAACTGTCGATGTCCAAACAATTTTGCAACTGAGTGTATTTAGTTGAATAAGCGCTCTGGCGCTCATTAATTTTTTTCAGGTATCTAATACGGGGCCCTTAATAGGGGGAGGCGCAAACTCGAGAGAGGCGCTTATTTAACGGGACGAAACACGGTTCCGATAGAGTTCTCATCCTTGTTAAAGAACTTTCTCGAAACTAAACAGGAAAGCAGACTGGTTGCATAGGGTACTGTTAAGCTGAAAAGAGAAGTTAACTTGATGTACCAGTTATACTCACAGTTTTCACCAAAGAACGAACTAGTCATTGCCATTATTCTCGAGAGGGAACGTAATGGTCGAGTCGAGAAATATCATCATTTGAACTCACAAATATTGCATTAATTACTGATAACTGGAATTCCCAGTGTTACCTTAGGGTGAGTTCCTCATGTGTTTTTAGTTTTGCACAGTCCTCCAATGAGCGCCTTCTACGACGGGGGACGCTTGTTCGGTTTAGGCGTTGATTATTATTATTTTTCCAAATGGGGCGCTTATTCGTTGAAGGAGCTTAATGGGGGAAAGTGCAAACCCAGTGGTTTTGTATTCGTTATTATGTAAACAACGTGAGCTGAATCGTTTGAATACCGTTTGGCGAACTGCAAGAAGTCTGTTGTTTTATAAATCTGCATTGATTAAATGACGCCATAATGCCAATTCGCCTATTGGCCATCCTCAGCACCAGATCAACTGGTAAAATCCTTTCAACATAATTGATAAAAGCTGCTAAAGGTTACAAAATAGACCGAGTTTTAATACGACCTGTTGAAAATATCATATAGAAAATAGTTGGCATTCCAAAGTCACAAAAATATTTATAGACTCATCTGTAGGCTTAGGTTAGCTTTTACATTTAACAATTTAATTTACTAATATCAAGTTGGTTTTTGTCAGTGATTTCGACCGATTATCCATACAAAAAGTAAAAGCAAGAGAAAATACTTGAAAACGTATAACGTAGGTTATTATTACCAACACTTACCCAGATACCCATCCATATTGGTGCAACTGGAATGGTATGAAATGCAAATGAGCGAAAAATGTTTACTCGATCAGCTATTCCAAACATCACCAGCAGACAACCAAGAGCAGTTTGAATGACGGCAGAGAATCGGATATGTATGACACTTACAGAGAGAAAAGTAAAATCATTGAATAGTTTTTGTCCAAAGTGTATACTTTTATGACACCCTGAGAGTTGTTTTCGACAATTTTACAGAATTAATTATATCCATTTTGTAATCACTACAAAATCCTTCAATCTGATTGGTTCATATGAGTGCGATTTATGACCAACTTGCATCCTTTTGAGCTTTAAATCGCATCCTTTGGACGCTCTGCCATCAATTCACAAATCAGCCAATCAGATTAGAGACCTGTCAATTTCCTGTCACTTTTCAACCAATCAAATCAAGGAATCAAAGAAACTCATTGCAAAGTTACTGAGAGAGAGAAAAAAAAGGCATTTTTGCAGATGAAAGTTTTCCTGGGGGATTTTCAAGTATTTTCAAGAGAAACAGTTGACAAAAACTCTGAAAAAGATATACAACTTGTTTCAAATTGTTCAAAAATTGTTTCTAAAATGCCTGACAAAGAAAAGTGAGCAATATTTGACTCTTTTTTTTTGCTGATTCATTAACATTCAATGACTGTTTATTATCAAGAATGGGCATTACTTGGAAAAATTGATTAGTTTTTTTATTGCTTAACAACCATCCACAAGGACTGTGATCAGTATACAAAGGTGCAAATTTGCTGTTTTATATTTGATGCAAGCTCACCTTTGACGGAAATTATTAGCTGGTGAAATCAAAACAAAAATGTTGTTTGTTCTGTTTTGGACAGAAAAAATCATTATTGTATATTTTTCAATTACAAAAAGTAATAAAAGTGACTTTTTTTTATTTGAGTGCATGTGCATTGACTGACTCGTTTTTTCTAAAACACTAAAAAAACTCCACATATTAGCTGTTGTAAGCTCAAATAAATGTATTAGAAATGGTTTGATTTACTTAGCCTTGTTATATTCCATATTTTCTGAAAATCAAAAAGAATGTTTATTGATAATTTGTAAAATTTTGCTCAAGTTTCAAAGAATTGCTATAGGGAAATTGCTGTTCGATCGACCATTTTGTTTAACCATATTTGGTAAATTTTACCTTATTTGGAAGTACGCTTGAACTCTTTTTTGCCGTTTTTCTAAGCGTTAAAGGCTTAAAAAAACTGCCAGATATTGTAGAGAATCCAAAAACTCAAAATGTCCGTCACATTTGATCAACTTTGCAGCCTCGGTTTCGTGAAAAAAGCCCATAATTTAAAAAAGCACAGGGTTCCCGCGCGAACAGCATTCATTTGTTTGATATGTCGATGAGGTGGTGCAGCTGTTTGAAAGGAATGTTTGACTTCTATAGCAAACTCGCATGGAAATTCTTTAATGCCTTAGATTACAACATGGATATGATCAATTGGTAATTGAACCTTGTGTCGTGCAATTTTGGACCAAATTTTTGGATCATACTTGTGATTAACAAATTACACTCCCGTTACGCGGTCGTGCAATTTTGTAATCACTCGTATGATTTTGGTCCAAATTGCACTCCACTCGGTTCAATTACCATTATGTATCGAACCAGTATCCTGAAGTACGTTAATTACGTCATCCCTTATAATAGACTATACTGGTTCAATAACAAGTGCAGTGAAACACCTTCCGCTTTCTCGCTCATTGAAAATTGTAATACCGCATAATGTATGTATAATCAGGGAAATGCATATAAATGAGCCGTGACGACTTAAAATGGGTATCAAGATTTAGAAAAGTGTTTGAGTAGTCTAATTTATTCTATATTAAAAGAGAAATGCTACATGAACAGCATCGCGTCTAATTGTGGAGCATCAAAGGGGTCTTTACTGCGTACACCCATTTAAAGTCATCGTGACTCAATTGATGTGTAAACTGTTTAGGTATTTCGTCGTGCACAATACTGTCTAAGGCTTTGCAATTATTGTCGTACGATCTCATCTCTTTGCAAGTGCTGTGTGTTGGCTCTGAGGCCGTCGTTAGTGACCTATAACACCGTTTTTGTACTGCAACGATTCGATTATATTATTTTGGTTGACTGCGTTTGTTACTACTGTGAAATTTTGTTTTGTTCCTTAATTAGATGCAATGTAGTTCTTATAAAGCGCGTTTCACACAATGTCTCAATACGCTTTACAATTCCTATTGTTTACATACAGCTATTCTTGAAATGGTTATCCAGTTGAAATACTGATTTAGCGAATAGCGTAATTTACATATATCACGTAAAAGTTTTCAGTTTTCTTGTTTCGAATACAAAGCTGCACATATTATATAGTTACACAGTTTATTATAATTATGTGATGAACTTATTAGTTTGTGCATTTTGACTCATTTTTTCAAAAAAAAGAAAATTAACATGAGATACGCAAATAGTTTTGTTATTTGCTAAATCAGTATTTCAACTGGACAACCATTTCAAGAATAGCTGGGCTAAATTATAGAATACCCGTTCACTTATTACAATAACAATAACATCTATTGTTCATATTCATCGTTTTCAAATAGCTGTATATTATGTACGCTCAATTTGTATTACGCTTAATTGTATAAATTTTCATTTGATTTTCTTTTGTGTTTTCGGGGAATTCATTTTTTTATTTTATGTTTTCTGTATACAATTTTTATTTTTTAGCCTCTTTGTACCTTATTTAATACCATTTGATTCACGTGTTTTTGAAAACGACTCTAGTTAGGTTAGTCTCCCTTGCATTGGAGATTTTTTCTAGCAGACCGGAAACGGATGCGAGGGAGACGATATTTAGGTTGGTCCTTGTTTACAACATTTAGCTAGCTCATTAAAATATTGTGAAAATTAAGCCTGGTCAAAAACTAAGAAGAACTGAATTACATAAACGTTCTTCTAAATTATTAATTGATTTTCACATGCAAATGTCAATAAAGTATTAACTTGAAATTTAATGGGTGGTAAACGCGCTAATTAGACCACACATTCCTCTGCAAAATATAGCATATAGACGCCTTGTATGCAGTTCGTTGGAATGCAGCTCAAAACTGGAGGATAAAACAATTGATTTCAGATCCCAAGAGAACATTTTTTTCCCTTTTGTCGTCCAGATGGGGCTGCTTTGACGTCACATGCAAGGACTCTATACCGCGTGAGAATCCCTGTTCCAGAGTAAGGAAATCACTACCCTATTGCAGAGTAGCTACCGATTCATGAGTTAATATTAGATGATGTTTTTCATTATTTTTGCTTATTCTTTACTACATATATAACAGCAAGGAGATAACTCTACCCAAAAAATACATTTTCTTAGTTTCTGTACGTGTAGTCGCTTGCGAACTTCAATAGAAATCACCCTAAAAAATGCGACACATATCAGACATAGAAACCAAAATTGAGAAGAATATGAGAGACAACGAACATGATAACAAGAACAAAATCATTATTTAGTCATTAATTTATATAAAATAACCAATCAGCTTTACAGTTCAGTATTTATTTTACATTGACTAAAAATAGAGGAAACCATGAAATAAAAACAAACTAAATACTATCAAATAGTATCATTCATTACCTATTTTTCACTATCAGTCAACCAGAAAACAATAACCAGACAAAATAGCCTCCGATGCATTCGTTCTTAGTACGTACTTCATTCGAACGTCTGCTCACTAGAACGCAGCTTATATTGTCTTAAGTTTGCCCAATGAGACGAAGTGTTATATTACAGTGGCGGCCTTTCTACTCATGGTCTGACAGGTAGCTTTGCAAAGTAAGTAGCTATTATCATTGGCCAATAATAATATTGTGCTGTTGTTAAATCAGGAAAGCTTTAGGTAATAAATTGATAATAAAGACGAACGCTAGAAAATTACTACGACGTTTCGACATCGTCCGATGTCATTATCAAATATTTAATATAAACAGCGAGAGCATATTTAACGTTAATATCATGCTACATTGTCGCTAAATATTTTTATTAATTCCGGTCAACTTTTTGGATGCGATTAAATATTTTTTTGTGAATTTCAATGAATCGTTGTTGTGCAAAATTCAGACAAGATTACAGAGATTAGACTTTCAACATCACACACAGAAATAATTTTTCATTTTATAACAATATTAAGGCATGGATCCGTAAGTAGCGTGAATCCATCCAGTTATGAATGCACGCGGGAGGTTGCGGAGCACGAAAAATAGCGTAATGAGTTGCACAACTCTAGGTTTTTTTGAGTGCTTTATAAACAACCTCCCGCGTGCATCCATAACTCGATGGATTCGCACTACTTATGATCCATTCCTTTTTTATCATATAGTTAAGTAAATCAACAGGACATTCAGTTTATAACCAAAAATCGACTTTATTTGTTGATAATGCACTAAATTCTCTTTACGCGCGCATCTTGCGCCAAAACTCAACAGTCGCTGTTTGAAAATGACGGCATGACTGTTTTAGATGAGATAACAGCGAAAATTAGCTTATAACGTTATCAAAAACTTTCAAAACTTAGACAAAGTGACTTTCATCTATAAGAATTTAATTTTGTACATTTTAGATGTTCAAATGTCTGAGTAAAGTCAAGAAATCAATGGAAATTCAAAACACAGTGGCTGTCTTTGTTTGTAATCGTAATTGTTTAGGATCGGGATGTTAGGAAAGCCGTTTGTAATCAACGAAGGATCAAAACGAGCTGGATTTTCTCTGGATACGATTCTTTGTTGACTTTGACTACCATGTACAGCATCAGAAAGGATTTCACTGCAGTTGTGTGGCTGCGAAGTAGATGGTATTGAATTGTAATGGACGAGTGATTGCTTATTTCTGTGCCCAGAAATAGCCATGATGTGCCTGTTTTGAACTCCAGCATTCGACCATAAGGTGATGGTTGCAACTCGAACCGAATGGTTGGTATACACTTTAGATAGTTTGTCGTCGGTGCTGATGGATTTCATCATGTTGTCAAGGCTGATGACTCCAATTGGTCTAGCTTCGTAATAGCCTCGATAGCAGGATATATATTCTCTTGTACTGATTTAGAACATCCCGTTAAACTGCACGCATTGCCCACAAACAATAGAAACGCTGAATGCTTTGTCTTGCCTCTTGGAATTTTTCCTACAATTGAGGCTAATACAGCGTAAACGAGAACACGAAACTGAAGTATTCTCTGTTGTCTCTTTAGTTCTAATAGCTAGCTAAGCTTAGCTATGCATCTCCTAGTTAAGCAAGTTACACAATAATGATTTTGAATATCTATAAAGATTACAGTTTTTACTTGTAAGATATATATAGCATGACTATCATTTGTGAATGCTAAACGCAATGACATCTAGATAAAAGCCAGTAAGAGCAATGGATTGTCCTTGTCAGTACCAGCTGAGCCTTAAAATTGTTTATGTATCAAAGTGAGTTGATACACTACATAACTTGTAGCAAGGCTGTAGTGCTTCGTATTTAGGTTCCTAGCTGCTATCCTATTAGCAATTCAGCGATGCCTCCCTGAAATGGTGATCCTAGAAATAAAGTGATAACACAGTTGAGAAAATTACGCTATCGCGGTTACAGAAGGATGAAAAACATTTGTAACAAAATGTGGAAAAAATAAGAAAAGGAGTAAAAAATAGAAGATACCAGACGTACCTTACGGTTGATAGCTTGGAGGCGGGTCGCTAAAATGCTCTTGTAAGGAAGGGGCCTGAGAATATCCTCTTATTGCACCAGCATTGTAGGATGATGGGTAAACGACCTTAAAATGAAACACGAAACCATGGAAATTAGGGACCGGTCATTATTCACAGGGAGAGGCCAGGAGGGGTGGGGAGTTTGTGAAAATGAGAATTGCGATTCTCAATTTTGTTTGTTCCTCCCTTTATAGACATCTTCAAATTTAGTCTCCCTTCCTCGGGCCCTCCCACCCTAAAATATAAAAAAAAGTTTAATTAACTAACAAAAAGGTTAATTAGTAGCTTTGTAAAACTATCAATATACATGATTACTTATTAATATGTACCACTAAAAACAAAATAGAATATCTTGTTATTTTTATGATCTTGTGATGAGCTTTTTCATATTACTGTAATAAACAGTGTGCTTTAATGTCAGTGTTACATAACTATGTAATTTATTTGGGCCTACACAAATTTTTCTTCACCCTTTTTAGTTCAGAAAAAGGTTTGCTCCCCTCCTTATTTCCAGTACTAGCCCTCCCCCTTCCCTAAATAATGACCAGCCACTGAAATAAATAAAATAACTTTAATCCTGTCCCGATATTGCATTGGTTTTATATCATTCTGCATTCTTTTATGGATTTAGGTGTAATAGTACAGTATGCTCTCCAGTGGAAATGAATCATTATTTTATAATGATTCTATGATATCTTTATGATGATAATATTGTTGCTTTCGAAAAGAAAAATGTAACTGCCACTAAAACTGGTTCAAATTTCATTTTTTTCTGCAAACCATTGCTTTTGATTGTTGATAAAAAAACTATATTAGTTCTCTTAAATTCTGTGTTTTAGTGTTCAATGCTATATTTGCTGTTACTAACACAGTTTTGGGTCATTTTGTTAACTTGTTCTCTTTAGAACTCCACAGTTACTCGAGATAATGGTTAAGAAATCTTTGTTTTATGTGTCTGTTCGTTTTTGAGGTTGAACCGGCCTTAACCGTTTACAGGCTTTTATTCATGATCAAATACTGCTTCTAATGCTGCGGTTCCACCACAGGAACCCCACTACCTGGTATGTTTATACGCTTGTGTTGCTATAGCACTCACCTGATTGGCTGGTATAGCTAGTGTCTGACTCTGACTCAGTACTGCTCCTTCTACTGGAACTGCCACAGGAATCCCATCAGTACTTTGGGTCAAGACATGTGGTGTCTGCCCTAATTGTGCGTTCTGAATGTAGAAAACTTGGCCCTGAGGCTGAGAAATAATCATCAACAACTTTATGATATAACATGATTTAATTCATAGTAATTCACGGTAATTAATAAAATCACAGCTGTATAACTGAATCGAATTTCTAATAAATGTTACTTAATGGTTTTAGTGTAAAATATCACTAAGAGAATGTATTGGAATTACAAAAGTTGTAATCAAAAATAGAAGCATTACTGGACTGTATCTTTACATAAAGGTACATCGAATACTAATGAGAGTACTTTGTCGAGTATAAAACATCATGCATGTCACCAAAATTGGACTAGATGCTCATGAATTATTAATGAGTTTTTTTTTAAATGAAATGAAATAAATTAATCTGACTAAATTAATAATTTCTAAAAAAATCTCAAATTTGTGTTCAGTATTCCTTAAATAGCACATTGAGAACATATAATTATGCATCAGTGAACATTAATAAACAGTCATATAACCTGCATTTGTGGGGCTGATGAATTACAGCCGCAAACACAAGCCATTATTCCAAACCCAAGCTCTAGAATAGCAAAGATCACCACCATGGAAGCCAGAGCAATTGATGTGCTGCATTTAGTTACATAATCATCCAAATAGTAATAATAACATCCATGGAACACATGTATTAGCAGACCAGTGACATACAGGATTATTATCACCACAGCAAAAACAACGCAGATTTTACTGAAACCAACGTAAATGCCAATCTAAAAAAGATCAATAAATCAATAACAGCTAAATTCGTTGTTTCGCGACCCGCCGTTTCAAAACTTTGCATTTATTGTGGTCTTTTCTGAACCGTCAATTACTTTCATAGGGCGGAGCTTGCCCTAACTCGTTCTGTCATTGGTTAATCTAAAATAAACTCCGCCCTTGAAAATGATTGACGGTTCAGAAAAGACCAAATCAAAACAAAGTTTTAAAACGGCGGGTCGCGACACAACGAATTTGGCCACGGCTAAAAATGTCACCATTTTGAGCCCGCGATAGTCAGCTGCTTTACCCCATCAATGTGTTTGCCCAAAGAAATGTATGCAGAACGTATGTTTTTTCACAAATATCTCACAAACTGCGAAATTACTTCTGACATTTGGCCAGCCAGAAAAGAAATCTACCATGTATCATAAATAAATAAAATGAATAATGACTTTTGTTAATGATTGTTTTTCTTTTCCATTTTGAAAAATTGCTTACCGCATTCTTGGTAGTACATTGACGCCCTCCAAGGACAAGAAGTATAAGCCTTATGTTAATTTTTGCGACTTGGTATGTGTAGAAATATCTATGAAGTTGAATTTACCCACACAGATCCTTGAAGAATATGGCGTTTCATTGACAATGGGAAAATGTCAGCTCTCTATATTAGCCAGAAAGTTTTCCTTTTTATGCTTAAAATACGCCTTTTTGGAAGCTGTAAGACTTCACACACGACATCATATCAACATGCAAAGACAGATGCATTTTGAATCTCCTAAAAAATCTATTTTTTTACGAATTAATTTCGTGTTTGGTATCAAAATCTTTCCCGAAGGCTTGTAAATGCACGCGAGAGGTTGCTAAGCACGAAAAAAGGCGTAATGAGCTGCACGACGCGTAGCGGAGAGCAACTCTAGCTTTTTTGAGTGCTTAGTAACCGCCTGAATGCATCCATGACTCCATGGATGCACATCTACTTATGATCCATTGTTTTTATAATATAAATAGTTTTTTTAATCATAAAACTATCAATTTCTTTGTTTTTTTTCTAGCGCACGCACTGTCATATCATTCAATCAGAGCGCGCATAAGATCGAAACTGTTTTGTTTGAAAATAAAATTTACGACGGCTTGCGTGAGCGTGCACCCTCGTGAAATAGTTCATAAACAAGAACCAATCATAGCGCGCGCAATAACTTATCGACGTTAAAAATGTATGGATATCATATTACCTTTTAATAGTCATCATTATCCATATATCTTATAATTATAATACGTGATATTGTTGATGATAGTAATAGTGAGTCCCAGGGGATTGCACTCAGATCGGAATAGGGCGGGGACGCTTGTCGGAAATTTTGAAAATGACCTCTAAAAGGTACCAACTCAAAGACCAACATTTGGATATAATGATCATAAAATCGAGACCTTGTTTTTTACAGCCAAATTCGTTGTACCGCGACTCGCCATTTTAAAACTTTGTTTTGATTTGGTCTTTACTGAAACGTCAATCAATTACAAGGGTGAGTTTATTTCAGATTATAATATAGATTTATTCTTACGCGCGCTCTGATTGGTCCAAAACCGTGGTTTATTTCGCCATAAACCACGGTTTTTGCGAAAATAAATGTGTTCAAATGTCTGTCTATATTATAAAAGCAATAAACGATTGATTTCCGTGGTTTATCGTTGAAATAAACCACTTGGGATGTTGGGAGAGCACTCAAAAGGCCAAAAATCACTCGCAGGATGCTCGTGAATTTTTTAGGTCTTTTTCGTGCTCTCCGAACATCCCGCATGGTTTATTTCAACGATAAACCACGGAAATCAATCGTTTATTGCTTAATTAACCAATAACAGAACGTGTTAGGGCAAGCTTCGCCCTGTGAAACTGATTGACGGTTCAGCAAAAAACAAAAGAAAATAAAGTTTTGAAACGGCGGGTCGCGATACAGCGAATTTGGCTGTAATATCCGTGAATATCCAAAATAGATAACAACTTTAATTTTAAAGCCCGATTTACGCGGTGCGATTTGTAGTATGGGATTTGTAGTATACGACTAATCGTAACTTCTAAAACTAGTCGCTCGCGCTTTAAAAACGTCTTTCAGAATGTCCTACGACTAGTTTTAGAACGTTTGAACCTCAAGACTAGTCCTATACTACAAATCACACGAGACAAATCGTAATCAGGTAAATTGACCCCTAAGGTACAATGAGCATCCCGCACCGCACCCCCCTCCTGTGGTAAATATAATGCAATATAGTTGGGTGATAATGTTCTGATATAATCACATCCTAAAAGTTCTGTAAAGCTGTCACTTAATACGACACATAACTGAAACATGTAATAGATTACCATAGCTCCTGGAGGATTGCTGTTCTGGTTGGCACGGTTACGAGGTGTTCCAAGTAAACCAATCACACCAGTAATGAAAATCTAAATTAAGACAAAGACTGATATCACAACAGTATTCAGTATTGGAAAAAAGAGGGAAAAAGTCCTGAATTTGTCCCTGCTAACCATTCTCTTGAATTTGCTCAATATTGTATTGAAATTAATTACAATTCCGTATGTTAAACTAATTGCTGCCGCTAATCCCTGTTAAGCAGGGAGACCCGTTCAAGAAATATTCAACTTTTTGCTTATCTGTAATATTTTTTCCAAAAAGCTGTGCAGAAATCGACTTGAGGGCTACACGTTGGGCGGCAAATCGAGGGCAATACAAGAAAAAATGACTAACCGAATCAACAGAACCATCTTTACATTCACAAAATGGGAAGTGTTTACACAAAATCTTAAACAAGTATGAAGTTAAAGCTGACTGGTGGAGGCGTAACCTTGTATGCGGAATAAAGGCCTGCCCACTGAGGGACGTATTTAAATACTTGTTATATTTTTTGGCATAACAAGATCGAAAATTTGTTTTGAAAACATTTAACGAGTTAGCATTACGAATATCTTCTGCAAGTTCATTCCATATTGCAATTGAGGAATGAAATAAAGATCTTTTAAAACGGGCAGTTTTGGTTCGAATTGATAGTTATAACTAGTTTTTTTCCTTTTTTTGAGAGGAAGTATATCATGTAAATATGATAGAGTTAAATGATTCACAATTTTGTAGAAAAGAATTAATTTATGCATTTTTCTTCTAGTTTTTAGGTCCTCCCAGCATAATTCATTTAGCAGGTTTGCTGTGCTAGTCCCCTTTATTGCACCAGTGACTACCTGCGCGCACTCGTATTGTATATGATCTAATAAATTACTTTATTATCCAACTTGTACAAAATAACGCGTAAGTAAGACTGGATCGATATCGAGTAAAAATATACAGCGATATTTTTCGCTGTTTAAACCAGTTTAACAGGTTTTCATCTACAGCTAAAATATCTGCAAGGCAAACTGAATTAGTTTTGAACGTTTCTACAGAAACGCTTCAGATTCTTCTGTTAATAAGATAACGAAAATGTCGAAATTAAAATTGAAAACAGAGTCACAGTGAAAATGTAAACACAGAGAACAGAAAATACTTTGTAAGCTTACAAGTTTATTGACATATAAGCTGACTGACTAGCTCGTAAAAGAAAAAGAAAAAAAATAAATTTTACCTTAATACAACAAAATGTAATCCTTCAGTGGAAGAGCTGCAAAAACGTCCTTTATAGTAGAAATGTAAAGCTAATTGAAGCAAGCAACTACGGTCCACGAATGGAAACGAAAGCACTACAATCGCTGCAAGTTTTTGACACAGCATTTCCTTTGTTACTGCATTCTCATTTGACTTCATCAAAGTTTCCGAACGGTAGCCATTTTTTTATTTGTCTAGTTGACGTTCTCCCTCTTTTTTCTCAAAATACAGCCAAAATTTGTGCAAAAACTGTCGAGAAACTGAATTACATTGATAATCGGCTAAAACGGCGTGTTTGTGTGATCTGCTAAAACCGGTTTGACCTGTATGAAAAATGAGCCAATCAAAATGCAATACGTACGTCACGCAATGTCCAACAAATTTTTTTAAGGAAATGAAAATTACTGTTTTTTCGATTTTTTCGACCCTTTTTTCATTTTTACGAGATAGTTGGATAATAAATAACTTATTAGACGAAGATATTTTACTCGTCAACTTGCATTTTGACTCGCCTGAAGGCTCGTCAAAATACATCGTGACTCGTAAAAATATCCAGCCATATTCCACATCCAACTGTCTAATAAGATATATTTCTTCGTCACTACAACCATCCCATATAATGTCTCCGTATACCATCAAAGGACAAATCATGCTCTTGTAGAGGACAATTAAGGTAGAGCGATCTAATTTATATTTAAGGCCCTTTAAAATGTTAACGGCTTTACTGACTTTCTCTTGAATATGCATAATATGTTCTTTCCAAGAGAGGTTGCTTGAAAGAGTTGAGCCAAGATGTGTGTGAGAGCCTACTTTCACATTTCGTAACATACATCTTCATTGACCACTGATTGCACCACCTACTTATACACTTTAGATCATCATTTAGCATACAAGATGACGATGTGGGATTGCCCACAATGTCAATCAATGACGTATCATCTGCGAAGAGAAAACACTGCGACTGTACATCCACACAGATATCATTAATGTCAATCAAAAACAGCAAAGGTCCCAATACTGAACCTTGTGGGACACCGGCGCATATATCAGACAAGTTTGAGCATTACCCTTCAATCACAACATGTTGTTTCCTATTGTAAAGGTAACTACGAAACCAGCTCAACAATGGGTCCTTAACTCCTATATTTCCGGAAGCTTAAAAATTAAACCTTCATGCCATACTTTGTCAAACGCTTTAATTAAATCTAAGAAGATCATCCTCACCTCCTTCCCTTTTTCCAATGCTTCATAAATTCTTTGTACTTTTAAAGTCAGTTGGTAGATTGTACCATCACCTGGCCTAAAGCCAGATTGGTGAACCTTGAAAAAATTCATATTTTCCAAAATCGTATATAATCTAATGAACACAACCTTTTCCAAGATTTTAGATAAAGAATCAAGTAATGAAACAGGTCGATAATTTTCTTTCGATTGACGATCACCCTTCTTATATAACGGTATAACATTAGCTTCAAATCTGTAGTATAATTTCTTTGTGTTCTGTAGCTTTCCCAAACAGTGTTTGTTTTGTTATTGTTAAACTTTTTTAATAGCCTATTGCGTTTGCGAATTGCTGATCGAATCTTGGAATTGAACCATGGCTTGTCTTTTGGACTAATGGTTACCTTTTTACCGTGTATAAACTGACAAATTATATCGTATGTTTTGTTAAACCATGTTGTATATAGGTCATCAATATGATTTAGTTCTCCACTGACCGAGTTCAGATCTATCTCGTTTAATTTTTTGACTAATACTACATTTAGCAAATATGTACGAATGGTCACAATTAGAAGGAGGGCTGTATGTGCCCGAATCAACAAAACTTGTAGGAGAGTTAGTTATGACAAAATCTAAGCATGACGCGGTATGTTCCGTTATGCGTGTCGGTTCATTGATTAACTGATGTAAATTATTTAAATTCATCCATTGATAAGAACGTAAGCCAAAAGCGGAGCTATTTAAAGGATAATTGATCTCGTAATGTGCATTAAAATCTCCCATTAAAACAACAAGATCACGACTGCTCATTTGAATTTTATCAATAGAAGTTTGCAAAAGATCCAGAAACAAAGACATGTCTTCAAACGAATTATCTGGAGGCCTGTAACAAACGCCGCAAATTAAACACATTTTGCGCAATTTTATTTCAACCCACAGTAATTCTAAAGCATCGCAATTAAGTTCGTCACTCCTACATACCGCAAGTGATTCTTCGACATACAATGCCACGTCCCCGCCTCTTGAATTCAAACGACCTTTTCTTATAATAGGATGATAACCCTGAATATACAAAGAATCATCCGATATTTTATCATTTAACCACGTTTCTGAAATTGCAAATAGACTAATTTTATTATCCACGATAAACGACGAGATTTGAACATTTAAGCTTTGTGCATTAATGTGACCAAATAAAATGTTATGCAAAATAGGGCCGGGATTAATTTCAATATCACCAGCTAACAAAAGCAAAATAAGCAACATAGTTCCGACAATTGTCAAGAAATTTCTTGAACATGAAGAAGGACAGCAACGAAACATAAAAAACTTTCACTAATTTGAAGACAGAACTATTAAAAAGTCCGATTGCCGCTCGATATAGAGAAATATCAACCCCCATCTAAAATAGAGTCATATTTCCGCACAGCAACAGTAAAAACTGCAAAAATCCAACAGAACTCCCTAGAGTACACAGTTGCAACACATGTGAAAAGTAATAATGTAGCAAGAAAAATATTATAGAAAAATACTAGTAAATATAGTGAAAAATGAACTAGTAGAATTGGTAGTAGTATTAAATATATTAATAGTAAGGCAAGTTCAAACATGAAGTTAATTTATAGCGGAGCTCCGCGCGGGCCGAAGGCCCGCGCAAGCGGAGCACCATAATTAAGAAAATATGGTAAACCATCGAGCTCATTTCAGATCGACCACAGGAAGCCCGGAATTCCAAATTCCGTACAACGTCCGGCGTCCGTCCGTGTACTGCCGCGCAAAGTCGCTGACCCGTTACAGTCGGCGCAAAGTCGCTGACCCGTTTCAGTCGGCGCAAAACAATCAATTTTTTTGCAGTTTACTGACATTTTTCTACAAAATGTATTTCTGCATTGGACAAAGAGTATGAAAATTGTAAAGCTAAGCTGACGGCTTGAAGAGGTTTGACTGCGAAAGGGATACAAAGGCCGCGGCGTGAAAAAGAAAAATATCTACGATTCATTGATGAAAAGCTTCAAAATATTCAGGTCACTGAAATGGCTAAAATTCGCTCGTGGCGCTGTTTTTAACTATTCAAATGTGAAGTCATGCAGAGGCTGAGCTGTTAAAATTTCATTTGATACTTCATTCAATAGTTATTCAAAGCTGAAGATTTTACAAGTTGTATTTTCTGGAAGAGTTTATTTGACGGCAAGTTTGTCAGATGGTAGTAAAAAAGGCCGTATTCTTCGTGTATTCTTCGTGGCGTTTTTCAATCATTACTGATGAACTAATCTACTTTTAAAAGTGAAATCAACGGCGACAAAACGTTCATGAAAACAAAACAAATATGCGCTGCATTTGCAGCAATTCAAAACAGATAAAAAGCAAGACCTCGCGAAGACGACTCACGAAGATAACTTCACACTGTTCATTCATCAATTTTTTTACAAGCAATTCATAACACGGAGAGCTTTAGGATCAATACAGATTTATTAACTATTCACAACAAAAACATTTTCATACAAGATGTTTGTCAACAAAGTAGGACTGCCAGTTCAGGGAAGGAATGAAAATGCAAATTTTAGCACAATGTGTGATCGACCAACACAAGCTTGCCATCGCCGTTCAGTTGAACTGTGTGAGCCTTTTAGAGGCGGTGAAAATGTTTTTTGCCAATTTTCAAAATTCTAAAAACATGAACAAGCTTATTGCAATCAGAACTGAGGACGAAAAGTTCAGTGGCAAAGTGACAGTACAGGACAACAAACGTGGCGTCGGTATGTTTACCTTTTTTGACGATCTTTAATGAATTTCTTTTTTATACCATCCACATGAAAGCAGTTTGCAATAATTATATTTACTTGTTTTTGTAAGATATTTCTCAATCGTTGAGATCTTTATGTGTGTATTTTTAATTTAATTCTTGTAATTTTTTGATTTGTTATTGAATTGCAAAAACTGCTTGTATGAATTTGTCATTGTACTCATCTGCAAGTTAAAATTTCAAAAGTTCATACTAGCTATTTTTTAACAATTGATAATTAAAAATCCACAACCGTTTTAGATAGCTAAATTACTAATAATTAATTCAAGTGAAATTGTTGTCGATTTTTAAAGCGAGAGTAAAGCGAGAAGCGCGCGGGGATTTGTTTACAACTCAAAGAAGCCATATTAGTGCTTTTCTAACTTCTCATTGGACAATCAATTTTAATTGACAAGTGCTATTTTTACCTTGCATAACAACATAACCTTATGGAAAAGGAAGCCAAAAATACGGCCGGATATTTTTCGCATGTTTGTGCATATTTCTTGGGTATAATAAAATGTTGTCGCATGCATAAATATTTGAATATTTCATTTGATTATATGGTTATTTGATCATAAGAAACCAACATAGAAAAAAAAAAAAAAAAAAAAAAGGGAGAGAGAAAATTATCCCTCACTTCTCCCTTTTTTTGTTTTCTTGATACATTAATTAATTAATTTATTTGTTTGTTTACTTTTTTATCTATAATCATTTTTGATTGATTGATTGTCAACAATTTGATAATTGGTAGTGAATGAACAAATGAATGAATGAATGATTGAATGAATAATTCATTTCATTAAATTGGAGCTCCGCTATTAGGTTTACCTAATTTTTATATTATAGTCTATTTATGACGATGGAAATACTTGGTCTAAACTATTGTCCATAAAGTTGAAATAACCAGGTAGTCCAGAATAAACTGAATGCAACTGAAACTTATACAAATCATCAAACCTGCGTAGACGTAGAGTTTTACCACTGTGTGTCTTCGCTAGCATTTTACCGTCGGTCACCCAGATTTTGCAGTTCCTTAAGACAAAATTGAAGAGCTTTGCGTCTTTTTAGGTCCAACACGGTGTGCCCGGTCAATCTCTTGCACATTGATGTCAACTCCAAGGGTATCTTTGCAGAAATCTATGATTTTATCTCGGCAATTCTCGTCGTCCTCCTCCTCTAAACCTACGAATCTCAGGTTGTATTTGCGAACGCACTGTTCGTTATCATTAACGTGTGATTTGGCTTCAGCAAGTTGAGCTTCAAGCATGGATATTCTTCTCAGAAGGGGAGCAGTAGCTCTTTCGACTGCTTTGTCAACCAGTTCTTTCAATACTGCAGTAAAATCCGCAGATTTGAAGGATTCTTTTAATATTGCAATATTTTCGCTCTCAGCCATTCTTGGTTTCTTTATCTTAGCATTCCTCCCTTCATTCATTCATTCATTCATTCGTTCGTTCGTTCGTTCGTTCATTCATTCATTCATTCATTCATTCATTCATTCATTCATTCATTCGAATTATAGTCCTGAAACAGCACTGTTACGGATCAAGAACGACATTCTTCTCGGTCCATGAACATGTTACTATTTTGGTATTGCTGGATTTGAGTGCTGCATAACGGTTTCTACTTTATCTTCCAAGATGGGCGTAAATAGTACTGTTATTAAGGTAGTTCGGGACCCTTGCTACTGCGCATCCTGCTCGCGCATGTAAAATCAAATAAAATTTCTTAAGCGATTAAAAATAAATTTTTTGTTAGAGCCAAAATATGGTCATTTTTGAACTTTTTGTTAAAAAATAATATCATAGCATTGCATACGGGCCTCAAAAGCAACTAGTGTCCATTCCCGCGCGTCCAAAACATTGAAATCATCTTATTTTCCGCGCGTTTTTTGATTATAGCTTCAAAATTAGCACGGTGACACCCAATTATTTTTCAATTTTTATATTTGGCATAAACCCAGCTTTAAAATTTTGAAATAAAAAATATATGGTCTTCGAGACTAAAACGTGGTAATTTTGACTTTTTTGTGGTAAAGTGTACAAAAAATTAACGAAGCTCTTCATTTAAATCTCCGTAAAATATCTCAGTCGATGTCTTTTCCAACGAGTAAATTCATGAGAACTATAGCGAAGTGAGCATTTTGTCAGACTCTTATAGCAGATTTGTGAAAAACTTTCAAATTTGTTCGCAAGAATATTATTTTCAACAAATTTGATGTTACTTCTTTTAGTTGAAATGGGGCAAAAATGGGCCTATTACCACCCCCCACAGTTCCAAAACAAGCACGGTGACCCCTATTTTTTATTTCATTTCTGTTTTTTATATGTGTCAGTCCTTATTTAGAAAAACTTTTAGAAAATTCTATCGGCGGGAAGTGTGGATCCCGAACTACCTTAAGTGGTTCTCGTCAAACCTTTGACAACGTGGTTGTGTTCGTTGCTGTAAATCAGAGAAGTTAAACCTTTCTTTTGGACTTGCTCAGGGTTCTTGTCTTGGACGGCTTCTATTCACTATATATATTAGCAAGCTGTTTGAAGTCATCAGTGAACATCTTCCATTTGTACATTGTTACGCCGATGATGTACAACTCTATTTCTCTTTCAGTCCAAGCAGTCAAACAGGAGAGAGGAAAGATATTTGCGCAGTTGAGAATTGTATAAAAGGTGTGAGAAAGTGGATGGTTGAAGAGAAATTACAATTTAATGATGATAAGATAGAGCTAATTTTGACTGAAACAAAGAGTCAATTGGCGAAAGTGCAAATGAAGGATTTCAATGTTGGTGACTCGGTAGTAGCTGCAAGGTTCTCAGTTAAAATCTTTGGTGTATGGCTTGATTCTAACCTATCTATAAGCGACCAAATATCTAAAACATGTTCAAGTGCTTATTATTGGCTGTATAATATGAGAAAATACTTAACTAAGAAATCGACAGAAATTCTTATACATGCATTTATTTCAAGTCGTATCACAGGTAGCTCAAGCTTATTAACAGTGCTGCAGCAGTGTTGTAGCTAGACAGACAGACGAAAAATATATGGGTATTTGATGTAGATTGCATGGGTACTTTTAGGTCAACTTTTTCTACTTTAAAATCAATAAACTTCAATAACTTGTGTCTCTGATATATTTAAGAGTGTCATGTATGAATTTGAGCTCATTTCGTTGGGTTTTGATAAGTGAAAGATTTACAAGAGCGAGGGATAAATAATCAAATGACCGCTCTATTGAAATATTCAAAAATTTGTTCATGCGACATTTTATTTACTTATGAACTTTTATTTCAATAAGTACTTTTGACATTTCAACTTGAAGGAGTATACTGACGAATACCTCAACAAGAGTTTTATTACAAATCGAATCATCAAAAATCAACTTGATGGTTATATTTTGTAAAGTTTGGGGCTCCGCTTCGGCCCGCGATCAGCTCCGCTATCATCTTTGCTCTAATGATAACGTTTAATTATTCTGTCAATTTTAAATCATATAGCACTCTAGGAGAATGGAATGCATTGCCCAAGGACATAAGAGACTGGACCGAAATAAAGAAATTTAAAAGGGCACTTAAAACATTTTTATTTAAGAAATCATTTTTGTCATTTTTAATGCTTGACTTAAGTTAAGTTTATCCGTTTTTATATTTTGACATATTCATATATTTCTATTATATTATATATATTTTCTGTCTGTTTAGCATATCATTAAATATAGTGAATAAATTAGGTATTTGTATAAATGTATACTACAACGTTCTTCCAAACGAGTATGTATATATACACACCAATATGCACAAATTATGAGCCACCCCCAAGTATATAAGTATATATCAAAAAGGGCTTAGAAACTATGGGATACCCTCAAATATATATTTTTATTGTTCCCTAGGATCAGTGCTTTACGAAAAAAATATCAGTAAATACAATTGAAATATTAGCTTAAGGCTTTAGGAATGATTCATTGGTTTATTCACTACAGATCTGTTTCGTATGATCATAGAGAGGCCCTATAATCGCACTCATCTGGCGAGTTACAATGAATAACCGTTAACGCATAGCTAACAACTTTAAATTACAGGTGATCAAGTGACTTAAAAATTTCTTAGTGTGTGCTTTGATCTGTTAATTCGTTTCGTTTGTTGAGGCTACATAGATTTTTTCTACAAATAATTATAAATTTTTCGCTGAGACATAGATTACATTTTTTGCTTATATTGTTGTAAGTGCGACATTTCTTGATTATTTAATTTTCCATTTTATTGTGAACGGTTTGTTTGCGTCTTTCAATGTCCAAATATATTTAGATAATTCTGTCTCATTTCTTCGTTTGTTTAGTTTAAATGATGGTAAGTGGTTTCTGTAACGTTCTTTGAAATTTGTTGCTAGTCCTACGTATGTTTCTGTCGTTGATGGGTCTGTTGTTACTGTAGCCTGGTATATTACGTTGGTTTGTAGACATTTTCCGTTGAGTGGGCAGTCAGGTTTTTTTCCTGCAGTTGCACTCATTTATGAGTAGTTGGTCGTGTGTTTCACTGTTATCGGATAGTGTTTTTTGGTTGTGCTTCAAGGTGTTTCTGTTGAAGATTTTATGTAGGGGGTGATTTCTAGGGAAGCATTTGTCGACAGCAGTAAGGAACTTTCTTCCATGGTTGGTCTTTACGTTGGAGTTCCAAGGTGGATTATACCAAGTGATGTTTTTTTTCTGTTTCTGCTTTTTGTTGTTTTGTCAGTTTGTGGGTTAAAAGTTAAGTAGAATAAAGTTAATCAAGGCCACACAACTTGCAACTATAGAAGCGCTGTTTAATCAAACGTTTCGGCTATTCAGCCTTCTTCAGCAAACCGAATGTTTTCAACGCGCCACTTGTATATATACCTTTTATTCTTTCTGTATGAGTTACAGCGTTATTGAAAATTCACCAATTGAAATAGCGCTATATAAATTAATGAATTATTATTATTATTATATGAAGTGACAGCGATACTGAGTTTAGAGTATGCAATACCAGTTTTCACCGCAGGAGGCCCATGTGCTTCATTCACAGTTTTTGCTTATATCAAATTTGCCAAATCATGACGCGACATTTTCTTTTCGAATTCAGTTATCGCCAATCCAAAATACAGTAAGCAATGAGTAAATACTGTGGAGGTTTACCACTTCTCCCGATCTCAGTCGGAACCAAACATGTTTATAATATAATAAATATACTTCAGTTTAAGAAAAACGTTATTGTAAATATTAAATAGAGTTGAAATCAATTAAGAATAGCTTATTTTGAGAAGTTCAACTTATTTTCAATGAAAGATTTAGTATATCTACGATCGTCGAGTTCAAGACGACGAGAAATGTGTCAGGGGTGGTGTGGGGAGATTTGTCAAGAAATCTGCATTTTGTGACTGAAGAAAAATACGACGAAGGAAAACACGGCGACAAACACAGCCGGATTTTAAACTCGGGCCCTCCTTTGGAAGCTCGAGTAAAAAGGCCTATTTATAGTCATTATAAATTATCCCGAGGCTTAAAAGATGTTAATATATATTACAGTTAGGACACTCCAACTGGGACCACGTTGTGTGTTTTTTTTTGTTTTTTTTTTTTTGCAATACTTTTAAAACTTGAATCCTCAAGTGAATTGAATAGAAATATTATTTTGATCACTCAATGTATTTAAATTGAATCCTACTTGATCAGTCAGAATGTTTGAAGCAGTAGAAATTAAGCTCAGAAAATATAAATATAAATAATGCCAAGTGGTCCCGGTTGGAGTGTTTGCACTGTAAAACATAAATTACAAACTGATGCTGACAGGGAATTACTAAAGTTTCGTAAATACTGTATATAGCAAATGTTATTATCCAATTATAATCTTACCCAGATGCCCAGCCATATAGGCACACCTGAAGCGGTGTAAAATATACGAAGATGCATAGTGGCTCGATCAGCTATGCCAAATACCACCAATAAAATACCAAGAGCAGTTTGTGCGATGGCAGAACATCGGGTGTACTTGAAACTAGAACCCATGATTGACTAAAAAGAAAACGATAAGCAGCTTCTGTTAAAAAGTATGATTTTTGAACACCTTCAGTCTTGTTTTCGTCAATATTGGCAACAGATTACGTCGCAGCGGGTAATAGACCACAATAAACCCACCAACAAACACGTCAGTTCAAATGCTGAATATAAAACAGGTAAAATAAGAAGAATATATCATTCATGATAGGAAATTTGAGGTAGACATAACAAGAGAAACAATTGGGTTTTCTTTGAAAGCTTTCAGTGGAATAAAGCCGGCGACGTACATTATTTATTACGTCTGATTGTTCTCATAGCTACTCAGTTTCTACTTCCGGCTGGTGCAAATTTGTCCGGCTGGTGCCTATTATTGTCATTGCGCATCGAGTACTGCTCATGCTGCCGACGAAGTTTGAAAAACAAACACTTTCAAAGGCCGATCGTTTAAAAAAAACCGTCCAGAAACCACAGGCATCCCAAGCTATAGAATGCTTTGGGTTATCTCACTGTTGCTAAAAGCATAATAAAAGGTTAGAATTACAACTTCTCTGTGTGTTCAACATGCATATCGTTCATAAAATCCTACTTTCTTGTATTTCCACTTGGAATACCATACATAGTCGACTATGTATGGTGGGAGTTGACGTGAAATTTGATTGTCAAAATACTGACCTCCAAATCAGCCGTTTTTCGAACTAAAACTTACGTAACTACAAAATCTAGAATTCAAAGAACAACATGAACGATATATTGAACTTAACCGACACAAAGAAGTTGTACCTTTGAACCTTTTATTGTACTTTAAGCAACACTGACCCAAAGCATTTTATAGCTTGGGCGGCCTGTGCAGAAACTAGATAATTTAGCGATCAATCATCTCCCATAAACCTTTTCATACAAGAAAAAAACAATCCTAGCAAAACGGACCTGAAAAAAATGCACTTTTGTTTATAAAAATGGATTCAAAAGCGACTGTTATGTGATTAAACTTAAACAATCTTCCCCGAAAATGCATTGTTAATTCTTCTCCTGTCTAAGGAGGGACAGGGCCTTTTGTGCAACTTTTGCACATTTTGGTAAAATTCCGTGCTTTTACGACTCTTATTTAATTGCACGAGTACCCCTATTTTTTCATTTATTTGTGTGATAAAGTTATAAAAAATCTTTCATTCAGTGAGCGAGTTTTTTGAAAATGTAAAATTGAAAGACCATAGAAATATTGGTGATTTCTTTTACGGTAGCTAATTTGAAAATGTTAGTATTCATGCGTTCAATAGACTGATTCCATAAATCGGCCCCAGTTCGCTCTCTGTAGAAAAAGTTTTCGCCCTCGGTGTCCGACTTATGAAATTTACTATGTCAAACTAATCCGCATTCTGAAAAATATATATATTCTTCACAGAACATTGACCAATCACTGATAACTCAACTGTGATGTCGCAATTTTGCCGAAAAGTTATTCTCCGCGTAACACAAGAAATAACAGTTTGTTGCACAGGAATCCCAGACACTATTTTAGTGAAATTCGACCAACCCTCTCCTCCCCCTAATTGTGCCGCCATTTTTGAAATTTTGTAGCCTTTAGTAGGTCTTAGTATTCCTGCTCATTGTACAAGAAATGAAACAAAAATTAAAACTTTGTATTGATAAATGTGTTCTCTATTTACTTATTGTCATGCAAGACAATTTTCAGGTGTTTTTTTGGATGCGAAGTTACAAATTTAATATATTACTAGTTGAAGGCTCTTGTTCTTGAAACCATCGCTTTTCCCTAAAGTTCTTTAATTGTTAAGAAGCAAACCGACGTTATCGCTAAATTGAAAAATAGAAAGAAAAGTGTATCGAACTGAAAAGATGCATTTTCTTTAAACTTTCCTTAAATGTATGCTGTAGTATGGCAATATGTGATTTAGAATTTGATGACATCAACTCAACCTTTATCTAAACTATTAGTTTCCATTTAATCGCTCACGATCGCTAGCATATACCATAGTTAATAGAGTGAGATGGTTAGGAAAACTATTGTTACATGTCTATTTACAAGTTTTTCAAGCGTGACAGTGCGAAATCCTTTGTTTTAGCATTGTTTTAGCCTTGCTGGCTATGGCTAAGTGAACAGACTGAAATCTTTCTTTTGGCTTCTAGTCTTGAATAGCTAAAGATTTCCAATAGATATTTGAACTTCCCTTATCATAATAATAACGTAGACAATTTTAACCATTAGTTGTTTTGCAATTTCGTATAGGAATAAGTAAAAAATTGTGCATTCTCAGGATCCGTTCAACAAAGACATGAACAAAAGGTTTCTTAACCATCTCCCACTAATAACTATGCATATACGAGTACCTCCTATACATCTTCCAGAAAAAAAAATTACAAGTGGATAAGTGTACGGGTGATGAGAACTGAATATATGTATAATTAAATTGTTTTAGATGAATGGAAAAAATAAATGAAAAAAATTATTTAGTGTAAATTTTGAGTCAAAAAAAATTACAAAACCTCGAAATAGTTAATAACTTTTATACTTATAAGAAATAGAAACACTGAACGGAACGTTGAAAGGCATAAACTACCTGAATGGGCATTCATAATTGTGAATACTATATAGTATAGCTTAGGACTAGTCCCGCTATACTATTAATCCTGTGAAACCAAATTCAATAATAATAATAATAATAATAATAATAATAATAATAATAATAATAATAATAATAATAATAATAATAATAATAATAATAATAATAATAATAATAAGGCACAGACGTGAGACTGGATGAAGAAGAGGTGATAAAGAACATAAAGAATGACGAGCAGTACCGATTTCTTGGCGTGTTGGAGAACGTTAAACAGGAAGATAAGCTGTCCTTGGAGTGCGCTGTAAAAGTTTTCCTGCAACGAATATCAGTGATATGGTCCAGTACTCTATCCGACGAAAACCGAGTCATAGCATCGAACCAATTTGCAATGCCTGTACTTAGCTATCTAATGTGGACGCAGACATGGCCAATTGCAGAGTTAAGGAGAATCGACAGAGAGGTTAGGAAGGTCATCGTCACCAATGGTGGTAAACATCCCCTTGGATCAACAGCACTACTCTACATGCCAAGGGAGGAAGGTGGAAGAGGCCTACAGTCTGTGGAGAATGTATACAAATCAACAAAGATCAAGGCCGCTGTCAAGCTGTACTCTAACCATGACCCAACAATGGATGCAGTTAGGCGGTACGAAGAGCACTTAGCAAGAAGCGGCATCAGTCTTTGCTAAAAGATGCAGAAAAGTACGCAGAAGAATTAGATCTAACATTACGTCTGGACTATCCCAACCCATCGTGCTTGAATGCTGAAGGCAAAGAGATTCTTCTTCCAAAGATCAGTACTTTTATTAAACAACGTACCAACGAAAAGCTCAAAAACATCATAAAAGAAGAAAAGTGGCAAGGCAAACTAATGAATGAACGATGGAGTGATAATAGTGTCACCGAGAGGAAGTGCTTTGGATGGTTAAAGAACTGGAACTCTTGCCCCTCAAATGTCATAGCTGGTATGTATGAGCTCTATTAACAACTGCTACCAACAAAGTTGTATTATGCAAAGAAGATTGGTGCAGCCACTGACATCAACCTAAAGTGCAGAATGTGCAGACAAGAACCAGAAAGTGTACCCCACATCATCGCAGGATGTTCCATGTTGGCGCAGACGAAGTATGTATGGAGGCACAACACGGATTTAAAAATACCATTCTTTGAGCTTCTGAAAGAGTATTGCTTGGTCGACAAAGTACCACCCTGGTACTCGCCTGTGGTCCCCAAACCCTTGTACGAGAACGAGAGCTACCAAGCATACTGGGATGTTCCTGTCTACGCAGAAAATACAGAAGTAAGAGCTAACAGAATAGATGTTCGTATTATCAACCACAAAGACAAGATGGTCATAACCTTGGAGATGAGCTGCCCATGGACCGAGAACCGCAGAAAAAAAGATGAGGAAAAGACGCGCAAGTACACAGCACTACGATGGGAGCTAAAACAACAGTTCAAAGGATACAAGATCAAACAATATAATATCATAGTAGATGCGTTAGGTGGATACTCCACTGAACTGGAAGTGAACATGAAAGAGTTATTTGGAAGAAAGAAAGGAAATGAGATACTTGCCAAGATGCAGAAAGCTGTCATCTCATCCACACTGAACATTGCACGCACTTTTAAAACGCTACTGTAAATCGTGCAACCGTCAACTATCATGGACATTGAACACTGAATATTGGACATTAGATAGAATAAATAGTATCTGGAAATTAGTACAATTAGGTTTTTTTTTTTTTACTTTATAAGAATATTGCTTATTCTAATACATATTTAATTACGGGAACTATTTTTGATACTTTCATTATATATTTTTAAATTTTCAAAAAAAGTAGCTTAGTGTTTTTTATTAGTAGTTTTATATAGTTATTTTACGATAGCAATCAATTATTATTTTACTTAATTCCAGCAATCAATTTACATTTAAGGTTTTCAGTAGCCTATTACAACAAATGAACATATATGATGACTCTAGAATTATACACTAGATGTAATTATTTTTTAGGCACTAGGGATGATTTATTTCCGGCCCGTAGGTTACGTTATGCGCCCGTGTAATACATGAAGCATACAGAAGTTAACACTGCTATAATAATAATAATAATGATAATGATAATAATAATAATAATAATAATAATAATAATAATAATAATAATAATAATAATAATAATAATAATAATAATAATAATGATGATGATGATAATAATGATAACAATAATAGTTCTACATCTTCAAAACTGAAAAAAACTATAAGTGGATGAGTGAATTGGTGGTGAGAACTGAATATATGTATAATATTATAATTCTAAATGAATAAAAAAATGAATGCAAAAAATATTTAGTGTAAATTTTCATTAAATTTCATCTTATCTTTAAGGTAAAAAAAATTATGGATGAATGGAAGCTAAATTGGTTATTCGAAAAAGAAATATATATATTTTTTTATTCAGTTGGAACTGAGACAGTGACGGCTTGCAAGTTTCCAGTTGATGTCGACTGCAGACTTGCGATCATGACGAACATTCAGTAGAGAAGACCTACATTAGAAGAGAACGAATTGCGATTTTTTGTACCAATTTATTATTTTGTAGACGGTGTTTGAAAAAAGTGTGAATATCTAAAGAGAAAAATTACTGAAAACACTTGAAATTAAGATAACTTAGTAAGCAGACATTAAAAAATAAAATACCTCGAGCCTTGTTAACAAAATAGCATAACATGCTAGGAAACATTTTTTTTTTAAATCAATTTTGCGCAATTAAGATCTTTCAAGAAAAAAATATGAATAAAGAAAGAAATTAGAGTCACGAAGTTCAGCGCTATGAATAGATGGACTAGTTTCCTTTTTCAACCCCTAAAAGTACCAAAAAGTGAGGATTTGTTATAATTATATTTCAAATCCTAAAAGACACCAAATCGCTGATTTTTATCCCTAATAGATACGACGGACATTCCCATAGTGCTAACTTTGTTTCTAGTCTTTCTTATTTTACTTAATATGTTTCTACTCAAGCTATAGTTATGCTTAGCTAATGGGTTCTAAAGGTCACCAATGTAATAAACTTTGGCCACAAATGTAACTAGACGCATATCTGCGTGAACTCGGGCTTCTCTTTGACCTATGTAAATTATCTGTTTGTTTCGCTGAACGTTTTTAAGAGCTAAAACTAAACAAATGAAAAAAACATGATAAAATTATGCCGAGACGATTAAATTGAGCTTTTTATAATAAAGGAATTTTCCATTTTTATGTTTATTGCTTTTCGAAACAGTTATGTGTTCATGTATGAAGTGACTGTCATGATACTGAGTTTTGAGTATGCAAAACCAGCTTTCACCCATTATTATTATCATTTAGTTTGTCTTTTCTTTGGATGACGGGCAAATCTTTGTCACTGTTACGATCTACCGCTTTTTCTCCTCTTGGGGTTCCTGTGTAATGACAAAGTTTGACTAAGGGGTAATGGGACAATTCCAACAAGAAAACAATCACTCGTATAAAGCTTAGCAAATTTCATCGAAAAATATTCCAATTTTACAGTTTATTTTGAAAATTATGAATCAATTACTAATCTGCATTTGAAAAAGAGGTAATTGGAATGGTTTTTGATTGATAAGAAAGTTACATGGAAGCAAAACTGACGAAAATCTAAACTGAACCGAAGGAGAACGAGGTGAAAATACACGCGGTAAGTTTGTTGTTCTATTCCAAACTTTAGTTACATTTTCATTGTTACTACAGGAAATAACCGTTTTGACAAACCATGATCCTAGATCTAAAGAATGCGGATTTCGACTAATATTATGGGAATATCAAACTGTTCAAGCAGCGACGAAGTTCATTTTTTATTTCTAAAATTCCATTCAAACTCGCTTGACAGTTATGGCCGCTCGCTTTGAGCAACAACATAATGTTCAATCAAATGATATTCCATCAACAAACTTCACTGATACAAACACCGGCTGACAATCAAAATAATCAGTGACTAGAGGTCACAACATCGTGGTATTTGATTCTGTTGATTCTGCTCGACTAAAGTTTTCCATCAAAATTATGTACGAAGCGGCGCTGTCGCAAGAGTTGTGCTTCAGTCACATTATTTTTGCTTATTTGCGAAATTATAACTTAACATTTTTCCTTTATTCTTTTCAGTATTCACCAATTCAAAATAAAGTAAGCAATGATTAAATACTGTGGAAGTTTTGTGAAGTGTTTACATTAACGTCTCGGATCTTATAAGCCAAACATTACAACACTTTGTTTATATTAAATTATAATAAAGATACTGTAATTAAAAAAAATTCGTATTGTAAACCTTAAAAAAAGATGAAATAAATTGAAGATAGATTATTTTGAGACGTTGAAGTTTATTTTCAATAAAAGAACTAGGATATCTACGATCGTCGTGTTCAAGACTGTGGTGATCGATTCCACCAATCACAATGGACATAAATACAACCAATCACAAACCTGGAGCCGACAGAAATACAAAGTGCGGAAAATTTAAAATGCCGACAGATCGAAAAAAAAAAAAAAAAAAAAAAACAACGCGAAATTATACCTCAGATCTTTTCAGCCCGAGTAATAAAGGTCACAAATGTAAAAAACGTTGTCCACAAATGTAATAAAGGTCACAAATGTAATAAACTTTGGCCACAAATGTAATAAAGGTCACAAATGTAATACTTTTTGGTCACAAATGTAATAAAAGTCACAAAGGAAATAAAATTTATCAACAAATGTAATAATGTTCATAAACAAACATTTTGATTATAATAACAACAATAATCACGTCCATTGATATTTCACAGATATCAGCAATAAAGCTTTCAAATGCGCTTGATCACAATTTTTTTTCAGTAGTTGTAGTCATGCAATTGAAGTCACCGGCTACACATAAACTGGTAAGAACTCTTGGGTTTATTTGTTAAGTAAAATATGGACAATTTTATCACTGCTCTATGATGGATTCGAACTCAATGAAAACTCTATATTAAACCTTATGTCGCCAGCTTATTATTTTATTTGTTTTATAACTAGAGGCTCATGTACACGACACTCACGAAACTCTTAAACTTAAACTTTTTTTAACGTTTTAGGCACAACAAATAGTGTCGTCAGTAAGTTTCTCACCTCAAAATGACGCTATTTAAGAAGGCCTTGTCTGAAAGATGAACCCAAGCAACACATTTTTTATGTTCACATTTTTCCATTTCCCTGTTGCATTATCACACCACTCTGTTTTTGTGGGAATAAAATCGCCACAAAAAATTGGGCTTTAGAAAAACAGTTCATTCAAAAATTATGACTGATTTTAAAATCTTTTTGTGCGAATCTGCTGTTGTTCAGTCCCCCCCTAAGACGACCTTTGCAACTAAACAATTGATTGTTACGTTCAACTGGCAGCAGTCCATTAGGCTCTTTCCAAAGTGAACAAAACTTAGAAGCAATTGTCGACCGCTGTCGTCATCTCTGTAAACAAGCTTAATTATAACTATCATGTTATATGCAATATTTATAAAATGAGAATGAGTGTTTTATCGGCAGATATAGGTACAACTCGAAGCCGCGTATCTATAGCGCCAATAAAACACGAGTTCAAATTTTATGAAATTGCTTCTAAAACTCCAAACATGAGTATATATTTTGCCATCAAAAACTCGAGAATCTGTGCCATACAAATGAATGTTATCATTGCTATTATTACGAGCAAAATTTTATATTATTTATGACCTCTATTACATTTGTTGACAAAATGTATTACATTTGTGACCTCTATTACATTTGTGGCCAAAATGTATTACATTTGTGAACTTTATTACATTTGTGGACAAAATTTATTAGAGTTGTGACCCTTATTACATTTTTGGCCAATTATTACATCTGAGCCATTAACAGGAACTCTGTCAAATGATCATTACACGTTTGTATGTGTATGGTGGCCCATCGTTCTCATAGTAAATTTACATATAAATCATTAAAAAAAAAGAAAAACATTAAATAAAAAAAATAATAATAAAAAAAAATAACAATAATAATTTTCAAAAAAAAATTAAAAATGAAATTAATCTAAAAAAATTTAAAAAAAATTCATTTTCAAGAAAAAAAAAAAAAAAAATTCAATTTCGAAAAAAAAAAAAATTTCAAAAAAAAAACAAAAAACATTTGATTTCAAAAAAAAAATTAATTTCCCCCAAAAAAAATCATTAAAAAAAAACAAAAAACATTTGATTTAAAAAAAAAAAAACATTTAATTTTCAAAAAAAAAAAAAAAAAAAAAAAAAATCAAGACATTTGATTTTCAATTTCATTTTCAAAATCAAATGTTGTCTGCGGCCCAGCGTTCTCATAGCCAGCAATGTTTGCGTACAGCGGTCGAAGTTTCAAAACAAAGATGGCGGGTTAGTCAAGCATCAGAAACAGCGATTGGGAAGGTGACGAACAGCTTAAAAAAGACCTACAGCGCTACGTATTACAAAATTTAAAGCGAAGTGAAATTCTTGACTTTGGTCGTCGGGTTTTTCTGAATACGCTTGGAGTCTAGGTACTTTATCGTGAAGACTCAGTTCTTGTTATGGTATTTCGTAAATCAACAACGTAACTACGACACCAATCTCCTTGTTTTGGGCCAAGAACTAGAAGGCCCAGGGCAGTTGCTTGGTTATCGCGCCAGGCACAAAAAGGCTTAGTGAACAGCATAACCTTGCTGCACCACGTAACGTAGTGCACTACGTTATGTTGGATGTTGATACAGACGGACTTGAGCGTCGCGGGAATGTTGGACACAAGAAACGACAAGGAGGTGCAACAGGCACTTTTACTTGTCTTACTGTAATTTACGAAACGAAACGAAACGAAATAAAACTAAATGTGTAAAATACAAAATAAAACGAATTTTTTATCATTTTTTATAACTTCGTTGACCCTAGGCTGATTAAATCAATCGATGCCGACGAGGTTTCAAAATATTATAAGTAAACTTACTTATCAGAAATCACCATGTTAAATATTCGAAGCATATAATATGATACTGAGCTGAAATATTGTTGGGTTGATAATAATAAACAAACATTTTATTAGCGAGTTATTAGAACACTAATTTACAAAACACGGAGATATTTTCGTATTACGAGTGCTTGTTTGCATCGTTTGCATGTCGAAGAGTTGTGGATTGATGTCTGCGATGGCCGGTCACGTCCAAGATGCTTAATCAGTCTTGCATGGGTTGTCAGGACTAAATGCAGACTTAAATATGTTGGATAGAAAGCTGTGAAGTAAACGCTACCTGAAGTATTAAAGTTGGCAATGACTATTTTTTCATTCGCAGAATTTTTAGGTAAAACTTCACGGGATAAAAAACAACACGACATCATCTCGCGAGTGGCATGTTTTGAATTACTAATTCAGTTTCACCATATTTAATTAACCCATTGTAAACTAGTATTCTAATAACTCGTTAATAAAATGTTTGTTTATTATTATCAACCCAACAATATCTTAGCTCAGTATCATATTGTAAGCTTCGAATATTCAACATGGGGATTTCTGATGAGTGTTAAAGTTTACTTACAATATTTTGAAACCTCATCAGCATCGATTGATTTACTGTGCTGATCGCCCAACAGTGAACACCTAACAAAGTTTTGTACAAGTTTTTCTAAGCCCCGATCTTGCCAAAAGGTCAGGAGCAATGAAACAAGGCCTAATGGCTAGAACAATGATGAGCTGTGATTGGTTATCTAGAAACTTAAAAGCATCAAAGTTATCAAAAACCTGTCAAAAACTTGTACAAAACTTTGTTAGGTGTTCACGGTTCGGCGATCAGCACAGTAACTGAGCCAAGGGTCAACAAAGTTATAAAAAATGATAAAAAATATATTTCGTACTTTACAGATTTTGTTTTATTTCGTTCGATTTCGTTTTATTTCGTATTTTACACATTTAGTTTTATTTCGTTTCGTTTCGTAAATTACAGTAAAACAAGTAAAAGTGCCTGTTGCACCTCCTTGTCGTTGCACCTCTGGTGTCCAACATTCCCGCGACGCTTAAGTCCGTCTGTATCAACATCCAACATATTAAACGTCGTGTACTACGTTACGTGGTACAGCAAGGTTATGCTGTTCACTAAGCCTTTTTGTGCCTGGCGCGATAACCAAGCAACTGCCCTGGGCCTTCTAGTTCATGGCCCAAAACACGGAGATCGGTGTCGTAGTTACGTTGTTGATTTACGAAATACCATAACAAGAACTGAGTCTTCACGATAAAGTACCTAGACTCCAAGCGTATTCAGAAAAACCCGACGACCAAAGTCAAGAATTTCACTTCACTTTAAATTTTGTAATACGTAGCGCTGTAGGTCTGTTTTAAGCTGTTCGTCACCTTCCCAATCGCTGTTTCTGATGCTTGACTAACCCGCCATCTTTGTTTTGAAACTTCGACCGCTGTACGCAAACATTGCTGGCTATGAGAACGCTGGGCCGCAGACAACATTTGATTTTGAAAATGAAATTGAAAATCAAATGTCTTGATTTTTTTTTTTTTTTTTTTTTTTTTTTGGTTTTTTTTTTTTTTTTTTTTTTTTTTTTTTTTTTTTTTTTTTTTTTTTGAAATCAAATGTTTATTTTTTATTTTTTTATGATTTTTTTTTTTTGGAAATTAATTTTTTTGTGAAAATGAATTTTTTTTAATTATTTTTTTTTTTTCTTTTTGAAAATGAATTTTTTTGTTTTGAAAATGAAATGTTTTTTTAATTTTTTTTTTTTTTTTTTTTTTTTTTGAAAATGATTTTTTTCTCAATTGTTTTAAATTAATTTCATTTTTTTTTTGAAAATTAGTATTATTATTATTATTTTATTTTTTTTTATTTAATGTTTTTCTTTTTTTTTTTAATGATTTATATGTAAATTTTCTATGAGAACGATGGGCCACCATATATGTGCACTACAATGCACACGGCTAGCACAAATTACAAACAAATTCGCGTATCGCAATTTTGCAATCAGTTCAGAATATGCTATTCACCTAGTAGTCATCTTGTAGAGTGCACGCACTAAAAGTGTGCAACAGTTGTCACTATTGAGTAGTAAATAGCACTAATTAAACAAAAGAAAACAATAGAAATGAAATAGCACTATTTAGTGGTATTTATGTTGCACACTTTTAGTGTGTGCATTCTATAAAGTGTTTTCAGGTGTGTTTACAATTGAGACCACTACGAGATTGATATTACGGCATGCTTTGTAAGAATTGTTATAGACAAAATCAACACACGACGATATTACTAATTGGCTCGCATATAGGATTAACATGTAACAAAGTCTCGAGAAAATCGTGCCTTTTTTGCCGCGAAAAGTCGCTAAATGCAAAGACCGTTTACAATTGGGCAAAAGTATTGTAGTGCGCATAGAAACAATAGAATGGACATTAGAACAGAAGATACGTATATATACAGATTTTTTTTACGATAAATTCTTTCGCAATGAAAATTGCATTATTAGTCTGGCACTTTGAGCTGTGCACAGTTTTTTTCAATTTGAAGCTGCTTGTCTGTGTGTGTGTGTGTTTTTTTTTTTTTTTTTTTGTCGAACGTGCAAATTTGATAACATGGGATTTTTATGACGATTTTCTTCGCAATGAAGGCTGTTTAATTCATGGCCAGAAATTTCGGACATTGAGCCCGCGATCGCAAAGCGGAGTTCCCCAATCGAACTACTTTGATATTACATTAAAAAATATATAAAATGTATGTGAGACGAGAAGATTCATGTAAATAAAACCTTGGGGATAATTTTTTTTCATTTTGCCAAGTTTGAATTGAATTCTATATCTAATTGCTATCTCACACAAACTATAAAAAAAGTCAAACTTGATGGACTTACTTTTCCTTTCCATGTCATTAATTTTGCCATTCGCTATCGCCGATCTTCCTAACATCTACCTTAGAATAGCCAGAAGTACCCATACTTTTTCACTTGGTTCCAAAAAATCCTTGACTAATTTTTAATTTGCCAAGTTCGATCTAAGTAGAGTAATGTTTCCTTTATTCACTTTCGAAGAAATTTGAATTCTTTAGCATCGACAAAGTTTTCCATTTTGCAGTCGAAGTTTTTCATTTTTCTTGTAATTTGTTATAATTATGGTAATAAACTTATTAAATCATTGTATTATCAAGCAAAATAAAGCTTAAATACTGTGTGCAAAAATAGCAGAACAAATTTTATTTATTAAGAGCATTTATAGGGAACTTCAACAATATACAACAGTAAATTACAGAATTCAAAATTAGAATGTGATGTAACTTAGTAGTTGCAAGAAAATGTATAACTTTCAAAATTAACTTGATATTAAACAAAATAATACTATATGGATTAGCTTATTTCGTTGAATATTACTTATTGAGTCTGCTGTTAAGTTCCCATGAACAAAACTGCAAGGGCCAATCTTTTCACTTTATAAGAAATTGCTCCTCCGGTAACGAATATTTTGGAATTTTATTAATCGGGGGATCGGTAAGCCAAGTCTATAAAGTTTGACATGCAACAAAACATCGAACGATAAAAGATCACTCACCTTATTTATTGTTCTTTTAGAGATTATTCTTTCAACTTCAAAATAATTTGGATATGTTTTACTTTACTTTTACTCTTCCTGTTTTCATGTAAAATAACCGACGAAATGTTGTTTAATTGCTGATAGTAACCATCGTCATAGCGTTCTCTCTGAGGGTCGCCATATTGTTATCTATCTCGGATGGGGAATTCCGCTGACCTAACCGCGGGCGCAAAATTACCGCAATTTCTGGCCATGTTACTCTGGCAATTTGCACATTTATATTTTATTTTTATTTTTTGTTCAATTTAAAACTTGTCTGAGTTTTTAGTTTTTTTTTTGTCGCCGTGCAAATTAATTTAATAACATATGTAATTATTACTGAAGAGGGTAATATTCAGTTGCACATGTAACAACCAGCAGTGAGCAATAGCCTTGGAACAAATTCATCGGAAAACGTACGAGGTAAAGAAATCATTTCTGTTGTTATATTTCGGATAGAAAAGCGTTTAAACGCTATTAAAGACCGATTTTCACTAGTCAAGTAAGCGGAGACTTAGGCAGCCTTTGCACCAAGCCGGCTATTTTTGTAAAATCACATTTGTTTATCCGCTTATGCCTACCGTCCAGAGTTGGTACTTCCGAAAACCCCGGCTATGCGTTTTAGGTGGCTATTTTCACTTTGGTATTTTTCCAAAACATTACCAAAGCTGTGAACCTACCAGACTGTTAACTATATCAAAATAAAAATAGTTACAAAAAATTGGCTAGACATCTGAGTTGACAAGTCATAGCGAGAATTTATCTATTAATCGAAAAATGGATAGAAAGCTATATGGTCCCGCGCCCGTTTTCGAGAAAAAAATTTTTGAACGGAACCACGTTTTGACATTTTTGATGAACAAATGGCGAAAAATGCATTTTTCACGAAAAAAATTATTACTCAAAAACTAACAAAGCTATTGTCGTAAGTTTTACAGGCAATCTCAACCAGGCATATTTTTACACAAATATGGGAAAATAAATTGTTTAAGTTTTAATATTTTGCCAAAAAATACAGTTTTGTTTTTGTCTGTGATTTAAAAATCGCTTTGAAAAGTGAAATCCTAAACCACTTACCATTGAGTGTTATGTTGAAAAGTCATCAGGATTTAACTTTATGCGTTTAAGGCGTCTATTTTCAAAAACGCTGAAGTCACTACTTTGGTGCAGTCATAATGAGAGAGAGAGTAATTCCATCATTCCGTTAGCAATCCGTTTAAAGACGCTCTTCAAACTACTGAAAACGATGCGAAAATGATAAGCGTTTGCATGAAAACGCTGTGTAAACGGCTATGTTTTTAACCGGCTAAAAAAAACACAGACTTCGTGTAAACGTTGCTTGAAGCGGCGAAGAATGCGTCTTCACCGGCCTCTAAACTAACCCTATTGTACGAGAGATACACGGTGTCTTAACTTAAGGCGACTGGACCCCCTGACGCGTACCCTCTACATTTTGTGTTTGAAAGGCTTGTGCCAAAACTTAGGCAAATTGCTTTATAACCATCAAGGTGTATTTTTCCATTTATGCTTGTACTCCTCTACAAGCCAAAAATGATGAGTTGAATAAAATCGCTTTCATTTTGCACGAGAACTCAGGTGATCTAAAAAGTACGCTTTGCGAAGGGATCGAGGATCGATTTTCCATTTTAATTGACTGAAATCTCTGTTTTCAAACATTACCAAAGCTGTGAACCTACCGGACTGTTAACTATATCAAAATAAAGATAGTTGTAAAAAATTGCGTAGGCATCTGAATTGTGAAAGTGTTGCTACATTTTCATTTACATTTTTGTAGAAAAGTTTTAGCGGCATTTTCTCCCAAAACGTCGTTTGAAACGAGTGTATAACTAAAGATTCAGTACGAAGAGGTAGAACTGGGTAATAATATTTGAAATCGATTGCTATTTGGCTTACTGATAACTATTCATTTTTTTAAGAACATGCTTAATATGTAAGTCACGAGTTGCTCATGTCAAGCCATTTTCTTTTGTCTGTTGTTTTAGATAAGATACGACATGAAGTATATTGCTGTGGTCATTGTTTTGATAGTCTTGGCCAGCGTTCACGCGAGAAAACACGACGGGTTGGTAAGAGATGCACCACGTGACCCAGTAGTTGGAGATGCAGCACGTGACCCAGTAGTTGGAGATGCAGCACGTGACCCAGCAGTAGGAGATGCACCAGGTGAAAAACGCTACGTTCCTCCGGTTTGGTAACTGTTCATCAGACCAAGTAGCAAGCAACATAGTATAAAAGAAACTGTAACATGTAAAGCCAAAATTGGTATCAACTTTACATTAAGTTAAATGCAATTAAGAATTAAATAATCAATGAGTATCCTTCGATCGAAATAGGGCGGGATGCTTATGAAAGTTTTTGAAGATGATCCCTTATCAGGGGACCTTAAAAACCGATGTCCACAAAATGTCTTATAGCGCGCGAAGTGTTATAATTACTACATATATACTATATAAGTATACATTTTCTAAAAGGAGAATAAATGGAGATTACAATGGTAAAAAAAAATTAAATGATCCATTGATTATTTTTAGTGAGTGTTTTATGATTTTTGACCGTCTCTTTTCGCGGAGTTCCAGGAACACGGGATTACTTTAGACACAAACTAACAAATTGCGTTAGAGGAAAGTCCTATCTCCAAAACGGTGTCACATTTTTTTATCAACGCTTTCTTTGCAAACATATTCGATTTTAAAAAACGTCATTGTTAGCATAAATCGGTAATAACTCACAAACGCGGAGAGATATCAAAAAACGGAGACACCTTTTTTGTGTCGATATATGAATATACATCCAAGCAAAATTTCAACACAATCGGTTGAAATCCCGTGTTCCTGGAACTTCGGAAAAAGAGGCGGTCGGAAATCACAAAACACTTATCTAAAAAATAAGAATTAATTTAATCAAAATAATTTTAATACCATTATAATCTCCATTTATTCAGCTTCAAGAAAATGAATACATATATAGTAGAAAGTATAACAGTTTGCTCGTTACAAGGCGTTTTTGGACATAAATTTGTAGGGTCCCCTAATACCAAAGTTCTATCCAGAAGGGCATGTCAGTACATGATTTTTAATCCTAAAAGCCGGGTACCAACTCAAATACGAACAATTAGATATAATGGTCGTAAAATCGAGACTTGTTTTTGAATATATTCGTGCATGCTCTAAAAGGAAAAATCTTCAATTCTGAGAGTGTGAGAACGTCTAAAAGACCCTTAAAGGTACCAGATCTCCGATTTTGACCCCTAAAATGTACAACGATAATCACCGCCCACCGATGTAAGGGAGTCCTACTCCTGGTGTCATGTGAACTGGTTGACCTTGTCAGTGTCGGGTTAGGTATTTGACCTGCACGTCCCTGACCAGGTATCTGCTGAAAGCGAAACCCGATATGGACAAATTCATTTATTTTTTTATCAGTTTATTGCCAGTTTGTCACATTTATAACTAACCGATTAAAGATGTAATGTCTTTGAATACTTGATACTAGTATACACGTTTGGTTTGTCAAGTCAAAATACTGAGCCTTGACGGTTAACTTTTTTGACGCTTGACGGTTAAAATTTCTTTCATTTGACGCTTGACGGTTAAAATTAAGGCCGTTTGACGGTTGACGTTTAAACCCATTGAGACCCTCCCCTATTCGCCCCCATCATAACAATGTATTGATCTCCCTCTAACGTAGACAAAACGGAAGTGACCTTCCTTCTATAAATGAAATATTTTTTTTTTCATAGTTAGCGTTTATACTTGTTTGCATTATATCAAAATTAATTTTCAGATCGTTGATTTTTGCACTTCATATGCAAACATTTTGAGCCCTACGTATATAACTGGAAAAAAAAACAGAGTTGAAAAAACCCTTCGAAATCCAAATGAAAGTATTTCAAAGCTAAGAAAGAAAGGGGGGAGGGAGGGAGAGAGAGAGAGAGAGAGAGAGAGAGAGAGAGAGAGAGAGAGAGAGAGAACAAGAACAAACAAAAACAAATTAATTAGCACAGTTTATTAGAAATTCCATATTGGGCTAGCTGTGGTGATTCGAAACACTTTAAACCGCATAGGTCAAAGGCAGACCTAACACTATAACAGTAGCAATTTCTTAATTTTGCAATTTTTTTCTCTCAACAAATTCATTCTAGTTTTGAATAAACGTTAGTATATTTCTGTTATCTGTAGAAAAAATGCAATTTTGCAGCATCACAATCATTGGTTAGCCAAAGCAAAAATACCAAGAAATCAACAATCTTATGCGATAAAATTGACTTGTTTCTACTTGCAATCCATTCTTTTCAAATGTTTCCTTTCTTCCTCTTGGCAGTAGCTTTTATTATTAAAAATAATTCTCATTCTGGGCTTCATCTATGTGAAGAAAAAGAAGCGTGATGGCGATTGCGAGTTTGACGTTTAATATAAAGTTTCCTTTGCAATAGAGTTGGTTGGCGACTTCTACTACATTTTACATCTTTGAGAGTTTCACAAACAACCTGGAAAAAAAACTTGACATTTATGTTAAACTTGTTGTTCACAGTATTGTGGTATTACATGCGCTATTGAGATCGAATTTTTTTTAAGTATCACTGCAGCTAAATGTGGATCATTTACCAGTTCATCGTAGGTCATTGTAGCACGTTGTAGATCATTGAAGGTCATTGTAGGTCGTTGTAGGTTTTTGTAGGTCATTGCGCATTTTAGTCACTACCTTTATTTTGTCGTAATTTAACTGCGTCATATTGAAATTTACAACGGCGAGCAATCTGTGTGGTTTTCATTTGCACAGCTTCATATAAATGTGCTAGGCCGTGAGCGAACTAGGACAGACTATGCGTTCAACTGCTCCTGAAAAAAAGATCTTTCAATTTTCTTACTTTTTTACAAGAATATTATGTATGTTGTGGTTTGTTATATGACAATTTATGATTTTTTCCCCTTCCAATTACAAATTGCCTAATTTGTAATATTTGATGACGGATAGCTCAATTCATGATCAATGCACGGTGATCCATTTTTTTCAAACTATGAAGTACTGAACTAGCTCTTTACAGTTAGAAATAAATTTTGAGATGAAAAAAAAAACAAAACAAAACAAAACAAATCAAACAAAAAAAAATTTTGTTTATGTATCAAAGTGAAATGAGTTGATACACTACTTGTATCAAGGTTGTAGTGCTTCCTATTTAGGTTCCTAGCTGCTATCCTAGTTTAATTTGCAATTCAGCAATGCCTCCCTGAAATGGTGATCCTAGAAATAAAGTGATAACACAGATGAGAAAATTACTCAATCGCCGTATACCGAAATATGCGAAAAGTAAGAATATCAAACAAACAAACAAACAAACAAACAAACAAACTGCCCGCAAGCAGGCAAGCTATGTGACATTTTGCAGCTATAGCGCTAGATGGTCTGCGCAGTCTCAAGACGAAACCAGTCCGCTTGACGCACGCGCTCATTATCTCATTAGCGTCCTTATCTAAATCAAACAATCAACATGCGTTTGGTGGAAGTGTTTAAATCAATTTTTACTTTATCCAACAACATATTCACTATATTGGAAAGCACAGAAAGCGAAAAATAAATTCAGTTTTATGTGTGTTTCATGTTACTAATAAGGTTTGCTGAGAACAACAATGTCTAACTTCTTTGCCATTTTTTTAAAAAAATGGTAGGTGCTTGTCCCCAATTTTGTGTTATTGATGTTTATATAGAAAGCACGTCTATCATCTTTGAGTGCTAAAGGCAGTAACATCTAGATAAAAGCCAGTAAGAACAATGGATTGTCATTCTCAGTGCCAGCTGAGCACTAAAGTTGTTTTATGCATCCAAGTGAAATGAGTTGATACACTACTTGTAGCAAGGCTGTAGAGCTTCCAATTTAGGTTCCTAGCTGCTATATCCTAGTTTAATTTGCAATTCATCAATGCCTCCCTGAAATGGTGATCCTAGAAATAAAGTGATAACACAGATGAGAAAATTACACAATCGTGTACACCGAAATATGTGAAAAGTAAAAAAATAAAACAAACAAAACAACCAACCAACGAACTGACCGACCGACCGACCGACCAACGAACAACGAACGAACGAACGAATGAACGAACGAACGAACGAACGAACGAACGAACGAACAAACGAACGAACGAGCACAAATACAAAATGAACTAGTAAATAGAGAATAATACATGGGCGCGCGGAGATATGGAATTTATCTTTGAGTGTTCAACTCGATATCTAGTTGAACACAACAAGATAAATTTCATATCTCCAAGCGACCATGTATTATTCTGTTTATTTAGGAGGGAGGGGGTGACTCTATTGTATGCAAATGAGCCGCTCTGTAGACTCATCGCTACCACCAACAAATCAACGCTACGCTTGACTGGCTTCTAGTAAATTATCATGTAGTCGACATGGTCGCTCAGCTTTACCTTTACAAAAAAGCTCAAAAATGAGGTCAAGGAAGCTATTGTGGTTTAATTTATTGTGAGTGTGTCTCTTTTGTATATTATAGTGCTAGCAGAGTGCAATTATTTTCCCATTCAAACTATTTCTTGTGATTTTTATCTGTTTTACTTTCGCGGGACGTTCTCGGGATCAAACGTTTTTGTTCGGGACGCGCAAAATGTCTTCAGAAATACTTTATTTTCTCTAACAAAAACTAAACAGGTATACTTCTAAATAGGAGGTTTTATAAAGCATTTCCTAAGCTTTAATTTGATGTATAATTTACCTACTGACATGGTCTCGTACTTCTCAACACAACTTTTATATGCGGTTAGTTCATTTTCAGCCCACTTAACATGTTTAGCTCACTCATTTCTTTATCGACATTTCCTCCCCATAGTAATTTTAGATTTATTCTTATTGACGCTGTTGCATTATTTGCTTTGTATTATTTTTGAGTCAAAGAACTGCAAAAAGTTAACATGCAATATAATGATAAATTTGAGGGAAAAATGTAAACGGTATGTTTATGTATATGATTATGGAGGACCTTTTTATATAGTAAACAAAGTAATGCAAACTGTTAAAACATTCTCCTTTGGATGGGTTTTTACTATATTTATCATTCTTAATACTTTAAATACGGAAAGGGTCAAAATTATGCATGTATGTCTTTCAAATAAGTCAGTTATTGGTCATTATTGACATTTTTAAGCTTCTATGATGTAACCTGTCCCGCTTGTGTTTGTAAATCGCTATAGTGCTGAAGCTTTGATAACATTTTTTATAGACATTTGGACTACAAGTATGAACAAAGAGGTCCATGATTATTTATAGTTGTTTAAACTTCGCAATTTATAGTACATGAATAAATGTCAAAAAATAATTTAAAATAATTCACATTTTAGTGATTAGACTGTGAAAGCATATCTTTTTGCTTGTATATTGAAGGTTATATCGTATCTTGTGTTTAAAAAGTTTGATGAGACGAACCGAGCGATCAACGCCATCCAAATTTTACAATCAGATAGATAAACATATTAGCTATAAAACCTCCTATTTTGAACGAACAAAAATACTGTGTTCCATAGTAAGGACCATTTGCTTGTGCAAAATTGTGTCGTCAGATCGACGGCCGCCATCAATATTCAGGCACAAGAAATTACTTTTAGCAACGTTTTATGTGTTATCCAAACAAAACCCATTAAATACGACATTACCAGTATGTACTTTATAGTTTCGAGACATGTTTCATCCAAAACTGTAAAGAAAGTGTAGTAAATCGCAAAAATTGCAACAAAATATGGAAGCCTTCGTTGCCGCCATATGAAAAACGTGCGGTGATAGCGTGAATAAATGTTGGTTGCCATGAGAGACACCGTCTCCCCCTGTATTTATTATATAACTTAAAAAGTAAATCTCGCTTTGTGATGGGCCGAACAAAAATCCAAATTGATAATTAGATCTTATTAACCGAGCGGGAGGTCTGTACAGGAGAATCTTGACCGAGGTCGTAAAGTACAGACCGAACCAATGAGGTCTGTACCCGACCGAGGAAATAATAAAATGCTACATGTACCTTATGGTTGGTAGCTGTGAGGCACGCCGCTATGTTTCTCTTCAAGGAGAGTGACCTGAGAATATCCATCCCCACCTCCACCACCCACGCCTCCAGCATTGTAGGATGATGGGTAGACGACCTTGAAATGAAATCATACACATTAAAAAAATATGGGCAGATGTAGCCATGGGTACTAAAGGGCACGAGGAGTCGCAACCTCTGGTACCCAGGGTAGGGTAGATGCCGGGGTAGACGACCTTAAACGACAAATATAAGAACTTTGATTGTGCTTCGATGTTACATTTGTTCTTTTTAACGTGTATTATTATCATGTCATCAGTTTGTTAATATAGTACAACATGCTCTCCAGCAGAGATGATCCTCTATAGAAGACGTATAGCTAAGACCAGCATTATTGTTTTTAATTTGGCACTAAAATTAGCTGTTACAATTTCATATTTTTTTTGTAAAACCGATTTGAAGCAATGTTTAGGGAATTATCGAATATTTCCCCCTATGTCCTTTCTTAGTTCGTTTTACTGCTAAAAACGGTGTAGTTTGGGCTACCTGTAGTCCAACCCGACTTTTTATGAATGATGTTTTTGAACAAGCTCACAAAGCAATCAATCTAGCTGCCAATGTCAGAGTAACTTGCGGGTGTCTTGCAAGCGTGGAGCACCCCTCTGGCCACAGAGGACACCATTTTTTAGTTATGGCCTTCCTCAAAACGATAATGTAATTGGTTAGTTTGTGCAAAGTAATCGCATGTTCCTGGAACTCCACGAAAGGAGGTGGTCAAAAATCATAAAACACCCGCTTAAAAATAATCAATAGATCACATCAAAACAAGTTTTATACCATTGTAATATCCATTTATTATTACTTATGTAGTAGTAACTTAAATAGTTACTTAAAACATCGGTTTTTAAGTTCCCCTGATACCTTAACAAATTTGCCACGCAACCCGCAAGTTAAAAACGCTTCTGATTGCTAGTTCCACAACAGTAACGACATCACTACCATGGGTCATGTCATTACATGCTATGTTCATCGCCTTGTATAGCTATAGCACTCACCTGATTGGCTGGTACAGCTTGTGCCTGACTCTGCATAAGTACTGCTCCTTGTGCTGGAACTGCCACAGGAACCCCATTAGCACCTTGGGTCATGATATAAGGTGTCTGTCCTTGTGCATTCTGAACGTAGATAACTTGTCCCTGGCGAAACAATCATGAACAGCTTTATCATATTACATGATTTAATTCATAGTAATTCATTGTAATCCATAAATGCACAGCTGTCTAAAATTTAATTTCTAATAAAAATGTAACCTAATGGTTTTAGTGTGAAGCACCACCAGCAGATTGTATTTGATTATAAATTTTGTAATAAAAAATAGATTAAACATTACTGAGGGATTGCGGAGGTGTAGGCTATATTGGGGGTGTGCCCACCACCCTTTTGGGTGGAACTCTATATTTAAAATTTCTATGTTCTAAAAAACATTTTATTGTTTTGTAATTTTGATCTCTCATTTTTTTGTGTTGTCCCAGGGAGAGGAGAATGGGGGTAAATGACCAGGACTGCTACTCTTATCTTTTAGGGGTAAAAATCAGCAATTTGGTCTCTTTTAAGAATTGAAACCTACTGAAACTCATGATTTTGGTATCTTTCAGGGATGAAAAATTTGTGAAGCCACTAATGGTTTTGAAAAATGTCTGGTATCTTTTAGTGGAATTTAAAAAAAAAATTCTGATGACAATTCCCGATTGTTTATCCCCGTATTCTCCCCCGTGGGGTTTTCCCCCTTCAAAATTTTCTAGATCCACCCCCACATTATTCTACACATTCAGAGATAAAATTAAAAACACTCCAATCAAGGTATATAGTTATGAGTCTGTAGCTCATCATTTGAAATGCTTGTTATATGTTTAAAATATTTTTAGTGCTTATTTTTGAAAAAACCCATAAATTCTACAAAAAGAAATCAACAAATACGAAGACAAACATCTGATTGTACGGGTAGCATAATGTGCTCTAAAAACCAGTATAATCCAAACATCTAGATCTGATAAATGAAAAACAAATTTTCCAAATTTGATAAATTAATTTTCAAAATCTATTCTTTATAAACTTTTGGAAAAAAAAAGGTGACATGTATACTTTATAGAGAAATAAATTAACCTATTCACAACATAATGATGTAATGATATGCGAGTTGAAATAAGTCACAATACCGACCCAATAATGACAAGATAGTCGTTTTCCACGTGGCAATGCAATGTAGGAGAGTATAAATATACAGGCCGTAAGTAATCTCATTTTAGCTCAGTTCTTCCGGCGGAACAAGGGTCTTTAGAACGGTTTTTCGTAGTTCTACGACCCACGCGAATGCTGTTATGGCAGAGGCCGACAATGTCCAATTTCCACAAATGCAAGAACCAGAACGAGCTCCGGCCCCGCAAGCCCCTCAAAGAGATTGACAGGATCCGGTAATAGAGCTAGAAGGAGAACTGGAGGTGAATATATCCGCATTAGACTCATGTCTGTTTATTTCTGTTTTGGTGACATAGTTTTCAATGATTATCTTGTAAAACGATCCTTCGGTGAGCTGGTTCGAAGGGGATTACAGAGGTTTGTACATTTAGTGCACGTGGAGTGATAGTTTTCACCGATTGTTTCTGTAAAACGATCCTTCGGCGAGCTGGTTCGAAGGGGATTACAGAGAATTGTACATTTAGTGCAAGTAAGGGTGATAGTTTTCACCGATTCTTTCTGTAAAACGATCCTTCAGCGAGCTGGTTCGAAGGGGATTACGGAGGTTTGTACATTTTGTGCACGTGGAGTTTTTTCCCCGCTTGCGTTTGCGTAATGGTTGCAACGGTATTTTTCAGTCTGACACGAGAATCAATTGTTTTCTAACTAGTGACTTTGCATTGGATGGTTTTCGTGTTCGTATAATGTCTTTAGATATCCACAAACCAGTTGTTATGTTAATGTGCCAGCCAGAGAGACAATAGCTATTCAGATGTGTATAGAATTAGAGTCAATGCTAAGAGCTTTTCGTCAGTCGAATTACTGCTATTCACAACACTCGTAATGATATGCGAGTTGAAATAAGTCACAATACCGGCCCAATAATGACTAGATAAGTGTTTTCCACGTGGCAATGCAATGTAGGAGAGTATAAATAGACAGGACGTGTGTAATCTCATTCTAGCTCAGTTCTTCCAGCGGAACAAGGGTCTTTAGAACGGCCCACCTATCTACCCAGCAGCATTCACGTGGGTCGTAGGCCGTGGACCCCTAAGCCAAGCTGTTCCAGCTTGGCTTAGACCGCTGACCAATATTCTCCCATTACTTATTCCAATGAGCATGAATGAAAGTGTTGCGAAATAGAATACTCAATATCTCAATTTTGTGTTCAGGGTATTCCTTAAATATTAGCACACTCTGAACATAATTATGCATCAGTGAACGTTAATATACAGTAATATATACCTGCATTTGTGGGGCTGATGAATTACAACAACCATTCATACAGCTGCAAACACAAGCCATTATTCCAAACCCAAACTCTAGAATAGCAAAGATTACCACCATGGAACCCAGAGCAACTGATGTCTTGCATTCATTTATCCCCTCCTTATCACGCACATTATTATGATCATGTAACCTGTAGAAACATTCACTGTGAATCACACCAAGGACATACAGGATTATAATCACCCCAGCAAAAACAACTGAGGTTATACTGAAACCAAGGTAAGTACCAACCTAAAAACAGAGAAATAAATTATTGTAAAATGTGTAGATAAGTAAATATATGTTGTGAAGGTATTTAGACCTGGTTCATGTCTGAGGTCACTTTATTTTCATACATTTAGTACTAATTAACATTATTACGTCACCGCGTGACATAGATTTGTGACATGCTGAATTGACTTTACAAATGTTCCTGAATGACTTTTAGTCCTGAATTAGTTTTAAACTTTATATTGTTCTTTGATTCTTTCCACTGCTCTTTGAGCAGCAAGACGGGTTTCGGCACCAAAATGTTGTGAAAGTATTTAGACCTGGTTCATGTCTGAGGTCACTTTATTTTCATACAATTAGTATTAATTAACATTATTACGTCACCGCGTGACATAGATTTGTGACAATATATACCGTATAGGGGGGTACATTGGGGTTTGTGGTATTGGGGTGATGCAAAACCTCCCGATGTGCGATATTTAAGTTAATTTACATGCGATGTACGGTGAAATGAAAACTTTTTTCAGAGTTGCGATTTTAATCCAACTAAATTGTTTTTTTTTTTCACGTGACTCATAAACAAATGCGTTGACGGTGTTTTGTTCAATTTTTTTACGGTGTTGCGGTGTTCACCATCGATTTTTTACGGTGTTGGAGTGTTCGAGACTTCCCAATGTCCCCCTCCGTATAGAGACGATAGCAAATTGACATTGAGATTGAGTTTTATTTAGTACCATAAACACATACTGATACTGTTATTTTTACTCCGACGAAAGACTAATTGTCCGAAACATCAGTATCGCTATCATCACTATAAACATAGTTCCACTATGCCACGGTTATGCTATGCTATTGTTCAGCTATTTCTCAGACAATCTGTCAATAAATAATTTAGTAATAATTAACAAATTCATGACTGTGGTACACCAAACGCAAACCAGAAACACTGACACAGTCCCATCTAGTATATATCTTACTAGTTTTTATACGATTTTATACTTCTTCAGAGAAATAAATCAATAATAACATCAAAAATCACTCTAATTATATAATTGTATATATATATAATATTAAAATATATAATATATTACCATGGCTCGCGAAGGACTGTTGTTCTGGTTGTCATAGATACGACGAATTCCAAGTAAACCAATCACACCAGTGATGACAATCTGATTTAGACAAAGACTCATTAATATCACAACAGTTATTCAGTATTGAAAAAATGGAGGAAAGAAGCAGTCCTTAACTCCCCCAATTCAATTATTGAATTTTGAATATTTTGTTTTATGATGGTCTTGAGTGTTAATATATATTCAAAATAGAATGAGAATGGTTATCAATGATTGACGACTGTCTTTATTTTGAGTAGTTACAGCCAAATTCATTGGATCATGACCCGCTGTTTTAAAACTTAGTTTTGATTTGGTCCTTTCTGAACCGTCAATCAATTTCAAGGGCGGAGTTATGACATCATCATTTTTTTAAATGATGATATTCAGCGATACTGGCATACTTACTTACAATGACGTCATTGGAGTCTCTGAATCTCATTTGCATGCTAATTGTGGTTGGCAACACTAGTTCTTCATTTGCAACCACGTGATAATTCAGGCAAAATGTTTTATTTTAAATCCTACAGAAAATTTACATTCATATTTTTTTAGAGCCATCAAAACAATGTAATTCTGCCAAATTTGAAACTTTTAGAGCGAATATACTGAGCTATTGACGATCAAAGATTCGTACTATTTGGTAAAAATGTATGGCGTCGGAATGTTGGATGATGACTTCTATCATCCAAAATGGCGGATCGAACTTTAGTGGTCTAAAGATAAGGCAAATTCAGTATTTTAGATCAGGTTTTTGGACTGTGTACTTGAATTGAATCACCAGGAGTCTATTTGAGACAAAGTCGTATAACAGAGATAAATTAATCGCGATATTTATCCTTCGATTGGAATTACTCGATAGCGTTGCGTGACACAATTTAAACCTAAATATCTCGCAAGTGAGCATCCTTTTTGGACCCATATTTCTACAAAATCTTTTAATAATTGTTCGCAATAACATATATTTGGTATGTTTCAATTTGATTAAAAATGAATTTGTCATACTTTTGATGACGTCACATGAAAACGAAAAATAGTGAAAAGTAGTTTGACCTGAAATTTTGGCTTGAAATGAATATTTTTCTGGAAAAATCAAAGCTCCGACAATTGTTTAAATAGTCTGCACTGAAACATGATTAGTTTCAGGTGAGTTAAATTTTCCATCGATCAAAAATCAGATTTATGTGTATAATTTGCCAAACCACGGAATGGCGTGACAAAGCATTGTGACGTCTATATGTACTATATACTTGTCATTAAGAAATTATCATGATCTCGTGATAACATTAGCATTTTCACTTTGAATTAATAAAACATAATGTTATAACAGTATTTATTCATTAATTTATATCGGTTAAATCATCGGCCTAATATAAAAAAAGCGTCAATAATACCACTCGCGCGCTATAGATTTAAAAAAATTATTTACGCAGGCGTTAAGACAGCGTACAGACAGATAGATAAAGATAGAGATAGAGACCTTTATTTATACACGGTAAACTTTTCAGTAAATAATTACAATAATACTAAATTAAAAATATGAAAATATTCTATATAAATATCTAGTACGAATATTAAAATAACTAAATCCAAGGAAAACAAAAATCTGCTTTTCAAAAGTGCCGTGTTATTTAATTGAAAGTACTAATAGAAGAAGCTGCTGCAGCCTGCTTTAAATTGGTTCATATTTGTAGCTTGGCGTACTTTTAAGGGCAGGCTATTCCAAAGTATTGCACCGTTATAATTAAAACTATTTTTCATATAGTTGGTACGTGGTTTTGGAATAGTTAGTTTGTTTTCACTGTCCCTTAAAGAGTACTTAGTACTATGCTTAGTAAATATGGAGCACAAATATTGCGGAGCAAGGTTATTTAGTGCTTTATAAACTAGCACTGCTTTGTGTATTTTCCGTTGAGCATCGAGTTTTTTCCATCCAAGTGATTGGATGAGTTGATCAGCATTAGTGTCATAGCCAGAATATGTCAGAACTCTTGCAGCACGATTTTGAAGTTTTTGAAGCCTTTCTGCAAGTGTTGAGTTGCAATTATCCCACACAACACAGCAGTAATCAAAATGTGGTTGAATTAGTGCATTTTAGATATACTGAAGTGTTGTAGGTGGTACAAAAGGCCTCACACGCTTTAGAGCTCCTATGCCAGACGCAATTTTCCTAGTCAACTCTGCAATATGCTCATTCCACGAAAGATTTTTATCAATATTCACACCAAGACATTTAGCATGCTCAACTATCTTAATAGGGACATCATCAATGGACAAATTTGGACATGTATCAAATGTAGCCAATCTTTGCCGAGATCCAATTAACATGAACTCAGTCTTGGTAAGATTGAGGGTTAGTTTGTTTGCTATTAACCACTCGTTGATGCATTTCAAGTCTTCGTTCATATGGAAATCTATGTCCTCTAAATTATTATTTGCATATGTAAGATGAGTGTCGTCAGCGTACATACGAGGTTGTGAGTAAGTGAGGCAGTTTGGTAAATCATTGATATAGATAAGGAATAATACTGGTCCCAGGATTGTTCCCTGGGGAATTCCACATGTTAAAGAGCGTTTATTTGATAAATGATTGTTCACAAGACATTGTTGAGTGCGGTTGCTTAGATATGACATAAACCAGTTACTTGCAGACATTCCAATCCCGTAAGCGTTTAGTTTTGAAAGTAGAATCGAATGATTTACGGTGTCGAAAGCCTTTTTTAAATCAAGAAAAACTACTGCATTCACGTTGCCTTGATCTATATTGAAAGACCAAGTATTTGTAGCTTCTAGAAGCGCAGTTACGGTTGAATGCAGACTTCGGAATCCAGATTGGTATTTGCTAAGAATATTGTTTTGAATTAGAAAAGTATAAAGCTGATCGTATACTATTCTTTCAAAAACTTTGGATACAATAGGGATAATCGAAATAGGTCGGTAATTAGTCATGTTATTTTTTTCTTCTTGAGAATATATATGTTTAAATAAAAAAAAAAAAAAAAGGTAATACTTTGGCGCATTTCCAATCATCAGGAAATATACCTGTTTCTATGGATCGATTGAAAATTTCGCATAATGGTTCAGCTATTATATCTGAGCAATCACGCAAAAGTCTAGCTGATATATTGTCCAAACCTGTGGCTTTGGATATACATAGTTTAGATAAAAGAGACAAGACCGTGGAAGAAGTGGTCGGATTTAACGTAAAGTTAGCGTCTGGTAGTTGGTTTGTGATAAAATCTAAATGAGAACGGCCATTAGTGTTTGAAGGAATTTTAGCAGCAAGTTTTGGCCCAATGTCAACAAAATGGCTATTGAATTGATCTGCCAATTCTTGCGGATCCGTAATTAGTGTGTCATCGATTTTTATTTCTTTTACGAACGATTTATTTTTAGCTTGATTGCGTAAAGTCAACTCATTTACAATTCTCCAGGTCTTTTTAAGGTTTCTAGAGTTTTCTTCAAAAGCGCTATTATAATAATTTTGTTTTGCCGTTTTAATTTCATTGTTCACACGATTTCTCATTGTTTTGAAAGAGGACCAGTCTTCAGGGTCTTTTGAGCGAATCGCTTTTATCTTTTCACAATCTCTCTTACGCATCAGCTCTTTTAAATGGGGAGTGACCCACAGGGATTGTGTAGTTCTAACTCTTTTAGTGTGCAAGGGTGCGTGTCTTTCAACAGCGTTTACAAAAATAGATTTCCATGCACACCACATATCATTAGCATTGTTGAACGAATTTACAGACTGCCAATTCTGCGAACTTATGTCAGATCTAAAACTGTTGAGGTCGAATTTTTTGAAATTCTGGTACGTGACAGTGTTATGAGTCTTATTGCGAGCAGCAACCACGAGTTTGCGATAGGCATAAATTAGGCTATGATCACTTATGCCGACATGAGATACTCCGGAGCAAACTATTTTATCACAAGAATTAGTAAATATTAAGTCAATCATGGTCGAAGAGGACTCAGTAATTCTAGTAGGTTCTTTAATCAGTTGGTGTAGGCCGTACAAATCAGAAATTCCCGACAATATTCTTGAGTTATTGTCAAGAACTTCCGTCATTAAATTGCAATTAAAATCGCCTAATATATAATATTCGACGTTTTCAGCGTCGAGTCTATCAACTAGACACTCAAAAGCATCAAAAACATCAACATTTGAATCTGGTGGCCTATACCAAGTCACAACCAAAAATGGCTTGGAGTTAGGTTTGCGAATCTCGATGCACAAACTCTCCAGGTTATGGAACGAAAATTCTTTACGAATGGAAAAGTTAATGTTGTTGCGAACATAGAATCAAACACCACCTCCTCGGGAAGCGATTCTGTCCCGTCTAATAAATTCATTACCTGCAATATGTACATCGTGATCGCTTATGGAGTTATTAAGCCATGTTTCATTGATTGATAAGACATTAAGAATTTCATCAGAAAGCAATATTCTGAGCTCGTCAATGTGTTTTGTTAGGCTTCGCACATTAAGAGCAGCAAGCTTGAAAGCACGCAAATAAGGCAAAACATTATATTGACAGTTAATGCTTTCTGCAGCATCTTCGCACGGCAAAAATTCTCAATGGTCTAAAATAGAAGCAAATTGCTGGAAATTACTTTGTAAAACTAATCCACCTTCCTTGTTTAGGTGAAGGCCTCTATAGTTTAAGTGACAAGTAGAAATGTTTGTATTGTCCAAAAAATCAATGTGATGAGAATGGCAGAGTTCGCTTAGAAAATTGTTAACTTGACTTACTTTGGATGATAACTCTTTCGAGTCATTTCTAACTAGGAGACCAGACACACCAATCCTTGTGCTGGGTGAATCTTCTTTTATTTGCATGACTAGCTTTAATAAACATCAACATTACGCGTTTTTACGATAATCTTTACAAACGCGTATATATCTTCTTTACGCTGTCTTTACGCGTACACGTATATATTGTACATCTAGAAAAATCGCACTTCTTTCGCGTCGCGTAAAGGTCGTAAAGATTGCATATACACATTTATACGCTTACGAAAATTTGCGTAAAGATATGTTTTTTATTGGATCTACGCGCCTTTACGATCACCGTATATATTGTATTTACGATCCTTTACGCTTGGACGTATATATTGTACATCTAGAAAAAGCGCACTTTTTTCGCGTCGCGTAAAGGTCGCAAAGATTAAGTATACACATATATACGCTTAAGAAAATTTGCGTTTATTATTGAATTTACGCAGCTTTACGATCATGTTTACGTGTAAGTACAAAACGCAAATCATGAAATTACGCGTTAATAAGCGTCGCGTATACCAGAAGGATATTTTGAATATACAGATCAATACGCAAGTAAACGCTGTTGAAAACTTAGTGTATGTGTCGCATAATATTCCACGAAAAGCTGTTAAAATGAATTTTGGTCATTAATACACAAAAACCTTGCAGACAAATGCTGCTCAAATACAACAACTTATCACGTTAATGCACTTTATTGCAAAAGAATACATAACCTTTCTACATCAAGTTATTCAACAATACTACTGTGTATGTCCGTATGCACTTTGACGCACTTGAAATATTAATAGTCGTAGTTCGGACTTTTGTTTGAATACAACAGTTCTTTAACCTGTAAGTAAAAAAATACGAAAAACAATTACAAACATAATGAAAACTACATTTCAGCTAGTGTGCATTCAATGCACGTGTTGTTATCACAACAGCAATGCTGTTGCCAATTTACATGATAAGCATAAGGAGAGATATCTTGAGGAAAAGTACAGCATTTTTGCAATAATGAAATCATAATGATACAGTTTTTCTAGTCATGATGTATGGATGTATTAAAATCACAATCTAGGCCAACTTTTGTTCGATGATCGTTTTAAAATAGCTAAGAATCTCCACCGAAATTATTCAAGCATTAACTGTTTATAAAATTTAGAGTTTGTCGAAATCCGATTAAAATTTGTTACGAAATCAAAGCAAGATTATCACAGAGATGACACAAAGCGTTTTGAACGGAGTTTGATCACATCTTCAAAGCAACGGCTATTAATCTCCACAATTTTACACTTTACAACTTACCTGGAACTATGAAATCCTTTCCAAAAAGATAGTATTAATCTTCCCAATGCTTTTTATATAGAACTTGTGTATGTTTTGAATGGCGCTTAAGGTTGTAAAAACTAAAAAACTACAAGCCATAACATCTTATCACAAACCCACGCTGTAACGGCTATTCTAAAGAGACGCCAAAAATGCAAATTTCGACAAGAGCCAATCAACAACAAGGTTCAGTCCCTTTGAGCTGTGAAGCATATATACCTATGCAGCATTTTTACTCTTCTTTACAGCTTAGCAAAACGATTCTTTACGGATTCGCGTAAAGATGCGTACAGGTGTTGTACTGGTGTTGTACCTGACTTGTTTAAAAAAGCATATGTAACTCCTATATTCAAGAGCGGTGATACTACTATACCTGGTAACTACCGGCCCATAGCTATTCTTCCAGCTTTAAATAAAATACTTGAACGTATAGTATATGACCAACTTATTAAGTTTCTCAACAAACATAACATTATCTTTAACTACCAATTTGGATTTAGGAAAAAACATTCTACTAAGCAAGCTGTACTTGAATTAACTGAGAATTTAAAACAATCCATTGATCAGAAGGAGTTGACTTGTGGCATATTCCTGGACTTTACAAAAGCCTTTGACACAGTTGATCATAATATTTTACTGTTAAAACTTGAAAAGTATGGAATTAGAGGCCATCCACTGAAATGGTTCACTAGTTACTTAAAAAATAGAATGCAATATGTAAAAATTGGCAACACCACCTCAGATCTGAACTCTGTTTCCTGCGGCGTACCGCAGGGTAGCACTTTAGGACCAGTCCTTTTTCTATTGTACATAAATGATCTCCCACAAACGTCCAACAAGCTTCTATTCAGAATGTTTACTGATGACACCAACATCTTTTACTCCCATAAGGATATTAAGGTAGTGGAGGATGTTGTTAGAACTGAATTGGGGTATGTATTTGATTACTGTGCTGTCAACAAACTTACTCTTAATCTTAAGAAAACTCACTTTATCATATTCAAATCTACAAGGAAAAAAATTGTGAATTTTAATATTCCACATATTAAACAATGTGAATTTATTAAATATTTAGGAGTCTATCTAGACCAGCATCTTAACTGGGAACAGCACATTAAGTTTGTTCACAGTAAAGTTTCTAAGAACCTCGGTATCATAAGGAAGCTGCGATATTTTGTATCAATCAAAACTATCAAAGATATCTATTATTCATTGATTTACCCATATCTTGCCTACTGTATACTATCTTGGGGTTGTACATATAAAACAAACCTAAAGCAGCTTATAACTTTACAGAACAAATGTATTAGATGCATGTTCTTTGCTGGTAGATTAGAGCATGCACCTGTATTGTATAACTGTTTAGAACTTTTATGTTTTGATATTTTAAAATTTAATATAAAAATTAGGTAAACCTAATAGCGCAGCTCCAATTTAATGAAATGAATTATTCTTTCAATCATCCATTCTTTCATTTGTTCATTCACTTCGAATTATCAAATTCTTGATCAATTTGTTTTTTTTCATATGTTATTTTCTTTTCCTGATCAAATAATCATATAATCAATTGAAACACACAAAGCTTTATGCATGCGACAACATTTTATTATACGCAAAAATACAAAAAATATGTTGTTATGCACATGGTAAAAATAGCACTTGTCAATTAAAATTGGTTGTCCAATGAGAAGTTAGAAATGCAGTAACATGGCTTCTTTGAGTCGTCAACAAATCCCCGCGCGCTTCTCGCTTTACGCTCTTTCACGTTTGAAAAAACGTTATAAAAATCGACAAAAATTTCACTGTTCTGGTTAAATGTGTATTGAATTACTTATTGGTAATCTAGCTATCTAAAACGGTTGTGAATTTTTAATTATCAAACGTGAATACTGCGTAACTCATTAAAAAATAGCCAGTATGAAGTTTTGAAATTTTAACTTGCAGATGAGAACACTGACGAATTCATACAAGCGTTTTATTTTCAATAACAAATCGAAGAATTACAAGAATCAAATTAAAAAAAGACTCACACATAATGATATCAACGACGGATAAATATCTTACAAAAACAAGTAAATATAATTATTGCAAACTGCTTTCATGTGGATGGTAAAAAAGAAATTCATTAAAGATCGGCAAGAAATGTTAACATACCGGCGCCACGTTTCTTGTCCTGTACTGTCACTTTTCCACTAAATCTTTTGTCCTCAGTTCTGATTACAACAAGCTTGTTCATGTTTTTAAAATTTTAAAAGTGGCAAAAAACATTTTCAACGCCTCTAAAAAGTTTGCACAGTTCAACTGAACGGCGATGGCAAGCTTGTGTTGCTTGATCACATATTGTACTAAATTTGCATTTCCATCCACTCCCTGAATTGGCAGTCCTACTTTGTTGACAAACATCTTGTGTGAAAAGTTTTTTGTCGTGAATAGTTGATAAATCTCCATTGATCCTACAGCTCTCAGTGTTATGAATATTCCGTAAAAATTGATGAATGAACAGAGAAATTATCGTCGTGAGTCTTGTCGTCTTGCTGTTCACCTCTTTTGAATTGCTGCAAATGCAGCGCGTATTTGTTTTGTTTTTGTTTTATCGCCGTCGATTTTACTTTTAAAAGTAGATTAGTCGATAAGTAATGACTGAAAAACGCCACGAAGAATCCATGAAGATACGGCCTTCATTTTTACCATCTGTCAAACTTGTCAAATAAACTCTTCCAGAAAATACAACTTGTAAAATGTCCAACTTTGAATGACCATTGATGAATTATGACAGCTCTGCATGACTGCATATTTGGACGGTTAAAAACAGCGCCATGAGCGACTTTTACCCATTTTGTCAAAATATTTTGAAGTAACTTTTCATAGTTGAATCGTAGTTATTATTCATTTTTATGCCGCGGTCTTTGTTTCTCTTTCTTAGTCAAATCTCTTTAAGCCGTCAGCTTAGCTTTACCATTTTCATGCTCTTTGTCCAGTGTAGAAATACATTTTGTAGAAAAATTTCAGTGAACTGCTTTCAAACTGCAAAAATAATGATCGTTTTGGCGCCAACTAAAACTGGTCAGCAAATTTGCGCGTGAGTGTACACGTACGGACGTATGTATGTATGTATGTATGTACGGACGGACGTTGTACGTATTTTCGAAATCCGGGCTTCCTGTGGTCGATTTCAAATGAGCTCGATGGTTTACCATATTTTCTTAATTATGGTGCTCCGCTTGCGCCGGCCTTCGGCCCGCGCGGAGCTCCGCTAAAATTGCCTTATTCACATTCCAAATCCTTAATAAGTCTGAAATCCCAGTTGTATTTGAAAACATGCTGAAACTTGCTAGTGCACAGCATTCATATAATACTAGATATGATTCTTGTGGGAATATTGTGCGTCCTTTTGCTCGAACCAATTATGGTAAATTTTCCTTCAAATTTTTTGCATCGTTCAATTGGCAGGAACTCCCAGTTTCAATGAAAAATATTAAGTATTTTACGTTGTTTAAGAAAAGACTTAAAAATTATCTCATTTTGAGACAATAATTATAATTATATTTCATTTTCTGTTGTTTTTGTTTTGTCTGTTTTTTTTTTCATAGTTATTACAAAATTCTTACTACCAACTTGGTGCGCACTATTTATTATATTTGTTAAGTCATATACAGTGGGTGGTTGTTGACTCGAAAGTCTTACACTATTTCAACAACCACACACACAATACACATATTTCTCCATTGTAATTATGTAAATGATAAATTTCTCTATTATTATTAACTTATTCTTGTATTTATATATATGTATTTTGTCAATCTTGTGTGTGAATAAACTTGAACTTGAACTTGAGCACTGATACTTTACGACATATACGGCATCTTTACGCTTCTTTAAAGCTTAGCAAAACGATTCTTTACGGATACGCGTAGAGATGCGTACAGCACTGAAACTTTACGACATATGCGACATCTTTACACTTCTTTACAGCTTAGCAAAACGATTCTTTACGGATACGCGTAAAGATGCATACAGCACTGAAACTTTACGACATATACAGTATCTTTACGCTTCTTTACAGCTTAGCAAAACGATTCTTTATGGATACGCGTAAAGATGCGTACAGCACTGAAACTTTACGACATATACGGCATCTTTACACTTCTTTACAGCTTAGCAAAACGATTCTTTACGGATACGCGTAAAGATGCGTACGGCACTGAATCTTTACGACATATACGGCATCTTTACGCTTCTTTACAGCTTAGGAAACCGACGGCTTTACGGATACGAGTAAAGATGCGTAAAGCACTGAAACTTTACGACATATACGGCATCTTTACGCTTCTTTAACGCTTACAAAAGCGCTTCATTTACACATATGCGTAAAGACGCGTAAATTAAAGACCTTTACAACGTTTACGTCACCTTTACGCGCAATGCAAGGATGCGTATATTTTTAAGAGTCTTTACGCATAAAAACGCTTCATGTAAAGGACTGGAAATCTGACTTTTTCATGCTGTGATTATCAGGCTATACAGCCGGTGATTCTTCGAATTTATAGCGGAGCTCCATACTTAAGAAAATATTGCTATCGAGTTGATTTTTGATGGTTCGGCCCAGGCCACTCCGCGCGTCCGTAATCCGTCCGTGCCCATCAAGATTGCATTTTGGCGCGTAAATTGGAAAAATTCTTTTTCAACAAAGATGAAGATACAACTTGAAAAAAAAAACAAAGTGAAAACTTGATCAGCATGAACTAACAGCTAAAGGAGTTTACTTTTACAAGTTTGCAAGTTGCTAAAAGATCAAGGCTGGATTTCTCATGGATTCTTCGTGGCGTTTTTCAATTATTGCTTAACGGGGGCTACTAATCTACTTTTAAAAGTAAAAAGATTGACGGTGAACAAAATTACATGAAAACAAAACCGCGAAAATCAGATATTTGCAGTCGATAAGAGGTGAGCAAAAAAATGAACACACGCGTTCATCGATGAAAATATCCATGCACTCTGTATGTTCATTCATCATTTCATTGTGTGGAAATTCAAGATAAATGATAACACAAGGACCTGTAGGATTATTGCAGACTTATCAACTATGCAGAACAAAAGCTATAACTTTTCATACAAGATGTTTGTCAATAAAGTACTGCCGGTTCGAGAGCCATGAAATGCAAATTTAGCACAATGTACTAATTCGGTTGGACTTTGTGAGCTTTTTAGTGTTAGAAAAAAAACTTTTTCACTTTAAATTATCTTGATATGAACAGAGGACCAAAATTTCAACAGAAAAGTGACTGTACAGAAGAGAGTCGAGACGTTGATTCATCGAATGATCAATTTAGTTGGTTGTTGACATGTGAAAATTGCTTAGCAATGAAAATCACTCAATTATCCTGCTCAACCTATACGTAAGGTATGTTTACATTATTTTTACCGATCTTCCTTTAATTTCTTTGTTTTCTTAGCTACTACCATTCGCATGAAAGCAGTTTTTCCTACAAATTTATTTTCTAGGTTGTTATGTTTTTCTCCATCGACTTATATTTCATAACAATTTTCTTTAATTTGATTCTTGTAATTGTTTTTTTTTTTTTTATTCACGTTGTAATAAAACCCTTGTAGACTCGGTATTCGTCAGTAAACTCGTTCAAGTTGAAATTTCAAAAGTTCTTATTGAAATACAAATTTCGCATGCACAAAGATTTGAATATTTGAAAAGGGTAGTCTTTTAAATATTTTACTCATTCATTTAATCAATTGAATTGCTCATTTGTTTGCTATGTTATTTTCTGTTGATGGTTACTTATACGTATTTGTTTATTCATTCATTCATTTGTTTGTTTGCATTTTAGCTGTAATTATTTTTGATTACTTGGTCGACCAATGATTTACTAATTGAGAATGAATGAATGAATAGATGGATGGATGAATGAATGATTAATTCATTGTCTTAACAAGGCTTTTAATCGGAGGTCCGCCATTAGTTTTTATATTATTTTTATATATATATTATATTATATTTTATATTAGTCTTTATAGGTATGAGGTCAGCAAATGTTTACGCGCAATTTTATATGTGCAGTATTTAAAGTCGATGTAGATGAGGAAGTTTAAACCAGTAGTAGTTAGCAAAGAAGTACATAATAGTCTAGTTTTGCTATATAGGTCTACAAGTTTAATTAAAGCTCATAGGTGAATACAACTACAACTACTTTCCAAAATGTCATTGCATTTGCTTGCATGACTTGTCTATGATATGAAGCAAGTGCAGGCAATATTTCTCGTATGTACCATATTCAATTAATTTGATATTAATTAATAGTTATAATTGTTGCCACTTGTTCTTATATGTAAAATCATAACAACTAGAAACTGTGTGACATATAAGCAGTAAGCTCAGTTAGAATTGTTTTTCATTCACCAATTATTTCATGATTTTCACACTGTTTTAAATTAGAAGAATTGTTTGGCCTTTTGTTTTTGTTTTTCGCCATGACGCAGTTAAATTACGACAAAATAAAATAAACTTACAAAGTGTTTTACTCACTTTATTGGCTTAATTGGACAATAAAAACACAAATTACAAAGTCATACAGGGGTTGAAAGAGTTAAATAACGACTTGGAAAAATTTGCAAAGAGATGTTCAAATCAACGCACCAACGCAGGGATCAGTTGTTACAAACTTCTACAATATCATGCTCTCCAAATTAAATCCACACAAAAATTATGTAAATTACGGGAGAGGTTAAGAATATATACTAGCATTACTTCTTAACAATCAAAGAACTTTAGGGAAATGCGAAGGTTTCAAGAACAAGCGCCTTCAACTAGTAATTTAAAATTTGTAACTTCGCATTCCGATTGGCAAATCATTGTGAATCTCTTGTTTTCAATACAATTCACTCACAAATTTAAATTGTTTGATTCGGTTATCTCCTAATTAGCAATCTCGAATGACGTTTTCTTGGTGCCTCTTCAATACAGCAAACTGTTATTTCTTGATCGTTACGGAGAATAACTTTTTGGCAAAATTGCGACATCACAGTTGAGTTCGAGACTCAACGGAAGTCATTTTCCAGACATTTCAAGCTCGTTCGTTACCTATGATTGGTCAATGTTCTGTAAAGAATGCGGATCAGTTTTTACATAGTGAATTCGGACACCGAGAGTGAAAAACTTTTCAACAGAGAGCGAAATGGGGCAGACTTATGGAATCAGTCTATTGCGAACCGTACTAAATTTGTGTTTCACTACAAAACTGCTCCGTAGGGGGGTCGAGAAGGGTCGTTCGAAAGTGAAAATGTCGCAAGTCAAAAAGCGAAAAATCAAACCTAACTGATGACAAAATGAGTAGTTCTTGAATACAAAATATAACTGAATTGAAAATTAAATATCACTGGTTACAAACTGAGTTGTATTTTATTTGTTATTTGACTTTCACTTTGGTAACTTTTGCTTTGCTTACTTTGACTTGAATCACTATTGCTTTGCTCACTTTGAGTTGAATCACTTTTGCTTTGCTCACTTTGATTTAAATCACTTTTGCTTTGCTCACTTTGACTTAAATCACTTTTGCTATGCTCACTTTGACCCGAATCACTTTTGCTTTGCTCACGTTGACTTGGTTCATTTTTGCTTAGCTCACTTTGACTTGGTTCACAATATTCCACTAGGCGTTCCTAGGAATACCACAGGCAATCCACCAAAACGTCAAATATTTTCCCGCTCTTGATCTGGCTGTTTTCATTATGGAGCTAAAAGAAGAATTTTGGAGATCGCTTGATCTTTTACAAGGAGACGATTGCAAACATTTTCAAGAAAATCAGGTAATTTAAAGCTTTTTATTTTCCATACATGCTTTGACCTTATGTTTTTTTTCAAAAACTCATGAATAATTAATGAGCCACTTGACCTATCAAGTTACTCTATTTCATCACGTGGATAGACTTTTATATCCAATAAAGCACTGGAATCTTAAAATCCCGGGGAGGGATTTGATTACGTTCTCAGGGGAAATATGCGGATAATGAATAAGAACAATGAAAAACATGGTCTATTTATGAAAGGAATTGGTACTTTTTTGGTAGGATGAATCTTTATATAAAGCTTCATTCTACCGGATAAAGGACCTAACATTTGTTTCTATGTACCTAGGTAATAAAGGACCAATAAATAACACACCAGACATCAATTTATTTTATTTCTGATTAAAATTAATAGTACAATATATTATTGAATACCGCCTTACTTAAATTAAAAAAAAAAACGACTTAGGTGCTGTATTTGGCATTGGAATCTTACTCAATACCTCATCAGATACGTCACATTCGTATTCTGTGATAATTCTGAACTGACTTTCCTCGGCGGGATTTCTACATTGCTCATTATATCATCTGAAATTTCGAAATTTGGCATCTCTAAGGCTGCAGGTTCTAAAATCTTGCTTACTTTCATTTCTTGTGCTCTATTATTTTTTTCATAGCTAAATAACGCATTTGACCTGTGTCCCGTACGTTCCCTAATCAACTTTTCATCCATAGAATTATTAAATAGACGGGAAGCAGTAGTTATTCTTAATGAGTGCGATGTTTTTCTTTCTAAACCACCATCTGTACAAAGATCTGGCAAGATCCTATTCAAAGTATTTATTCCCAAAGGGGACTTATGAAAACTAAACACCTTAGGATTTGGATTAGGCTTTAAGTACAAGACATCCATCTCATTAGCTGATTTCTCAACCATTGCAAAATACTTTGTATAACATTAAAAAATACAAGGATAGTGATTTGTACTATCGTGTGTACAATATACGTGCCTTACTTCGCGAGGTTTTTACTTAAGATCTTTGAGACCTCCATGAAATGTTTCAGTAGAAACTCCCTCTTTATAAATAATTGTTCCCGAACTCTTAAATTTCTATACTCTTTAGCACGTGTGCCAAACAATTTGCCAGAAATGGAAATATATGGTATTCACTAAACACTTAGCTGAACTAGATCCCAATAAATTCTTGCGCCATAAAGTAGTTTCGTCCTCTTCTGTGATTTCTTTTCTTTATTGTCTTTGGAATTTATTTCCTAAGCCATCGGACGTCGCTTGTTTCATCTCCGCATCTAGTGCTTTTCTAAATCTCACCAATCTTAAAAGAAATTGATATAGACAGGTGAGTTATAGTTTATAAATAAGATTCGCTATGATAAGGGCATACATGATAAGGGCCTACCTTTTATCTTCATTGCTCAGTAAACTAATCGCTTCTCCTCCATTTTTTTCGTGAAGGTATCGCTGTAGACCACTTATAATACTGTACATGCTACGAGCTGGATACCTATCTCCATTCGGCTTACAAAGTTCAGTTACAAATTTAATTAACCAGAAGTTTAGAGTTTCCGCAGACATATCAATTATCTTTGTTGTCAAATTCTGAATTTGGACAGTATTTTGTGGCATGTCTTCAAGTGATGGTTCTTTTAGTGCTCGTTCTGTTTGCCACTCTTCAAATATTTTAACCGCCCATTTTGTTACCTATTGCGTGGATTTTGGCTGATGGTCCTTTATCAACTTTTCTTCTTCCTCGTACGTTTTAGGCCATCGAAAGCACCGTTGTGAAGTCATGGCAAATACTTGCGTTTTATAACCGAAGTTGTTTGCTTTAAACAGGATTCCATGGCACAGATTATGCTTTTATGTAGAATACAAATCATCTTGATAGTCGGTATTGATGCAGAGTTTAACATTCCATCTGACTCAACATTCAACTACTATACAACACATGATTTTCATAGTAGTAAAGAGATCAAGGAATATTTAGTAGATAATTCTTTCTTTGCATTACACTGCAATATTAGAAGTCTTGCAGCCAATCTAGATAAATTATGTCATCTTATAACTGAAATAGATACTCAACCCTGAATTATTGATATTACTGAGATTAAGATCAAAATTGGTAATAGTCCATTACAAAATAATAATATTAAAGGTTATCCTACGGAAGCCCGAGTAAAAAGGCAACTCAAAGATGGTCCGATTAGGAGGAAAAACGATTGATATGTCAAGGCTTAAGCACTGTGTGAGCAATTGTTTCGATAGAGCGACCGCAAAAAACTTGTTGTTTCACAACAGTTTTGCTCGTAGATTGTACTGACCATGTTGAGTACAATTCAAAAATTTGTATCAAGTGCGACCGGTGCCTTAATCTCGCTCACTACTTCTTATCATAATAAAAGATATTGTTTCTATGATGACAGCTATTGAGCAAACTTTGAGTCAGAAGTCATACTTGAAGTGTTAAAGCCAACACCATGTTGGACCCATGCCGATGTTCGTTGTTTGAAACTACGCAAGATTTCAAAATCGTATAAAGCTGGTTATGAACCGTCGTTATCACTGAAACTGAGAGCGCCTTGCAATGACAATATTTGTCGACTGGTGTCAAAGTGATTTGTTGAAAGCTTTGAAGATATAACTTTTGAACAAATGTTCTCGATGTTTACAATATTAACTAAAAAAACGTCTGCAAAATCTCGCGTCCTTTAAATTATCTTTGGAATAAATCTCACTTTCTAATTTAGCAAATATTACTAAGTTGAAGTCGCTTTTTACACTGGTGTCGACGGATTTTTACGATGTGGTCCATATAAAAAAGTTTATTTTATTTGTATTCATAAATGACCACTAGGCTTCAAAAGTACTTAAGTTTCGTAAATACGGTATATAGCAAATTTTTGGTATCAGGTTATTATTTAATATTCAATTATAAACTTACCCAGATGCCCATCCATATCGGTGCAACTGAATTGGTGTGAAATTCATAACGCCGATACATGGTGGCTCGATCAGCTATGCCAAACACCACCAATAAAATACCAAGAGTGGTTTGAGCAATCGCAGAATATCGGGTATACTTGAAACTAAAGCCCATCGCGAAATAAATTGAAATCGATGAGCAGCTTGTGTTAAACACAGTATGATTTTCGAACACCTTCAGTCTTGTTTTCGACAGTATTGACAACAGATCGTACCAATATCCTCAAGTGCATTACGTCACCACGGACAATACACCACAGTAATCACAGCAATAAATTCGTCAATTCAAAACAAATGCTGAATGTCAAACAGGTAAAATAAGAGAATTATTTAATTCATAATAGAAAATTTGATATTATAAGAAAAATAATTGTTCTTTTTAAAGCTTTTAGTGGTATTAAAGCTCTACGTCTTTGATTTATTACGTCATTGACTGCTACTCAGTTTCTACTTCCGCATTATAATTAAGAAACACGGACTTCCGCAGGAAGAAAGTGTCTAAATTTCGCCTCAACTTTTGGGCGTCGTCGTCGTCGTCGTCGTGAATCTTAGTCCACAAAAAGTCTCAGCCAATCAGAAGCCACAATCGTCACACAGGAAGCCCGCCGTTAGTATTTACTTTACTAGGCGTCTCTTTACGGACAATCATCAAATAACCAGTGAAAAAACTGATAAAACTGACACGAAATATGACCCTATAAATACTAATGTGGATATGCCCTCCGAACAAATCGGTCTGAACAAGCAAGGACAACAACATCAATGGATAGAGAACAACAAAACCGCCGGCATGTCATAGTGGATACTGAAGTCTCGAAAAAAGTAAAGAAAAGCTAAGTTTAGAACATGAATATCTCCAAACGTTTATTGAATGGATACTATTGTTTTTTTAACGATATAAAATATTTACGAAAAGGCACTTTGAAAGATTTTCAAGTTTGTTTGCAATTTACTGTGATTCAACTCGTCGTCATCTTCGCTTTGTTTTGAATTAAGCTGTCAAAATTTTTCAAACAGTCGTATATTGGAAAAGACTCTTTATTTGTGTAATAAAAGCAATCATAACGTTCTTGTGAAAAAAATGTACAAATACGTATAGATCACGCTATGCTTAGTATTTGTATTATTATTGTACCCGTGTTGGGAATATTAAAGTGCGACCGAGGGGACGGAAGTTTCTCATACTCATCGCCTAAAAAATTCTTCAGCCGAAATGTGGGAGAGTATTTCAGCTGCATACAAGTTATTTCAACCGACTCTGCGCAAGGAAGTCCGTGTAGCGCTCATAGAGCGTTTAGTTTTATAATTCAAATGCATGTTTTTCTTTGTGTGTACTCAAAGTGCTGAATTACAGTATTATAAATGGAGAAAAATATATATTACGACATAACCAATACACTTTATTAATAATTCCCGCCGCCATTTTGAATTTGTAATCGATGACGTCGAGTGGTGGCCGGATCAGTAATTTACAAGGGGATATGGGCAATTTTGCCGACCTTTCGATGGATGAAAAAGGTATGCCAATGGTATTTTTTCACTGCTCGCGCATGTGAAATAAAATAAAATTTCTCGTGCGGTTAAAAAGACATTTTGTTGTAGAGCCAAAATTAATATGTTCATTTTTGGACATTTTGTAAAATATCATCATATCATTGCATACGGGCCTCAAACGCAGCTAGTCCCCATTCCCGCGCGTCAAAAATATTGAAATCATTTTTTTTCTGCGGGATTTTTGCTTATAGCTCTAGAATTAGCACGGTGACACCCGATTATTTTCCATTTGGCATAAACCCAGCTTTTAAATTTTGAAATAAAAAAATACATGCTCTTCGAGACTAAAACATTGTAATTTTGACTTTTTGGGGTTAAAGTGTACAAAATATTAATGAAGCTCTTCTTTTAAATCTCCGTAAAATATCTCAGTCGATATCTTCTCCAAGGAATAAATTCATGAGAGCTATAGCGAAGGGAGCATTTTGTCAGAATCTTATAGCAGATTTGTAAAAAAAGCTTTCAAATTTGTTCGCAAGAATATAAGTTTCAACAAATTTGATGTTACTTCTTTTAGTAAAAATTGGTCTTTTACCACCCCCCACAGTTCAAAAACAAGCGCGGTGACCCCTATTTTTTTATTTCATTTTTGTTTTTTATATGTGTCAGTCCTTATGTAGAAAAAGTTTTCAAAAATTCTGTCGGCGGGAAGTGTGGATCCCGAACTACCTTAATATTTATAGCTAGATAGGCCGTTGGACGGCTGTGAAGCTCAGGCGGCGTGAATTTATAGCAGAAATTCCAAATATTTTCGCCGGATTGAATCGCATCACAATTTGCGATTTAATTTCGATTACTTAAGTCTCAAATCTTTTTCAAAGCAAAAAACACCTTAAACAATTTACGTATATTAGTATTAGGAACAATATGATCAACAGAACATTTGCGTTCTAATTTGCTTACTAATTACTCAGGGTATCCCCAAGGAGGCCCGAGGTAAGGTTTCGGCTTCAGTCTTTCTATGTATGTATGTATTATGCAGAATTTTTGAAAAAAGTTACTGCGCATGTCATTCGTGGCCGTGAAGCCCACAGGAAGCCCAAATTTACCGGAAATAGATATCATTGGTTGACACAGGAACTAGATGTCATGGTCATCAAGGAGACTACAGTGACCACGCGCGATGTCACAAGACATTTTGCTGAAACTGAACTTGTTCTGCACAGTTCTGCACAAGATGTCGACGAACACAATTGCAGAAGATGAGGCGCTCAAATCACATACAAATGCACACACCGTTCGCGGTATACTCACGCTATAAGATGTCAAAGAGCGTCATTTTCGAATCGAGTCGTTCCGCGAACTACAAAGCTGAAAAGGAACTCAAATGAATACAAATACTGAAACTCAAACAATGAAAGCACTAGCTCTCTTGTTCACAGTTACAAGGACGCGGGCGCCATGTTTGAATTGCATATCGCTTCTTTGCTGGTTTGTGACAACGATAACTGTGTTTTGTTTATAAATTATTTGTACTGTTGTGCTAATTAGTTTTAGTGCTAATATGTTCGTTTATTGTCTGTTTTTTTTCGCTGTGTCATGCATAGTTGCCAACGTAGCTGCTTTTACGCCAGTTGTACTACCATTCAACCATTTCTTCGCGTAATTAGAAAATGATTGTGATGTCTTTGAGAAAGCTTTAGAATTGTCAATTTATTCATGTATTATTTATAATAAATATTGCAAGTCCAGATTGGAATTAAGGTCACGTTATGCCAAGTTTATTTGTAATATATACAATATGAGCGGCCAATCTCGATGGAATATACAATGTCGAGCCGAAGGCGAGACATTTTATATTCCATACAGATCGGACGCGAATATTGTATATTACTTATAAAACGTCTAGATTAATGCAGCTATTCTAGAGTAATGTTCTTGAAATCAGATTTAATTTGGCCGAGATATTTCAAGCTAAACCTTATGCAAATCAGGACGATTTCTGTATAAAATATGCAGATGCCTTCACGGTAGTGATTTCTATTGTTCTGGGCTCATAAATTTTTCATGAATTTTATAACTATATATAGATAATGGAACACACAACAAACTTCGAGCACTGCAAGGTGAGCCAAGTAGAATTCCAGTTAAACAAATAACCCGTATAAGGGACCGGTCATTATTTATCACCTGGGGGGGGGGAGGATTTTGGGGGGGTCAGTTTATTTTCATAAAAGCAGAAGGGGGGATCAGCTGGAAATGACAGCTTTGAAAGGGAGATCATTTACAATTTTCATTACAATTTTCCTTTGGAAAGGTTAAACTCGGTACCTTAAGTCACCTAAAATCGTTCAAAATTGCTTAAAATCGCGCAAAATTGCTTAAAATTGCTCAAAGTTGCTTAAAATTGCTACTAAACGCTCAAAATTGTGTAAAATCGCACAAAATTGCTTACATTCGCGCAAAATTGCTTTAAATCGTTCAAAACAGTGTATAATCGCAAAAAAAAATTGACTGAAGTAGCGTTTAAATTGCAACAAATTAATAGTAAGACAGAGTAAGATGTTTTTTATATATTTATACTTATATGTGTGTGTGTGTGTGTGTGTGTGTGGGGGGGGGGGGGGGGGTGGTGAAACTTAAGTTTTCCCTGCCTATGAGGGGGGATCATCACAATTTTATGATGCTGAAGGGGGGAATCTGTTAAATTTTACGGCGTCTAGAGAAAACAAGAAAACAAGAAAACAATCACTCGCATAAGACGTATAACATGGTATAAGGTTTTGCAAATTAGACTAAATTTCTAATATTCCAATTTTGGCAGTTTATTTTGAAAATTATGAATCAATTACTAATCTGCATTTGAAAAAGAGGTAATTGGAATGGGTTTTGATTGATAAGAAAGTTACATGGAAGCAAAACTGACGAAAATTTAAACTGAACCGAAGGATAAGGAGGTTAAAATAAACGCGGTAAGTTTTTTGTTTTATTCCAAACTTTAGTTACATTTTCACTATTACTACAGGAAATAACCGTTTTGACAAACCATTCTATCCTAGGTCTAAAGAATGTGGATTTCGACTAATATTATGAGAATATCAAACTGTTCAAGCAGCGATGAAGTTCATTTTTTATTGCTAAAATTCCATTGATTTAAACTCGCTTGGCAGTTATGGCCGCTCGCTTTGAGCAAAAACATAACGTTCAATCAAATGATATTCACTCAACAAGCTTCACCGATACAAACACTAGCCTCCTCTCGCATCCGTTTTTAGTGTCGGGCTTCCTGTCCCTCCCCACAAACGTCTGCTCATCCGAGCCAAACATTCCATTCTCGTCGATTGACAAATCAGAACGTTGCCTTCCGAAATCCAGAAGGCTCATTAATATTCATAAGTTGATTCACGAGGGAAGCTTTCGAAGCGGCTGAAATTTGTTCGAAATATCTGAGTTAAACGAACACGAAAAGGTCGCTATATCCTAACTGGTTATACAAAGGAAAGATGTGTTTGTAAATTTACCGACAGGATACGGTAAATCCTTGATATTTCAAAGTTTACCGTTAGTTTTTGATTCTTTGACCAAAGAGTCAGGCCACATTGTACTTGTTTTATCGCCTCTCCTAATGCTTATCGACGACCAAATACAAAATCTGAGAGCGTTAGGCTTATCTTGTGTAAGCCTAAGTCATCTTAATACCGAAGATGAAATGAAAACAGTAGAAAAAGGCGAATATCAAGTTGCTTCCGAAATTTTCGATATCTTCTTTTGCGCTCTTTCGAAGCAGTGACGGCTTTTTTCTTGAGCATAGTCCATTTAGTTCGTGAGAAACGATACGCAAAACTTGCTCAATAATATGCTTACGCATCAACTTGCACTTCAAAGCTGCAGCAGCAAATCTCGAAGGAGGTCCGTGGGCTTATGCCTTGCCAATAGCTTCCAAGTCAGGGCTAAGTGTTTTGTTAAATGTTTTGCTCGGGTATTCAATACACAAGGTGACTTGCGTTTGTGTTTGTCTCGGCTTTAACTGGTGTTGACACTACCGGATATGACTGAACTTAACACACTAGCAACCTCTGTCGATCTACCGAAAATTTTAACTCTTTCCTTGGCTCCCACTGTTATCGAACAAACAAAACATCCAGAAGAATAACTACAGATGACTTTTTTTGGCGTATCACCCATGAAAATCTACGAAAAATGTTTTTCTTTTGTTCGCACTCGACCAAAACAGAGATTTGACAGATTATATTTCGCAGACTCCGTTCGAAATATATGAGACAACAAATGGTAGGAATTCCCGTTAATTGCTTCAAACCACCTTTTAAACGCTGAATTGACCCCAGGGTACCCTAGAAGGGAAGAAAAAAACGTCATCCCTTCCCAACATGCCTCTCGTCCATAAGCCCAGAGGCCCATGATGCCTCACTGGCTTTTTTCCTTGTGCTTCAGACCACCGAAGGTAAGTTTGCCTTGTTTTGTACATAATTTTGCTCTTTTTGATCTTTTTTCCAGCTTTTAGCCTTCCAAAATCCTCCAGGGGTATAGTTTTGTCGCTTGTTTATCCCCTAGGAGTAATTTTTAATCGAAAAGATGCCGAGTCATCGCCATAAACACGATCGTTCCCGCAAACGAACACGATCGCGCTCGCCATCGTCCACAAGTTCCCGCCAAAAGGATAGTCCTCCTTCAAAAAAGCGCCACGAAGACGACGATACGCTAAATAAGATCCTTCATACTATGCAAAACTTATCTAAGCGAGTGGAGGCTCTGGAATGTCGACCTGACTAACCGACAGACTCTATTTCTATAATGGCGGATCAGGACGAATTTGAGGACACGATGGCGTCAGAAGTTGACAACCAAACTACCGGAGAGTCAAACCAGACTCCCATAGAGCCTATTCAGGCATCAAATACGCCTATTCAGGCACCTAATGAGCCTATTCAGGCACCTAATGAGCCTATTCAGGCAACTATGGCATCTAATGGGACACCAGTAATTCCTATAAAGGAACCTAATGGGTCAAAAGAACCCTCAGACACATCGCACGTGGATCAGTTATACAACCCAGATGCCACATCAACTACATGGGATGCAACCCCAGCTTTTACAAAATTCCTTGAAACTAATTTTCGAAGGAAATTGTCTTATGATCAGGTAACAAATATCCTTGAAAATTGGTCTACCCCAAACATTGAGGCGTTGCATGCTCCAAAAGCTGATCAGCAAGTTTTAAACCAAGTGCCCATAAAGTCAAAAAAATATGTGCTAGATAGAGACAAAGAAATGTTCTCTGTCCAACGAGCTATGCTAAATGCAACAGCCCCACTTTGTAGCTTGCATGACTGCTTAGAGATGGGTAACAATCCACCCAATGATCAATTAAAAACCATACTGAAGCAAACTTTATGCCTTCTGGGTTCTGCCAATCACTAATTTTCTTGTCTTAGAAGACAAAGGATTCTAGCTTCTATAAATAGAGCAACAATAAACTTAGCAGATCAACCACTGCCTAATGCTAAGTCATCATTATTTGGTGAGGATTTCCCCTCCATTGCATCTAAGCAAGCAGAGCTGTCTAGAGGCCTATCAAGGAATTTAAACCCAGCCTCATCAAAAGGCAAATATAGGGGTAATAAGCCCTTTAATGAACCACGCAACCGAGGCCTAAATTCCAAATATTCTGCAGGAAGTACTGCCTCTAATTACCAAGGGGGGTCCTTTAAATACCCTCGTGCAAAAAACCGCCCCTTTCGTCCCTCAAAGGGACGTCAGGCAGACTCTCAAGATGCTTAAATGCCTGGAGGAACCTAACCTCAGACACAGAAATTCTGAACATTGTTTCAGGATACCAAATATGTTTCTGGAAAATTCCTTTTCAAAGGACACCAGTAGTTACTCGAGCTTCGGGACAGGAAGCAAAGTTGATTTAGAAGAAATAAATCAGTTATTGTTAAAAGGAGCTATTATAAAGACTCCTACGTTCGAAAGAGGTTTTTACAGTCGTTTATTTACCGTTCCAAAAAAGGGAGGCTCACGTCGCCCAGTAATAGACCTGAGCCCCCTCAACAAATTCGTAAAAAATGCTCCAAATGGAAAACATTTCATGTCTCAGGACTTTACTTTTAAAAGGCGATTATATGACAAATATAGACCTGAAAGACGCCTATCTATCAGTACCCATCCACGAACTTTCTCAGAGATTCCTCCGTTTTATGTGGAAGGGCACAAGCTACCAGTTCAAAGTCCTGCCATTCGGCCTTTGCTCAGCCCCAAGGATTTTCACAAAGATCATGAAGCCAGTAGCAGCCCTTCTCAGAACGAAAGCTATTCGCTCAATAATATATCTGGACGACTTCCTTATTATGGAGCAAGGGAAAGAGAAGGCAACAGAGAGCACGCAACTTGTAGTGAACCTCCTCCAATCTCTGGGGTTCATAATCAACACAGAGAAATCATCTCTTCAACCAGCACAGGAAATCACCTTTCTAGGTTTCATCATCAACTCAATGAACATGAGAATATCGTTACCTTCAGAAAAAGTACAGAAAATACTACATTGTTGCCACATTCTCCTTGTTCACAAGAAGGTATTACTGCGTCAGCTTGCAAGCCTAATAGGCTTACTAGAATCATCTCGTCCAGCCATTTGGCGTGCTCCACTTCACTTTCGCCATCTTCAGCTGGCTCTGATAAGAGGTCTTCAGACAAATCAAAGGTCTTACGATGGCCACATCAACTTGTGTCCAAAATCAAAAGAAGAGCTAAACTGGTGGCTAATAAATATTCACAAAGTCAACGGAAGTTCAGTCCACCAGCCTCCTCCAGATCTGACAATAACGTCAGATGCCTCAAAGAAAGACTGGGGGGCAACACAGGGCTCCCTCAGAACCAACGGCAAATGGTCAGAGCAGGAAACAACGATGCACATCAATTATCTCGAACTCTTGGCAGCATTCCTTGCTCTTCAGTCCTTTCTCAAAGACAAATCACATTTGACTATAGCTCTCCGCCTGGACAACACAACTGCTGTAGCATACATCAACAACAAGGGAGGAACACACTCTCCTCAACTGTTAGCCCTAGCACTGAAGCTATGGGAATGGTGCCAGGAGAAGGACATTCTAGTTGTTGCTTCTCACATAGCAGGGAAGGAGAACATTCCCGCCGACTCGGAGTCGAGAGATTTCAAGGACATGAGCGAGTGGATGTTAGACCCCTTAATCATTCAACAGTTCCTCAGGGATCGTCAGACCGATCTCTTTGCAAGTCGTCTGACTCATCAGCTAGCGAATTACATCAGCTGGAGACCGAACCCAGGGGCAATTCACTCAGATGCTCTCTCGATTCATTGGGGTCCCCTCAGGGGCTACGCCTTTCCTCCATTCATCCTAGTGGCAAAAACCTTGGAGAAGGTAATTTCAGATCAGACGGAGATAGTACTCGTAGCCCCAGTGTGGCAAGCACAGCCCTGGTGGCCTGTTCTACTCATGCTACTAGTGGCTCCACTGGTCCTTCTACCAAATCGACCATCACTTTTGAAGGACCCAACAGACCACACCAGGGTGCACCCAATATACCCTCGACTCCACCTTGCCGTATTTCTCATCTCAACGAACACTTTCAGTCAGAAGGTTTTTCTCCAGAGGTTGCCAAGTTACTCGTGTCAGCCACTCGCTCCTCCACACAGCGTACTTACGAGTCAATCTGGAAACAGTGGAGCTGCTGGTGTAGTGAAAGGCAAATTAATCCAATTTCAGCTCCTTTGAGGGAAATACTTACTTTCTTAACTGAGACTTTTAACAATGGAGCCGCATATAGGTCTCTTAATGTTTTACGTTCTGCAATATCTTCTGCGCACAAAAAGATAGACGGTTATCTCGTGGGTCAACACCCTTATGTTACTCAACTCCTGAGGGGAGCTCTCCAGACACGCCCTCCTCAGCCACGTTATACACACAAGTGGGACGTCGATCTCGTGATAAACCACATACTCTCTATGAATAACAAGTCATTAAAGCTCAAAGAGCTGTCCTTCAAGCTAGTTATGCGGTTTACATTAGCCTGCCCGGAGAGAACATCTTCATTAGCTAAGTTGGACATCAGATATGCTAGATTTCAACCTGAAGGTGTCACTTTCCAACTCACATCTCCAAGAAAGGCAGGAGCTCCAGACAAGGCTGCGGAAGCCTTCTTTGCGTGTTTCAAGGAAAACAAAAAATTATGTCCAGTGAGATGCTTAAAACGTTATCTAAAGGCAACTCAGGATATGCGTCCTTTGTCATCTCCATCAACACCAGACTATCTGTTTATCATTCGCCCACATAAGCCTGTTAACTCGACCACACTTGGTCGCTGGTTGAGGTCCATCATGACAGACGCAGGGATAGACACCCAGATTTTCAAAGCACATTCTGTTCGTAGCGCTTCAACTACAGCAGCTGCTAACGCATTCGTACCGCTGGCCACTATTATGTCAATGGCAGATTGGGCTTCTCCCTCTACATTTAGAACATTCTATTATAAACCATCAATTAATAGGGAGTATGCTGCAAAAGTTCTATCTTCTCGCAAATAATTTAATTAAAGATGTTAGAATGTTTGTTACTGATACTTGTTAGTTTGTTGCTCAACTGCATTACAACTCACATTCTTGTCATCCCTACATCTTATGGGTAGACCCCTAATAATTTAGAAGTCTTGCTTTACATCGACTTCTTGTTTACCTCACTTCGTCAGTTCTTGCATTAAAATCTACCATTTGTTGTCTCATATATTTCGAACGGAGTCTGCGAAATATAATGAGAATTATCCTAGGGCCGCGAAGCGGCCTGAAGGAATAATTCAGATTATATGAGCAGACGAAGTGAGAAATATATGAGTTCCCTCCCTATTCCGATGCCCTTTTAGCTATTATCAGGTCACCTGACATCCATGCTCCTCTGCACTGCGTCAAAAAGCCAGTGAGGCATCATGGCCGTCTGGCCTTATGGACGAGAGGCATGTTGGGAAGGGATGACGTTTTTTTTCTTCCCTTCTAGGGTACCCTGGGGTCAATTCAGCGTTTAAAAGGTGGTTTGAAGCACAAGATTCCCTTGTGTTTTGATTTGCTGACCTCAGACAATGGCTCTACTTTCATTGGTTAAAGAAAACAAAGGGAATGGAATGTTTGGCTCGGATGAGCAGACGTTTGTGGGGAGGGACAGGAAGCCCGACACTAAAAACGGATTTGAGAGGAGGCTATACAAACACCGGCTGACAATCAAAATAATTGACTAGAGGTATTTGATCTGCTCGACTTAAGTTTTCCATCAAAATTATGTACGAAGCGACGCTGTCGCAAGAGTTGTGCTTCAGTCGCATCATTTTAACTTATTTGCCAAATTATAACTTGACATTTTTCCTTTTTCTTTTCAGTATTCACCAATCCAAAATACAGTAAGCAATGCGTAAATACTGTGAAAGTTTTCTGAAGCGTTTGCATTGACGTCTCGGATCTTATAAGCCAAATATTACAACACTTTGTTTATATTAAATTCTAAAAAAGATACTGTAATTAAAAAAAAATCGTATTGTAAACATTAAAAAAGATGAAATAAATTGAAGATAGATTATTTTGAGACTTTATTTTCAATAAAAGAACTAGGATATCTACGATCGCCGTGTTCAAGACTGTGGTGATCGATTCCACCAATCACAATTGAAATAAATAAATCGTTTTGGAGGAGAAGTAGCAATTTATTTACATGAGCGATTTTCGTACGAGCGACTCAATGATCCACCTAGTCTTGAAACGATCAACATAAAAATCAACCTTATACAATCCAAACCACTAAACATTGGCGTCATATACCGTCCACCGGACCATAATTTATTTTATAATTTATTTGTGAATTACATCGACAATCTTCTCACAGATAAAGCTGAATATTATTTACTTGGTGACTTTAACTACAACGTGGGCCTACCTAACGATCAAAAGCAATTCCTAAAACAGATGAAGGATCGCGGTTTCATCCAACTGATTAAAGATCCTACACGTATTACTTCATCGTCATCAACAATGTTAGCTCCGCTTATCTAATCTATCAATTATTAATCAAGAACAGTCAATCATCCTAGAAATTTGATCTTTATGTTTGTATAAGACATGTGTTTTAAAAAGTGATTGCTATACGCCTGGCTATACGCGTCTAAATCTATCTGTATATATATATATATTATACAACTTGTCTACTCGTTTGCCAACGATCTAATCTATCTACGTACACCAAATTAAGTGATCTTTAACTTGTTTACTAAGTGATTCGTTGCATGATGTTGTAATTGTAGCTTTAGGACGAGTACATTTGATTTAGCTAGAAATGTAATGTATTCAAGATCGCTCTATTCAATTGTAATTCTATATTTGTACCATAGTAATTTAGTTTCATCGTGATTGTGATTTGTAATCGATTTCGTTCTGTATTTAAATTAGTATATCATATCTGTATTGCAGTTCGAACCAGTTCATATCGTAATAAATCATCGGCTGCGTTCGAATGGTGTTTGTTGACTTGTGAATCAGCTCAACTGTGGTCATCGTGGACTACATTAAGTTCGAATTTGTGCGTTATTTCTGACGAAATTCCTATACTGAATATTCATCGTATCTCAAATGGAATGATCGGAATGTTTGTGTAAGAACGTGACCACTTCAATTCAGCGCATGAAGAAACAATGATCGGAATGTGACAAAGGAAGCCCGAAATTTAACATGGAAGAAGTATTGCAGCTGAAACGAGCCAGAAGCGCCGCAAAAGGCGTTATTACTAAAAAGCAAAATGAAATAAAGGAACTTCTACTCAACGTTGACAACCTCGACACAGTAAAGGAAAGAATTCCCGAATTAGACACTGCCTTCGATAATTTTCGAGCCGCACACGAAGCTTACCATGCAAACCTAACCGACGAATGCGACATCGATGAATCTCAAGAATACTTTGCGGCCGAAAGTACTAGAGTTTGCGACCTGAAACAAAGAATAATCTCTATTGCTACAGCATTGACATTGCAGAAATCAAGCACATTAAGCGAAGGCTCGTCGAGTGTTTATAGTTCGCGTTCAAGCTCAAGATCATCATCGAGGAAAAGCGTTTTAGCTAAGAAGGCTGCTCTAAAGGCAGAAGCAGCGCTCCTAAAAAAGCGCCAAAGGCTACAGGAAGAAGAATTCCATTTAAGGCAAAAAATGGAGCAGTTAGAGTTGGAAACCGAGCTTGCAAAGGCTAGTGCTGAAGCCAAGGCCTATAATAGCGATGATTCTGAAGATCAGCCCGAAGACACTGACGACGACAGCGACGAGAGAACTGAAGAACAGAAGAAACCTCTATCAATCACCGAACATCCTACGAAGGCGCAAAATCAACCAAGTCAATCAACCCCCCCGAAACCATCTATCAGTGAAGAAGCGAAGACGACGGCTAAAGTCAAAACCGAAAGCGATGACGCGCTATTAAGCGTAATCTCGGCTCAAAATATGCAAACGCAGCATATCGAAACCCTCCTAGCGCAACAGCAGAGACACACTCTTGCCTTGATGCTACCACAGCCCCAAGTACCGACCTTCGACGGAAGTCCGGCAAACTACTGCAACTTCATTCGATCCTTTGAAAATCTCATTGAACTTAAAACGGACAGCGATAGTAGTAGATTGTATTACCTTGTACAATATACGTCTGGAGATGTACAAGAGCTCATGCGTAGCTGTCTCCCCATGCCTCCTAAAAAAGGGTATCAGGAAGCACGAAGACTCCTGAAACAGAGATATGGTCAAAGTTATAAAATAGCAGCGTCCCTCATCAATAAGCTAACAGAGAGTAGTCCCATAAAGTCGGAGTCTGGTGAAGCACTCCAGAAATTCTCGACACTACTTACGAGCTGCCGGAATACGCTAAAAGAAATCGGATTTTCTAGTAAAATAGAGAACCCCGAGACCCTGAAGCGCATCGTGGATAAACTACCTTATGGACTACGGCTCAAGTGGCGCGATATCGCAGACAAGATAACGGAGAAACAACAAAGAGAAATCACCGTTGACGACCTGGCAGCCTTCGTCGAGGATCGGGCAAGAATCGCTGCCCATCCTATCTTTGGCGATCTGACGAGCGATAGAAACTCGAGTACCAAAACCTAAAGAGGAACGAAATCCTCGTCGGAGCGTTATGACATTCCGAACTCGAGTTAGTTCCGAAGCGTCGCAGCCAGAAAGAAACAGCGATAAATCCACTCCAACACCGCACAGAGTCCTGGAATTTCCGTCCTGTAGCAGTAAGCACTGGCTCTCGCAATGCTCTGAATTCCGAGGAATGAGTCTCGAGGAAAGACATAAGCTAGTCCGCAGCAAGGAACTGTGCGATAACTGTCTCACCAATGGCCATGTAGCTAGTTCTTGCCCAAGAGCGAGCTTCTGCAAGGTAGACGGTTGCGCACAAAAACACTCAACCTTTCTCCACCCAAAGTCGAATAAGACCGGCTCGCGGCACGACAGCAACACTTCGAACGACAACACCAACCAATCATCCGACGAGAGCAGCGTACGCGCACGCAACGGCTACGTCAAGAGTCAACAGTCCTCGTGTGTGCGTAAAGTGACGGCTTTGCCTATAGTTCCCGTCTGTGTAAATGCTAAAGGCTCTGATAGAGTAATACAGACGTATGCCTTCCTTGACGGAGGCTCAAACACAACGTTTTGCACGAACAATCTCAAGGACAAGCTTAACGCTCATGGTCAAGAAACAACTCTGTCTATTACGACCCTAGGAAAGGCCAACAGCAAAACAGATACGACAGTTATCGACCTCGAAGTCTCAGCCCTGGACGGTACTGGTCGCGTGGAGTTGCCTGCCGTATTTTTCATTGCAAATCTCCCTGTGTCAACCGAAAGTAAAGCTCGTCAAATCGATATCGGCGAATGGTCGCACCTCGAAGGTCTCGTCATACCAAGCATCGATGCTGAAGTCGACCTACTAATCGGCAGCGACGTACCTCGAGCATTACAGCCAAAAGAGGTGAGAGGAGGAATAGCAGGAGAGCCATACGCAATGAAAACCACTCTCGGATGGGCGGTTGTTGGTCCATTGACAAGAGAATCCGACATCTGCCACGCGTCTAACTTTGTTCAAGCCGATATTGCTCTTGAAACCCAATTCAAGCAATTTTGTGACATGGAATTCCAAGATGCACTATACGATGAGAAGAAAACGATGTCGAAGGAAGATAAACGTGCGCTAAAGACGATGGAGCGTACAGTAAAGCTTAAGGATGGCCACTACGAACTATCATTACCATGGAAACGCGAACCACCTAACCTCGAGAATAACAGATGCTTAGCTCTTCATCGCCTTTCACTATTAAAGAAACGTCTAGCAAGGGACCCAAGGCTACATCAGATGTACCAAGAGTTTATCGACAAACTTCTCAAGAGCGGCCACGCACGAAAAGTCGCAGATGACGGGCCCACTGGAAGAATAGTCTGGTACCTGCCACATCATCCGGTTTTTCATCCCAAGAAGCCAGATAAAGTACGCGTCGTATACGATTGTTCAGCGAAATTCAAAGGGAACTCCTTAAATAGCGAGCTCTTACAGGGGCCGGACTTGACTAACTCTTTGATCGGCGTGATTATGAGGTTTCGCGAGGAACCAGTAGCTCTCATGGCCGATATAGAGGCGATGTTTTATCAAGTTTACGTGACGGAAGAAGACCGCGACGCTCTTCGATTCCTGTGGTTCAAGGACGGTAACCTCGACGCGGATGTTGAAGAATTTCAGATGAATGTTCACTTGTTTGGAGGAGCCTCATCTCCTAGCTGTGCAAACTTTGCTCTGCACAAAACTGCTGAAGACAACTCAGGAGAGTTTAGCCGGCTAGCTGTCGAGACCGTAAAGAAAAACTTTTACGTCGATGATTGCTTGAAGTCGGTGGCGACCGAGAAGGCGGCGATCCAGCTTGCTAAAGAGCTACGCGAGCTATTGGCAAAGGGAGGTTTCCGTCTGACAAAGTGGACGTCAAATTCACCGTCAGTTTTGTCCTCAATCCCTGAACAAGAGAGAACACCATCGATAAAGAGTCTGGATTTTGACACCAACTGCATCGAGAGAGCCTTAGGCATTCAGTGGAATGTCTCTTCTGACAACTTTGGATTTGCCATAGCCATAAGAGAAAGACCTGCTACTAGACGTGGAATACTCTCCATAGTCAGCTCGATCTACGACCCCTTGGGCTTCGTTGCGCCGTTCACGCTACCGCCACAAATACTACTTCAAGATCTCTGCCGTCAACGATTGGGATGGGACGACCCATTGACAGACCCCGACTTGCAAGGTTGGAAGAGTTGGCTGCAGGATCTTCCAAAGCTAGAAGGATTGAACATCCGCCGGTGTTTCAAACCGGACGGGTTCGGAGAAGTTGCACACAACCAGCTACACCATTTCTCTGATGCCTCGCAGCAGGGCTATGGTGCCGTGACTTACCTTAGACTGGTCAATCAGAATGACCGAGTTCACTGCTCGTTCGTCTTCGGAAAGTCGAGACTAGCACCACTGAAACCCATGACAGTCCCAAGAATGGAACTCTCCGCCGCCGTGTTGTCCACCAAACTAGATCGAATGGCTAAACAGGAGATCAGCATGCCACCGGATGAAGAATCTCTCTTCTGGACTGACAGCACCTGTGTCTTGGGTTATGTGCAAAACGAAAACAAACGTTTTCACACGTTTGTAGCCAACCGAATTGCCGCGATAAACGATGCCACATCATCGTCACAATGGAAATACGTCAACACCACTTCAAATCCTGCTGACGAAGCTTCTAGAGGTCTACCGGTGTCTGACTCATTCGACCATCTACGCTGGATTAACGGACCACAATTCCTATGGCAGTCGGAAACAACATGGCCAAAACTACCCAGACAACGACCCAGAGGTGAGGAGAGAAGCAGTTGCGTGTACAACACTAGTAGAAGTCCGGAACGACTCCATTACCAAGATTTTCGAGAGGTTCTCTTCCTGGTTACGTTTGAAGAAGTTCGTGGCATGGATGTTACGTCTCAAGAAGAACCTTCGGTATGCATGTAGCAAGCTTCAAACACGAGCATCTATTTCAAGAGAAGTAACTCCTCTAACTGTCGACGAGGTAAACGCTGTAGAAAAGGAAATCATTAAACACGTTCAGAAGTCAGTTTTCTCTGACGAAATCGACACGCTATCCTCAAATAGCCCTAAAGTTCTAAAGTCCAGCTCCATCTCCAACCTAAGCCCTCAGTTGAACGACGATTTGTTATGCGTAGGAGGACGCCTGAAGAATGCTCCAATCACAGAGGAGAGCAAACACCACATTATTCTGCCGAGCAAGGAGCACATAACCGAGCTGTTGGTTAGACACCATCATGTCAAAAGCGGCCACTCCGGTACAGAGCATGTGTTGTCACAGTTAAGACAGAGATTTTGGATAGTAAAGGGTCGAGCTACAGTGCGCCGTGCAATTGGCACCTGCTTCCTCTGCAGAAAAAACCATGGCAAAGTTCAACAACAGAAGATGGCCGACCTTCCAAAGGATCGTGTAACACCTGCAAATCCCCCATTTACATCGGTTGGAATTGATTTCTTTGGCCCGTTTTCCGTCAAACGGGGAAGAGCGACAGTTAAGAGGTACGGCGTGATGTTGACCTGCCTCACTGTAAAAGCGGTGCATATTGAAGTTGCCCACAGTCTCGATACAGACTCTTTAATTAACACCTTGAGGCGATTCATCGCAAGACGGGGACCACCGAAAGAAATTCGTTCAGACAATGGCACGAACTTCGTTGGTGGACAAAGAGAACTCCGCGAGGCAATTGAAGCGATGAATCAACAAGTCATTCACCAGGCGTTACTCGAACGGAATGCCAAGTGGACATTCAATCCACCCTCAGGTTCCCACCATGGAGGTGTGTGGGAGCGATGTATCAGATCAGCTAGGAAAATCCTCCAAGGCCTTCTAAAGGAACAGACCATCTGCGACGAAACTCTGTCTACACTGATATGCGAAGTAGAGATGATTATGAACAGTCGCCCTCTGACGAAAGTCTCTGATGACCCTCGTGATTTGGAAGCTCTAGAGAGACGTGGTGGCCTAGCGGTTAGGGCAATGGACTTCGGGTCCAGTGGCCCGGGTTCGATTCCCAGACCGGGCGATCACGTTGTGTCCTTAGGCAAGATACTTTACTCTCTCAGTGCCTCGTCTTCTCGGATAAGGACGTAAAGCCGGAGGTCCCGTCTGCATTCACTCTGACTATGATATAAGGTGGACGTAAAAGAACCGCTGAGGACGTAAACAAATCTCTGGCAGTGACCACCCTCAGTGTCTGTCTCTAGCGCATTTGATCATATTCACATGTAATTTGCGCTTTACAAGTATTAAATATTATTATTATTAATATTATTACCCCTAATCATCTGCTTCTGTTGCGTTCTGGTCAATCTGGTCCGCCAGGTCTTTTCGCAAGAGAAGACTGCTATAGCCGTAAAAGATGGCGACAGGTACAATACCTAGCTGACATGTTTTGGAAGAGATGGGTGAAGGAGTATCTCCCGAGCCTGCAAGCCCGACAGAAATGGACAGAACAGCGGCGGAATCTTCAACCCAACGATGTGGTGCTTATCGTTGACGATAGCTCACAACGTTCTTCTTGGCCACTTGGACGAGTGGTAGAAGTATACCAGAACAGCGGCGATGGCCTAGTAAGATCCGCAAAGATCCAGACAAGGACCTCTACACTACTACGTCCAATCAGTAAGATTGTCCTGCTAGAAGAAGCGTCCCTTGAAGAATCAAGTGGTGACGTATGAACTATGAACTTGACATTATGAACAATCTTGACATCATATAAGGTGTTCAAGTATCATTAGTTTAATATTAGCATAATCATTTAGTCTATTATTTCCTTGTTACTGTTCGTTATTTACTCCACTTATTATATGATTAATGTAAAGCCGGCAACGCCTTTAAGGAGCCGGAATGTTAGCTCCGCTTATCTAATCTATCAATTATTAATCAAGAACAGTCAATCATCCTAGAAATTTGATCTTTATGTTTGTATAAGACATGTGTTTTAAAAAGTGATTGCTATACGCCTGGCTATACGCGTCTAAATCTATCTGTATATATATATTATACAACTTGTCTACTCGTTTGCCAACGATCTAATCTATCTACGTACACCAACGTAAGTGATCTTTAACTTGTTTACTAAGTGATTCGTTGCATGATGTTGTAATTGTAGCTTTAGGACGAGTGCATTTGATTTAGCTAGAAATGTAATGTACTCAAGATCGCTCTATTCAATTGTAATTCTATATTTGTACCATAGTAATTTAGTTTCATCGTGATTGTGATTTGTAATTGATTTCGTTCTGTATTTAAATTAGTATATCATATCTGTATTGCAGTTCGAACCAGTTCATACCGTAATAAATCATCGGCTGCGTTCGAATGGTGTTTGTTGACTTGTGAATCAGCTCAACTGTGGTCATCGTGGACTACAAACAATCATAGATTTGATTGTCCACCAATTGTCCTCATCTAGTGACTAGTTCTGGCGTATTCAATATCGCACTTAGTGATCATTATCTTATATTCTGCAATAGAACTTGCAAACTACCTAGACCAAAACCTAAGATTATCACTACTCGTAACTTCAAAAACTACGTTTCTTCTGCGTTTATCGACGATCTAAAAAAGCAGCCCTGGGATACAGTTCTTTCTGCTAATGATCCTAACGAAGCCTGGAGCATAATGGAGACAATTTTGAACCAAACTACAAATTAACACGCACCGGTTGGTAAGATGAGATTACTTGGAGGAGAAACACCCTGGTTGAACAGGGAAACTATATCATTAATGAAATCTAGAGACAAAGCTAAACGCAAAGCTACAAATACCAAACTTGAACATGATTGGAACTGCTACAAAGATCTACGAAACAAAGTAAACAATGCAATCAAAACTGCAAAGAAACCCTACTTTACGGAATTGATCTCTAAAAACGCTAAAGACCAAGCTAATCTACGGTCAACTATAAAGAAAATACTACCAAAAAAGATCTCCTCAGTAGCCAAAGAAATTACACTCGATGGAAACACCTTTACAAATGACACTGACATCGCACGATTGCTTTAAACACATTTTGACCATTGATGAACGGATTCGGGGAACAAATGAAGCGAACTCTGAGCCACACATTCCACCTATAACAGTAGAGCTCTCAACGAATCAAGACAGCAAATTTCATTTTTCATCTATACCGGGCAGTCCTAAACAGCGAAACGCCGGAACGAAACACCGAAACGAAACAATACCGAAACAAAAAATTATTTTTTATAACACGAGAACAAAAAATATAGATATGGTAATTAATTTATGGTAACTCTAGGCCGCTGTACACAGCTAGTTGATTGCCTCGCTTCGTACGCGTGCGATTTACCAGGGGAAAAAACGTCCTACTTACTTATATCTAAAAGCTGTAAATACTAGTAATTCTCTTCGAGTACTTCGTCTTCATCGCTGATAAACCGAGAATAATAGGAATATTTGCGATATTTGATAATTACATTGCTTCTTTTTTCCATGCTTTTGCTAGCTTCAAGCGAGCCTGGAGGTAGACAATGGGCTGGGGCATCACGTATCAGTTTGACACAGGAAGCCCACTGTTGTTCAAAACATTTTCTTTCCATGTGAGCGGCGATGGCTTCCATCGAAGGTATGTAAGGACGGCTCATTTAAAATCATATTTGAAGCAAACAACAACAAAAAGTTATTACAAAAAAAACGTATCATTCGCAATTGGGCTCATATATGGGACGTCGATACCCATTACAAATCCGGTTTGCGTATATCGACCAGCGCCCGCTGTTTTCCAAAAAGTTTTTTTTGTACTAAGATCAGTTTGCTATACCATAATTTTCCTCGTCTCCTGTCAGTCTTTTATCGTTCATCGAATCAGATTCCTCTGTGTAATGATTAACCAATCACACGCAGTCAATGAATCGTGGGTTTGACAGAAAATCTTCGCAAGAGGCAAATTGCGATGCAGTTCTGCGGGGGCGAAAACGTTTAATAAATCAAATTAAAAACAATATTGCTAAATAATTATCGCTGAGAAAGCTTATATTTTTCTCTGTCTAATCCACCAAACGAACATTACTTGACTTAGCACGAACAAGTACACAAAAGAACAATTTTCGGATTTGTTTGCTTTTATAGGAGTGAGGTGTGCGATAGTAAATAGCACGCAAACCGGCTTTCCGATGGGTATTACCGTCCCATGTTTGTCCTCAAATGACACATTCTTGTGAAAATGACGTAATATAATTTTGTTCGAAATATGGCAGTAGAATACCTGTTCTCAGTGACATGATGTTATGTATTTTCCCCAAGTCTATATGTACGTTTCGTGTTTTCGTGACTAACGCAACTCAACAACTTTGAAAAGATCAATGAATATTTACTGCTACGTTGTTGCATAATATTTAAGAAACTTGTCCATAGCTTAAAAAAAAAGTTTTTTTTTAAATATTGACCATAGTATTGACCATCTTCAGTGCGTTTTGAGAATTACTGCTTTCTCGTACGAACGGTCATTGCCCGGGGGGAGGAGGGGGGGGTACTCCCTTCAGATCTGGGTAGGGGTGTTCCGCTGGGATCTTGTAGGGGTTACCCTGTTTATGACAAAAAAAAAACGTGCTGCTCTTATCTTTAGTCAACGATCTTATTCCTGCCGATTTCCTGAATACAAAATAATTTCTCTCATTTTTTGGGGCCCTGAGTATGACCGGAAGTTTGGATCAAATCGGAAATAGAGTAGAATTGGATACCCTGTTCATGACACCAAGGTCGAAAAACCATACCCTGTTCAGCGGATCATCCCCGTATAGTCGATATAGGGTAGTACCCCCCCCCCCCCCCCCCCCCCCCCCGGGGGTCATTGACAGATGGATATCAGCGCGCGCAATATTTACTGAAAACTAAAAGGTGGTCAGCAATTAAGGCTATTGAAAAAAAATCGGACCTAAAGCTAGACAAACACATTGTATATTACAAAGAACTGTTTTTTTTCTGTCTTTTAATAGTCCTGATTGTTTGAGCCATGATGCTGAAAAGTTAGATAATAAAATCATTGTAAAACGTATGAACGATAGCTCAAATAAAGTTGTGAAAGATTCTTGTTCATAATATAGTTTCCATCAATAGAGCACCATACCGTTACCGTGTTTCTCAGTTCCCCTCTAAGGCGAAATTAGCTCGATTAAAATTTAAAAATTATTTGCTTTAATTAAAACTTGTTTAAAACGCTGCGTCTGTTCTTGTAAAAAAAAAAGATTATTCTAGAGAGTAAATAATTACTAGTGTTCACAGCTTTTAGATATCAAGTTATTAGGACGTTTTTTCCCCCTGGTAAATCGCACGCGTACGGCCTAGATTTACCATAAATTATATCAATATTTTTGTTCTCGTTTTATAAAAAATGATTTTTTTATTCGTTTCGGTTTTGTTTCGGTATTGTTTCGTTTCGGTGTTTCGTTCCGGCGTTTCGCTGTTTAGGACAGCCCATCTATACCAACAGACTTTGTCAAAAAATCTTTGAAGAAGCTCCGGTATGTCAATACCTACTCGTATCCTCAAAGAAGGAGCAGAAATTATCGCTGAACCTCTGGGTCATATCTACAACCTCTCTCTAAAAACAGCAACTATTCCCACAGACTGGAAATCCGCCACTGTTACTCCAATTCACAAGGGAAATTGTCCTAAAGACCCAGCAAATTATCGGCCAGTATCTGTTCCGCCTGTCGTAATGAAAATCTTTGAAAAAGCCGTTCACTTACAACTCTTGGACTGACTGCAAAATAATAACATTTCATCTGCTACACAATCTGGGTTCAGGCCCCTTCACTCAACCTTGACGGCTCTGATCCATATATCTGACTATCTACTGGACAATATTGACAAAGGTAATCTTGTTGGAGGACTATTTCTTGATCTTACAAAAACCTTCGACTTGGTTAACCATACTTTACTGTTGACCAAGCTCAAAGGCTATGGTATTGCAGGATCTGCACACACTTGGTTTACAAACTATCTTACTAATAGGTCACAATGTGTCTCCCTTAATGGAAAAACATCTGAAAAACGCAACATAACAACTGGAGTACCACAGGGCTCCGCCCTTGGACCGTTATTATTTATTATCTTCATCAACGACCTGCCAAGAAGTGTTAAACAATGCAAAACCATATTATATGCCGACGACACCGCTATATTCACTGCAAGTAAAGATGTGAAGATCATATATCAAACCATACAAAATGACTTGAATGACCTCATCACCTGGTTTGGAAATAACCAACTTCTTATTAACTCCTTAAAAACCAAAATGATACTGTTTGGCAGTAATAAAAGTCTAGCCAATCTAAAGACATACAACGATCAACCAGCTAACCTGATGCAATCATTCCACGAGGTCGACAACGTAACAAGCATGGAATACCTTGGAGTTACGTTTGATCCATCGCTGACCTGGAAAGATCACGTAGATAATATCTGCTCTAAAACAAATAAGAGGTTGGGACTTATGCGACGTATCAGGAAGTTTATTGATGTGGAAACTAGTAAACAGATCTTCAACACGATGGTCCTACCACTGCTGGAATACTGCGACGTTATTTGGTCTAATGCTGATGAAACTACACTAAACAGACTCCATCTGATACAAAAAAGAGGAGCTCGAATTATACTTCTGAAGAAAACACATGAGGAACGAACAAAAACTTTGTTTAAGGAGCTTCAGTGGGTACCAATATCAGACAGATGGACTTTTCACCAATGTATCATGGTATATAAAAGTATGAATGGTTTACTACCGAACTATCTCAATCATATCTTTACAAAGAACTGCAATATACATAACTACAATACACGTAACAAAAATAACATCCATCTACCAAAAATCAACTCAAAGTCAGGATATAGGCGTTTTTCGTATGCAGCCGCAAAAAGTTACAATTCACTACCAGAGGAAATTAAAAGCTCTGAGACTTCAAAGAAATTAAATTAAATTATTAGAAATCTTACAAGATTAATAATCCCAATTAATGTATTAATTTGTGAACTGAACTTCTGAATCTTATATATGTACATAGTTATATAGTTTTGATAGTTTTACTAATATCATATTTTATAATTGTATATTATTGTATTGTAAAATGTTTTCAACACAACTCCCATGGAAAACAGTTTATACTGATGGGAATAAAGTTTTTATTATTATTATTATTATAAATACAACCAATCACAAAGCTGGAGCAGACAGAAATACAAAGTGCGGAAAATTTAAAATGCCGACAGATCGAAAAAAAAAACAACCCGAATTTATACCTCGGGTCTTTTCAGCCGGAGTAAAAAACAAACAAGCTATTGTTTATAGCCAATGTAGAAAGCCAGTCTGATATAAATGAAAACGAACTACTAGATCGACGCTACCTTTTGAAGATATTGAAATATATCATAGTCCGATAGCAGAAAATTTCAATGCATTGGAAGAATATTTTCAATTCAAAATTTAAAAAAAAGATATTATAATAAAAATGAGTTCAATGCACTCAAAGGTTTATAGTAATAAGATACAAAAAGTATAACAACGGAACTATTTTTGAGACAAGTCAAAACTATAAGCTAGCTGATTGAAATAATCGGTCTTGTTGTGACAAGCTTCATTACAACTTGTCAATTTCAAGATGCGACAGAAGCTAAATTAACTACTTCATTATTCACGATGAGAAAAAATCCTGTATAAACAAAGTAATTTGATCATTTTTGTTTGAGTGTGATTCTCAATAGTTGATGCAAAAAAAAGTCTATTGAAGTGGAGATTTGATGCGATAAATATATGTAGTATTGCTTGTTGTGTTACTGAATTGTTTCCCAAATCGTTCATTTCAATCACTTCAAAAGTACTTGGAATTTCATTATAAATTCACATCTGTTGAGCTTCACAGCAGCCTCTCGACTTATTCAACTATGAATGTATCAGTTAAGACCTTTTTGAATATAAAAAATACTATTGCCATATTTTTCATCCATCCAAATTTTGGCAAAATCGCCTATATCGGCTTGGAAATTACGAAGTCGGCCACCACTTGACGTCATGATTAGAAATTCAAAATGGCGACGGGAATTATTAAAAGGCCGTCCGCGTAAAAGCGGTCCGGTGACATTAACTTTGAGATTTAGATTTTGCTGATCTTTTGTGTAATGAAAGACTATTATATACCTATAACAAAATTACAATTTAAATAATGTTTACTTTTTAATTTTTTGAGTTACGAATTTTTTTCCTTTACTACTTGAGCTTACTTGCTGTGGCCTGTTTCGAGCATTTTCGAAGCTAAAATTTCATGCAAATTTCAACGGCGGTATTTTTAGAAATAACCACTCCTGACCAAAACAAATGCCGGAACCAGTTAAATTGAGCCTTAATCAATAACCAGACATGATTTCAAACTCATTGAGCAAAAATCTAGGACGTTACAATATTTTCATTTCACCCATGTTACGCACAATTATCGAACACATGAAAATACATCAAACTCATGCTCGATTTTCTAGAAAGTGGGGCATGCATTTGGAATTAAATTAGTACTGGAGAAACGTAGATACAATAGCAATTGTTAACAAAAAAAGAAACCTTGCGGCAACTATTTAACAAAACAGCTAGAGGCTCGTTAACTTACCTGAATTCGGGGTTTTTGATGTTTTGCCTTCATTTTGACAGTCTCGTTGAAATAACGGATTGCATCGAGATCCTTCGTTAATGAGCCTAAAACCATTAATCATGAAAGGAAATGTTGTAAAAATGCACAGAAATTATATTTTCAAGGAAAAAATATCAATTTTTGCAATTAACTTCGTCGTATATTCAACATTTCTCACCTGGATCAGTTGTCAACTTTCGCAGTTTGTTATGTAGCGATTTCAAAACTTGTTCTCTTTTGGACAGTATTTCCAACATAATGAAAGCTTATTTATGATTCCAATAGTACAATCGCTCAAGGACAAGTGCTTATTTACAAAAGAAATGCTCAGAAATTGACCTCAAATCGACCTTCGCGCGAACCCTCATGTTTACACTTGACCGCTGACCAAAAAGAGATCTGGCTCATCTTAACACAGGTAGCCCACCTTTATTAGAAAAATAAAGGATGTTACATGTGTGCACGGAGCTTCGAGTGAGATATTTTCAACGCGAAAAAATAAATTTCGTATCTTCTCGCGGCCATATAATATTTAGTTTATCATATAATTATCCATAAAATAGACTTCATAAGATTTTGAAGCACACTCAAGGCGTAACCATAGTAACGTTATTTTCACATGTAAAAATAACCATCTGAGAATATCAGTTTTTCGAAAAGAAGAAATATTGGTGTTTTATAGATAATTATATGATATATAATTTAAATTATTATAGAAAAATATGGAAAATTAAAAATTCATTAAAATATATACTATAGTTGATTGTACTCAATCTGTATATTTCGCTAAACTTTGACTGAATTATACGTTTGATTTGTTGATTATGTATGTAAAGAACGTTTTGTGTGTGTATGTGAGCAGCCTTGAAATATGCCACTGAAATGTATTGCCCGGGTATTTTTGAAAACTCTTGATGAGCATACCCGATCAATACTTAAACAAAATATGTGAAGTTTTTTTGACTCTGACTTATTGTGATAATTAATAAGACGTTTCGACAATACTCTGCAGAGAGCATTTTTGATGTTATCTCGCGCAATACAATTTTCAACTGTAACAGCTGATGAAGATCATGTTATATTTTGTTTAATATGAATCCTGACTGCAACTTCAACATTTTTAAAGATACCCGATACTTTTTACCGTTTTTTTCCGTTAGCTCTAAGCTTACTTTAAATAGCAGTATGTTAATGCCATATCCCGTGCACAACTAAGGAGCTGTTTATATGAGGCGCGCCAGCCCGGTTTAAACAGTCTCTAAGGCTGAATTGCTTGCAGAAGAACAGATTTGCGTGCGTTAGCACGGCGTTCGTAGTGTTTGGTGAAATCGCATGCTCGACATCGTAGCATTTTCTTATCGCGTCGCATGACGAACTTGGAATTCTGCAATCCAAATTAAAAGAGATGACTCGCTTGGGTTATTAAAGGATACAATAGCTCAGCATATTAATTCGCATCTCCTATAATTATTTATGCACTGTTCTTTATTTTGTATGATTTGTAAACTAAGTATATAACTATTTCACAAAAGGTTGTCCTTGAAATTTTTCTGAGTACTGCATACTGAGTACCTAATACTGAATACCGAATACTGCATTCCAAGACCGAAATGCATTGTTGACAATAAAATGCATTGAGGCGATGACTGCCATGTGATTACAAATTAGATTGTTTTAAGAGAACAACTTTGGTCTACATCTCAAGTTTTTTATCTGTAAGTACACTTTAAGCCCATCAAAGGGGAAAAATGCCTACGTCTACGAGTTTGGTTTAAATTGAACATCTGCAAGCTACATCATGTGACCGTTCAGACTACGTAATAAAAGTAGGGGGTATCACGGGCTTCGTTTTTTTTTTTTTGTTTGTTTTTTTTTTTTTGTCAGAGCATTGATAAGTAATAAGTTATGTTTATTAGAAATAAGTGCGCGCAATTCAAAACAAAATAACGTTGAATAATGCTTTATTAATTGATCTTCAAATGTAAAAAATACTAGAATGTTTTAAAAAGTTACAGCCTTTTAAGGACATATATAAAAGCAAAAAATCTCACCGTTGAGATCTGAATGACATCAATTTTACATAAAATTTGAGCTGCCAATATGCTGCAAATTTTGGCTTCATAAAACGACGGCCATGTCATTTTGCTAAATGAAAACTGAAATCAATCCTAAATAATGAAAAGCCGGCGTTATTGTTTTGAAATGTCTGTTTTATATATAGGATGGATCGGTTATATACTTGGTCAAACAAACAACAACAACAACAACAACAACAACAAAGAACATCGCACAGAAAGAAATAGGAGTTGAGAATGCATACAAAGCTATTGTATCCTATGACAACCTAAGCTCATCTCTTCTATTATTGCAGAATTCCACTGAAGTTCTTCATGCTGCGCCATGAGAAAATGATACGATTGCGAGCATGCGATTTCATCTAGAACTACGAGCCCCGTGTTAGCGTAAATCTTTTCTTCTGCAAGGAGTTCAGCCTTAATTGTACACGGGATATGGCATTACCTTTGCTTAAAGTAAACACTGAAAGGACTCCTGGGGATCAAATATGCTCATCAAGTCAAAGTTGAGTTATTCGCATAAAATGTGCATTACAAATTGTAGTGTCCTGGGAACCCTGTGTTATGTTTGGGTTACCTGTGGTATGTAAGATGGCGGCCACGAGTCAGTAAGCAGGTTCAATCCGATATCGTTGTTTATCTAGTCCTTTATTCGGCCATCGAGTGTAACATTGGCGACGAGGATAATCTTAAGCCATTAAAGAGTAATCTGGAAGAAGTATTTTTGTAAAAATGGCGTCGGAAGAGAAAAAAAACGTGATTGGAAAATTCGATTGTCATGGAGACTCTTCAACACTTGGTACTCGATGGACACGATGGCTGAAGTCCTTCGAATTGTTCGCTGATGCTCAGGGATTGATACTTTCCGAGGATTCTGATACGAATAAGCACAGAAGAAGAGCTCAACTTCTTCACTATGCTGGTCCAGATGTACAAGACATCTTCTATACTTTGGCTAATACAGGCGAGAACAAAGACTACCAGAAAGCCGTGGACGCACTCAATGCATATTTTAAGCCAAAAGTAAACACAGCATACGCAAGACATGCCTTTAACCAGCTCCAGCAACAAGAAAAAAGAGACTGTACTTCAGTTTGCCACCCGATTGAGAAGAGCAGCAAAGGACTGTGGCTATGGAGGGGACACAGACAACCACATACGTGATGAGATCCTCCAGAAGTGTAAATCTCAATACCTGCGAAGGAGACTACTTGAGGAAGAGAAAGAATTAACCCTCAAACGTACTCTAGAGATTGCTGAGCAGTGTGAAAAAGTTGAAACGCAGTTGGAAGCCTTGTCACTGTCCAAACCAACAGAGATCAAGCCTAAAAGTGAACATGTCAACAAAGTGGATGGTAAGAGAGACCATAAACAGACAAAGAACAACTCCTGTTACAGGTGTGGAAAGACAGGACACTATGGTAGAGACCCAACCTGTCCAGCAAAAGGAAAAACCTGCCATGAATGTGGTGGAAAAGATCACTTTGGATCACAATGTAAGTCAAAGAAGAAATCATCAGACAACAGCAAACCCCGTACCACCCAAAGGAGAAGACCTGGGGGGAGTAAAGCCAATGCTGTCAACGCTGGAACAGAGGAAGACTTCTATGGATTCAGTGTGAGGGACAGCCAGCTACAGAAAATCAAAGTGGCCATCGGAGGCTGTCAGCTCAATGTGATGGTAGACTCGGGTGCTACCACCAACATAGTGGACCAACAGACATGGGAATGGCTGAAGAGACAGAAGATAGAGTGTCAGTCAACAAAGTCAAACAGGAAACTCTATACTTACGCATCTGATAAGCCATTGGAAGTCATTGGAACATTCAACACAAAGATAATTGCAGGTAGCAACAGCACTGAAGCTGAGTTCTGTGTGATCCGCGAGAAGGGAGAGCCACTTCTTGGAAGAGAAACAGCCATGAAGCTTGGAGTGCTGAAAATAGGCATAGACATTGCAACAGTAGATGTGAAATCAAGAAACATCGGAGAGTCCCTACAGCGAAAGTACCCAGAGGTCTTCAAAGGCGTCGGCAAACTGAAAGACCGCGAAGTACAGCTACACATTGACCCCAGCGTGAAACCAGTGGCTCAACCACTCATAAGAACTCCGTTCAACCTGAGAGCGAAGGTCGAAGAGAAAGTAAAGGAACTTATCGACATGGACATCATAGAACCAGTAGAAGGGCCCACTCCTTGGGTCAATCCGGTCGTAGTGGTACCAAAGTCCAACAATGACATCCGTCTGTGCGTAGACATGCGCAGGGCGAATGAGGCAATACAGAGAGAAAGACATCCAATACCGACAGTGGAGGAGATCACGCAAGACCTGAGTGGTAGCAAGATTTTCAGCAAGCTAGACCTCAAGTGGGGGTATCACCAAATTGCCCTTACCCAGGATTCAAGAGGAATTACTACATTTGCTACTCATTGCGGACTCTATCGTTACAAGAGACTGTTGTTCGGAGTGTGTTCAGCTTCTGAGCAATATCAGCATGAAATCCAGACAGCCCTAGCTGGCATAGAAGGTCAGCAAAACATTTCAGATGATATCATAGTACACGGGAAAAATCAGGAGGAACACGATGCTCGACTAGAAAAAGTTGTCAAGAGACTGGGCGAGTGTGGATTAACCCTGAATGCTGCGAAGTGCCAATTTAGCATGGATGAGCTGACGTTTGTTGGCATGGTTCTGTCAGAACGAGGGATGAGTTGCGCTGAAGACAAAGTAAAAGCGGTCTTGGAAGCAAGAGAGCCGAGCACAGCTACTGAAGTTCGCAGTTTCCTAGGCCTTGTCAACTACTGTGGACGGTTCATACCCAACCTGGCAACTGTTTCAGAACCTCTGAGACGACTAACAAAACAAGGAACTCCATTTGAGTTTGGAATGGAACAGAAGAGTTCATTCGAGGAACTGAAGAGACGACTTACCAGTGCAGAAACTCTGGGCTACTTTGACAAAGAAGCCCCAACGACAGTCATAGCAGATGCCAGCCCAGTGGGCTTAGGAGCAATCCTTACCCAACAACAAAAAGATGGCCCCAGAATCATAAGCTATGCAAGTCGCAGTCTCAGTGACACTGAAAAGAGGTACTCACAGACGGAAAAGGAGGCCCTCGGTCTCGTCTGGGCCTGTGAGAAGTTCCATCCATATGTGTACGGCATTGCATTTGAACTGGTTACAGATCACAAACCTCTTGAGGTCATCTACGGGCCAAAGTCAAGACCATGTGCGCGCATCGAAAGATGGGTACTCAGAATGCAGCCATACGACTTCAAGGTGAAATACAAACCAGGTGCACAAAACATTGCAGACTCACTATCAAGACTATTGAGCAAGAGTGAAGGTGATAGTAAACATAGTGCAGAGGCGGAGGAATATGTGAGGTTTGTTGCAATCTCAGCAACACCAAAAGCCATGACGACACGCGAAGTTGAAGAAGCGTCGGCTGATGACCAAGAGCTCAGCGAAGTCAGGAAGTGTATAAACGGGACACCGTGGGAACAGCTGAAACATAAGCAGTACATACCTGTAAGCAGTGAACTCTGTGTGATTGGACAGCTTGTGCTTCGAGGACCACGAATAGTTGTACCGGTGAAGCTCAGACCTAGATTGTTGTCCCTTGCCCATGAGGGTCATCTAGGCATAACTGGCACCAAGCAGAGGTTGCGCAGCAAAGTCTGGTGGCCAGGGATGGAAAGGGATGTAGAAAGGTACTGCAAAGCTTGCCATGGTTGCCAACTTGTCAGCCGACCTGATCCCCCGGAGCCTATAAGGAGTACAACCCTCCCATCTGGACCATGGAGAGACTTGGCAGTGGACTTGTTAGGACCCTTGCCATCAGGTGAATCAATTCTGGTAGTAGTCGATTATTATAGTCGATACTATGAGATAGA